>OZ020514.1:52917207-53292868 GCA_963971425.1 Bryoerythrophyllum caledonicum | reverse complement strand
ACAATCATTGCGAGGCATGAATTCGAGCTCGTATTAGTATTGGTGAACTTGGAGGGCACGAGCTCGAAACGCCTCATTGATGCAATACTTCAAATTTGCCTTGTTTGCGCGACGATTTATTAAATGGCGATGTGGAGGAATCATCTTCGACAGATGGCACCACTCGATGTAATCCTCGCAAATGACAGACGACCATGGCGATGGCTCATCTTGCCAACCCACGAATGCAATCTTTGTTGGATTGTTGAACACGTGCATCCGCGTCTTCTTGAGCTTCCCGTGCCTCACCCTATCTCTGTCTTTCTCCCTCTTCCTCTGCGTGATGGACATTGGTGGCTGTTGTTGGGCATCCGGCTCACTCTCACTCTCAATAGCCGAACACTGTAAAAAAATCTACCAAAATGTTCGTTAACTACGCTAAGCTCTATCTAAAAAAAAAAACTAACAAAAATTATCACCTTGGATTTCAAAATAATCTAAGGTAGCGATGTTAATTAATTAGAACGGTGATCGATGCGGTGATGCAATAAGTCGTATGGATGTGTGCAAATCTGGAGCCCCAATCGAAGATCACGCAATCAGCCACCTTAAAAAGATAGTTGAAGGCTAGGATTTCCAATTCGAGTTTGTGAAATGGGCTGGGCGCGCCCGACCATTTATACTAGTGGGCCGGGCGCGCACGCGGCATTGGGAACGCACGCATGCCGTATGGGGACCAGGCGCGTACGCTGGGTCTCGCGCGTACGATTCGGGGACTCAGGGCCTCGGGCGTAGGGTTTGGGGCCTCGCGCATAGGGTCGGGCGCGTAGATACTAGGGCCGGGCGCGTGTGGGAACCGGCAGGGCGCGAGCGGGAACGGCCGGACGCGTGCGGGAACAGGCTCTATTCGTGCGGGAACATGTTCTATTCATGCGGGAATAGGCGGGGCGCGTTCGTTGGAGGGTCAGACGCGTTCGCAGGAGGGCCGGGCGCGTTTGCTGGAGGGCCGGGCGCGCTCGCTGGAGGCCGAGCGTGCTCGCTAGAGGGCCAGGCGCGTTCGCTGGAGGGCCGGGCGTGAGCGGGAACGAGTCGGGCGCGTGGCGTCCTCGTCAGGCGCATGCGGACGCGCAGGCGAGGTCAGAGTTTTCCATTTCACTATAAATGGAACAGATTCTAATATCAATCACATAGGCTCCTCTCAAGTGGCTCCTTGTCCTAGTGCTATTCGTACTTTGCTAGGAACTAATAGGGGGGCCACCATACATTGGGTCTGAGGGAGGTTTTGATTTTTTTTTTAAATTCTAGTTTGTGTAGGGTTGTGATTATTGCAATGGCCACTGATCACAATACTGGGAAGCGGCCCGCGTATGTTGATTTAGATGCTCCAGATGCATCTGAGCTTCCACCTACTAGCGTTGCAGAGTCGAGCCGCAATCTTTCGGATGCACCGAAGGCACCATCGAAGAGGGCGAAGCAAAAAATGTCTGTGCACGAGAAGGATGCCGGTTATCCACCAAAGGAGTATACCGCATTTTTTCGAGGTGTGGCAATACAATACTACCGTCGATGGTGTGAAACTGACGTGGTGCAATTCCGTCAAGTTTATTTGGAGAAGGGAGAGCGAGGAATCATGTGCCTATTGGCCGACCTCCAGTCAAAATTCGAGCGCGCTCTGGAGAGTTAAGAATCGTTCAAGGATGCATATGGCATGTATCACTATGCCTCATTCATGGAGAGAGTAATCACTCAATGCACGAGTAATGCATCGCATGTATTCGATTGTGAGGTGAAAAAACCTCGCGGGGGCCAGCATCAGCCACGAGACTTGGAACTCCGCAAGTTCCTCAAAGGTGTGAAGACCACCATTGGCAGGTTTTCAAGCTCTCGTACGATAGGTATGCCTTGGAATGAACAAGCAATGAAGTCAGCCATGGAGGCGCATATGTTGCACAGCGTGCAATTCCTTCCAGAAGATATTGGAGTTTATGGACTTTTGGGATATGATGCCGTTGGTGGATACGGAAAGGTTCGGAAGGTCCGCATCGTGGGTGTGCGAGCCATTTCGGCATACATGGAGTTCGCCAGGAAAATGCCAACGGCGTCTCATTCGACGGAGAAATTTAGACAACGGTCTCACGAGGCCATGATATGTCATGTTGCTTACCCAGGAGTTATAAAGTTTTGGGCGGTTAATACGAGAAATATGGAGGCGTAGACATTGTGGTGGAATGGTGGTAGCTGGGCCCATTTTAAAACCGTTGATTCGAAAGCAAATCCGGCGGCTTCGAGCAACTCAATCCTTTCAGCTCCATATATTTCGGTGGAGGATACAACACAAATCTTAGCCTTACGGAAGAATAGAGCAAGACTTGCCTGGGCTATGATGTGCACCATGGCCCAAGTCCAGAAGGCAAATGTCATTCAGAATGACATCGCTCCCACAAACATGCTTCTTCACTTTCCTCCAGAGAAATTAGGGTCCGTCTTCATTGGCGTTTGATATTGGGGGATTGCGAGCCGAGTATCACACGAAGAGCCATCAAAATATGGATTCCGGACGGACACGGAGGGGTGAAAGTCTACTAAGGTGGTATATAAATAGTGTCACAAATGGGTTTGGAAATAGTCACAAACCTTCTACTACCCAAAAGTGAAAATGTGGGACCAACCTTTGAATTCTACTGATGGAATGTAGAAGGTAACTTGAATAAAAGGATGGAAACCATAGGCGAGTTTAGTTTTGACTAACGGTTTGGCCAATCTAGGTATATCTTTCAGATGTACATACTTGTCACAGGTATGCAAAATCCAACAAATATACTGATTTTGAGAGTTCTAGGAAGTAAAATACTTTGAAACTTGTATGACACATCCACGCCACAATGTTTTCATATATTTTGATTGGAAATTCCAGATCGGCAAGTTATTTTCACTTTTATTGCTAAAAACATGCTTTTTTTTTCAAAGCTCATAAAATAGAGATCAATATTGTTTCTTGCTTTGATTTTTTATCGAATCAGATACATCGTACAGTAATCCATCTTCAAACATAATTTTTTCCTACAAAATAGTTTTTTATTCATAAATTTGGGTCAAATCAAGTTTTCCGGGGTCTGCGTTTCTTGATATACTTCGCTGTATATATGGTATATTTTCCATACCCTACGGTATATAATATACTGAAACACGGGAAACGAGTGGGCAGCTTAGATCGCGACACGTGCCTTCCTCAAATTCAGAAACGCTGTCAGTGACTGTTTAGTTGAACTACCTGGTATCCAGGACTGTAATGTGGACGACGGTCGAACTTTGCAGAGTTGCATGGCCGCCGTAACGTCTTAACTTGGGTGTAGACTGTGTGCGGCGGTGGTGAAGATGGTCTCTACTCCGAAAGATGGTATCTGCGCCGAAAGGTGGTGAAGATGGTCTCTGCGCTAGCGTAACTTCTTGGAGCATGCTCCATGCAACATGCGCCTGAAGGAAAAATCAGAGCCCTCCAACGAGTCCTCGAAAATCGCACACCGGTGACCGCATACAAAGGTTCTAGGTCAGTCTCTAATTTCTTCCACTTACTGAATGTCCTTGAAGTTTTGATGAAGCCAGATTGTCGTCGACAATGACGTTTTCCACACTTGGCTGTGTTGTATGACCCAGATACATCGGCTTCGTGGTCGGGAAAAGATGGCGCTCCAGTACGTGTTGTCCGTATAGAAAGAACCCCACTATACGTTGGCGTCGGTTTGGGGTGTGAAGTACGCGTAGCTTGGTTGTCATTCCTCAATGACTCTGCAGATGCGAAGTCGAGGAATGTTTACGTGACCTACGAAAAGCGATCAGTGGGACGGTCGCATTGCAATCAAGTTTTTTTACCCTTCGACACTCTGAGGTAATTTTGGTGCTATTTGTTTAGGGTCTGTTCTGAGTTAGAAGGTCTACTCATCTGTAAAGACGTCGTTAACCACTACGTGATGTGCTCATGGAAAATAAGAGGTTGGGTCTACAATGCACATCTAAGTGGTTTAAAATCAGTTTCATGGTGAGATCCATATGACATGCAAGTTGAAGGAGGTTGCGGCTTGTCGGTGAGAACGGATTTTGCAACACGCAAGACTTCTTGAAATGGGTGTTGGTGGAAGGGCATCGTCCTCGAGCATGCGGGCTGTCATTGAAATGAAGATAGGGTTCGGACCAGGGGACTATCAGGCAGGTTTGTGTGCTGTAGTTCATTCAATTTTTGAAAGCTGTAGTGAAGAGTAGAAAATTGCAACTTATCTAGTCTGAAGTTTGTATTGCTTTTTCAGACTGCCGAGGCTCTTCAGAAGGCACTACTAAAGGATAAAGTGTACATCAAAGGAATTTGCATACGCAAAGAACGGAGTTCCAGCACTCCAAAGCCTAGAGTACATCAATGTAGATATTTCCTCCACACAGAACATAGGTGATAGTTTGGATATATCATATACTAAGAATCATGGGGACGACAATGCCAACGTGAAGTTTAAGGTACGAACTCCTGCACTTTTTGTGGACTTTCTCATAGTATAGGCGCGATAATATCTTCAGAAACTTCCTCACTCGGTTTTCCAGGTATTAGTAACTTCGTGCCGCCTTATATTGCAGGGAAAAGATGCTCGTCAGAGAGCTGAAAAAACCTCACTGGTCCGGTTGAGCAATGTAGGTGCTGAAGTTGGTTTAGGGTACATACAAGCCGCTTGTGAGTTGATTGGCCGGGTCCAGAAAGAAGTAACGACGTGATGGTTCATTTGACGTATATTTGGAACAGACAGAGTTGGGGAAAATGCCACAAATCATGAGCAGGTACAATTGATTCGAGTTCTGGAGTGGCTGAGTTGCAAGTCTCACATGATTCTTGGTACTCACTTTTATTTGTAAATGTCTTATTATGGTGTGGACTGTATTTTGGTACAGAGTGAACGAGGTGCGATTGGGAGGGCAACTCTTGCCAGCGCAGTCGTCATCTTATATCGATACCAACTCGTACTTGTGTTTAAGGCGATGAAGATAGGGTTCGGACCAGGGGACATGATCGACAATAAGACCGACGCGGACTATATTTGAAGGGACAGTCGAAGTATCTCTAGTATAAAACCTGGAAATACTGAGGTCTTAGGTATAACCACATGGCAGTGGGGTTAACAATTGATTGATTTGCTAAACCTAGTACGACATATACTACTACGTACTATGTGCAACAGAGTCCCTGCTCCATGTATACAGTATATATACTTGAATAGAATGCATTGGTAGCTAAACTTCTGTTATTTAGAATAAATGTATTGTCCTATCTGCATAATGTGGGTGGCTTAGCTTTATTTAAGTCGTTCAAGGTATATTGGTATGCTTTGTACATTATGATGCTTACTTTGGTAATGTGTGCATTGTAGAAATGGTTACTACTAGGGCTGGAGATCGTCGGAGTGGTGTGCATCGGTCGCATGCATCACGTGAAGGAACAAGCGAGGGGATGTCTAGAGATGAAGAGGACGCTGCGCGTGTTAGGGAGAACGCAACGGAGAGACAACGACGTTCTAGAGTGAGAAGAAGGGAGCTTGAGGAGAATTCGCTTCAGTTAGCATTGGTGGCTAGGATTCCAGCTGAAGAGAACGTTGAGCGCCGGGATGTCCATCGGGTGTCGTCGCGCATTTCAGATTTCATTCTCAAGGAACTCGTGAATGCCGGGGAGGGTCCTGCATTCAGTAAGTCTGTACTGGAATCGGTGTTGTCGAACAAAACCATAGCCAGGCACTTGCCGGAGTGTTCTCGTAGTAACTCTGATGTAAGAGCTAGTCACGCTTTTCTTGAGTCGTATAAGAAAGAGTTGCGGCTGCTGAAAAATCCTTGTTCAAAGGAGAAACTAGTGAGAAAGAAGACCTTGCTGGAGGCTACGGTTGGTAGTGAAGTGGCGGGCGTACGAGCGTTGTCAAAGATTTTGGGAGCAAATCCGAAGTGTATTGCTGCAGCTGTGCAACAACGTCAAAGCCTACAGTCCAGCAGATCCTCCATTTTCATGTTGCCTGAGCGGCGGAAGAGGCCCGGTCTTTCTGCCGCTGCAAGAGACCTTGTCATATCTTGGTGGTGTACAGAAACTCGTGTGAGCCCTAACAAGAAGGATGTGAGGAGAAGGCGGATGGGGCCCAAGGTGTACGAGACGCATGCAACCCACCTCCTCCTTGAAAGCCAGGTACTTCTGAACACATCCTCTGCTCTAGGTATATTCCATGTGGTCGATCGTCATAGACAGGAATTTCCCCAACACCCATGTCAAGTGTGAAGCCTTCTGGATATTGTATATGGCCTCTTCCCACAAGCACTATGGTCAGTTCATATACTTCTGAGATCCCTCTTTAGGTGTTTTTGTGCATATTGCTAGTACGTTGATGTACATCATAGAGGTAGTTTATATACTCCAGAAATCTTTCATACAACAAGTCAACAGGGTTTGTCCTCTATATACCTTGACATCCTGTAATACCCTCAATCCCTTCAGGAGTTGATAAACTTCGTAGCGGTCTTTCATATACTCTAATAGACTTTGGTCATGTCGATCATTACAAGGGGTTGTTCTCATGTATACCTCAACAGAGTATAGACCCGTGACTCATATTATATTGATGTACGTTGCAGAGGTATCTAATATACAGTTATACTCTAGTAATATTTCATACGGTATGTCAACATGGCTTTTTCTTAAATATACCTTGCGATAGTACTAACCCAAGAGTCTTTGTATGTTGGTATACCTTGAATAGTCACAGCTATACACTCATGCATAGTCTTTCATGGGGTATGTCAACAGGGTTTGTGCCGAAACATACCGTGATAGAATAGACACTCATGAGTCATTGTACGTGTAGGTATTGGACACACTATAGAGTTTGAACCCAGAAGACGTACAGTATAGAATATACACGTATGTATATAATGGAGTATATAGTCGTTGTCTATGGAGAGACCTTACTGGTCTTATGCATAGTTCCTATGTTTGTGAACATACTATAGTTTAGTGTATTCATAATACTATGTGAGGACATTCACGTACTACTGGGGTCCCATGACACCCAATTTTACATACTTTCTCAAGGTATCCAGTGGTGCCCATTACAGAACCCTGGTCTATTCGTATACCTCGAAGAAGTATCTGAGATACTACTATAGTACGAAGCAGTGTGTGTACATACTAGGGTATATACTCATATATAGTTCGATAGAATATCTTCTAATCTCATAGGATGCACCGTTCTTGTCGGTTGCCAAGCTTCTTTGGTAAGGCTACATGTGTGGCTGTTTGTTATACACTTCACTGAGTTTTACTTCCCTTCTCTGTCACGCAGGCTTCTTTATACGATCGATTTAGGGCATTGCATCCAAACAAGCCCATTTCAATGCGAGCTTTTGAAAGACTACGGCCCTACTTTGTGAAGAAGTGCAATGAACGGAATGTATGTTGTTGTAGGTACCATGTGGAGCTTGACATGCTACGGCAAGCTCTACAGTCATTGAGGAATGTATCAACTGGTTTCCACGTTCGGGCCTCGTGCCATTGTAGATGTGTGGTGTGTGCCAATGGGGTTGACGTAGGGTGTACGACGCATGTGAACAGTTTTGATGGAGTCACAAAGATGTGGGAGGTGGTAATTGTGTGCCCAAAAGAGGCAACCGAAGAATTCCACCGCCTCGAGTGCTTGATGGGTGACTGTTCAAGTTGTGGTGGGCATACCTTGCCAGTCTGCCCGCTAGAGAGTGAAGCATCAAGATTTCAATTGAAGTGGCGGCGTTTTGACATTCACGTGGTGGGTGTCGGTGATGATGGAAGACCAAGGAAGCGAATCGGTGAGGTTTTCATGGAGACCGGTCCGAGTGAATTATTTGACATTTGCGGCCTAAATTGCACAAGTTCATCACTCACAATTTCGTGGCAAGGTGGCAAGACGTTCAGTGCAGGGTGAGCATGAAGGAGCTGCCCCGCGACGTTATACTGTTGCATGTTGATTTTGCGGAAAACTACACCTTTGAGATCCAAATTGAAATTCAAAGTATGCATTGGCAATCGAGCCAAATTACTGTGTTGGTCCACATTGCCTACAGGTATGTACCTACTTCAGATAGTGTGATCAAGGAGTCCCACTTCTACATATCAGATGATAGGACACACGACACTTTGTTTGTACAACACTGCTTCCTGAGACATTGGGATTGGCTTCGCGACCGTGGTGTGGAGGTCCGACGCCATTGGGTTTGGAGTGACGGTTGTGCGGGTAAGTGTATTCTGCTGTGTCGTTTATAGTTGCAAACTCTGTAGCTAGCATGTTTTAAAGGAGTACTATATATACTTCTATACTCTTGTGTTGGCCGTTCGGGTAGTAACATATCATCTAGTTCCGTGTACATACTATACTATCTCAGTCACCTACTATGTTGCGGTCGTTCATATTCTTATACCGTATTGTGCAATTATATGCTTGTGTATTAAGATACCATTTAGTTTTGTACAAAGATAACATTATTACCAATATTTTACATAGTTGGTTGCTTGCCATGGCTTTGCAGGGCAGTTTAAGGGGGCATGGTGCATGTATTTTGTTAGTCGATATCCCGCCCTGGCAGGAGGCGCAAAATGGAGTGGAATTTCTTCGATACAGGGCACGAGAAGGGTGAGTGGGACAGAGCTGGGGTGGTGGTGAAGAGGGCTTTGCGTATGGAGCAACTCCACAACCCAGCCAGGAAGCTCCAAGATGCGAGGGATGCGGTGGACTTCCTACACGAAAAGTTGGGAGGCCTGGTGGAGAGATCGGTTGGTGACGATAAAATAGTTTCATGGCGATACTTTCATTTTGTTGCACTAGATGCAGTGGATCGGCGATACACACATGGGTGCGATACCATTCCTGGGTCACGACAATTCCATTCCATACGAGCGGTTTCTGTTGCCCACCCAACGTCGTTGTTGGTACGTTATTTAACATGTTATTGTCCATCGTGCTTGGATGGAATTTGGTCATCCTGTGAGCGGGGTGCGCATGTGAAGCCGTGGACCGTGGATTGTGGTCAAATTAGCACCGACAGATGTGACATTTGCGAGGATGAGTATGCAGCACGCACAAGGCGATGAGGGACATGATGACGCATGGGAGTACCATGCAGATGAGAGCCTTGGAGACTTGGTTGATGTCGGCGACAACTTTGCAATACGTGCAGACGAGGGCAACGACGAGGATGTGGACTTTTTCATCCTCCAGTGCCAACAACAGAAATCTACGGTTCAAGAGAGGTTCACATGTAAGTGGGGCAGTCAGTTTGATGTTGGACAACACACCATTGCTGGAACGTATTATCAAAAGTGGGGTACGAGTCCAAATTCTTATGTATTCTTGAGAAAATCGCATCTAACCCATGTTGATGCGGAATCAGTACTCGCTTGCAAATTCTTGATGGTTCCTGCGGTACATAGGGTCAAAGGTGGTGATCCTGTGTACCAACTTAGTGACAAGACCATCGATGTCATTAGGACATCTCTGGAGAGTTTTTGAGGCCGTATTCCGCAAGCAATAGTTAGCATTTTCAAACACGGTTGGTACTTCTGGATCCTCTTTCCAAAACAATATTGGAAGGTTCGTAAGGCTTCACTAGAAAGCTTAGAGATTGCGTGTAGTAGGGTACTGCAAGCATGCTCGACTTTGTAGCATAGTGATAGTATCCATGGTGGAGCTTATCGTTGTAAACTTTTCCCACTATATATAGAAGATACCAACAATGTGGAATGCGATGTAATATATATAATATGGTGTGATGTAATATACCACATAACATGGTGTGATGTGTTGGCCTTATTTCATCAACCAGTCAACTTTTGAACTACAATAATTACATAGTATCCGGACACGTTTTAAAGTATACATTTTGCCGGAACATGTGTATGAAATAGTAAGCTATGAGGTTGTACTTACAAGTTCTCTAGAGTAAATAATATCCCCGGTTGTAGAATTCGGTACTTCACTGTGATGTGTATATAAGAGAATGCAGTGTTTTGTACTTTGTATACTCTGTAGTTTACTCTATGTTGTTAGTAATATACATCTGGTGTACTCATAGGTATCTTCGCCGAATTGAAAGGGTGTCGCGACAACCAAGGCTTTCACATGCACACAAAAAACTAGGCACCTCGTTGGTTGTATCTTCGAAATCAATTCCATAGTCCCATGTGAGTTCTTCCCCCGCCAACACCTTCTCTTTTGTAATGAACGCTACCTGCTTACAGACCAACGAAAGCGTCAAACATAGAGATGTACTAACACAGGCTTCAAATCAGGACATTTATAACAATAAAAGTGAAGTGTGGTAGTTAGATTTATTTCTTTTTTCTCTATTGGTGACTTTTTGTGGTTCTAGTGGTGGTGTTACCAATAGGTAGGATTCTGGTAGTGTAACTGGCAGCTAGTAGCAGTTAGTTTCCCAATAGGTTGGAAACAGTGCAGTTAGGTGGTTGGTGGTAACCAACCGAACCAATCGGGTAGTATAAGTCAGGACAAAACCGATTGGAAAAACAGTCTCTTTGTGTGTAGTGCAGGAGCTCCTTCCTGGAGATAGGAAGTATTAGTTGAGTTTTTAGCTTTCTTTGGTGACTGTGATGTGATGTGTGGAACTATTGGAGAAATGGAAATATGATTCTGGAAATCTGTGTGATTGGAGTTTGATGTCAATGTGGAGTTAAGTGGTGAATGGAGAAGATTTGAAACTAATTGGAATTAACGAACCAACATGGGTGCATGCCATGGGCTGGTTTCCAATTGATAAAGTATACTGAATGTGAGTAATACCCCTGGGGATTTGAATTACCCATTGGGAGAAGAGCTAATTGAGGGATAAGCTGATTGGAGCATTATCAGACTTGTGTTTGATTTATAAAATTATGAAAATCAATAAAAAGGTGAGTGAAGAGAATGTGATTGAGACTATTGGAGAATAGTGATTGGAGGACTGTTGAGGGAGTGTCGTTGTAGACAAATTGGAGAAACCAATGAGGAAGCCCTGTTGAGCGAATGTGGATGAATGAGTGATTTATTATCAATGGGAAGTTGTGTTTCCCATTGGTAATTAAACTGATTGGAGTTGATTGTGTTAGAGGAGTAGACTGAAACCAATTGGAGAAATTGAACAGGCATGGGTGCATGCCATGGCCATGTTACCAATTGGTACTTTGTATGCTGGAGTTGATTGAGGCCAGATTGGGAAGTGTTACCCCATTGGCTCTGAAGACTAGTGAAGAGAAATTAACAATTGGAGAGTAATCAGACCTGTGTCTGATAAGAGAAAAATAAAATAAATAAAATAATAAAAATAATAAATAGAAAAATAAATAAAAAGAGAAGTATGGATTAAAAAGAAAATAAGAAGAAGTGGAAAATGAAATGAAGAAAATTAAAGAAGAAGAATAATTGGAAAATGGAGAAAAAGATGTCAGGAAAAGAATGAAGCATTAATTGCCGAGATGGGAGCAATGTCGTGAGGTGGTTATTAACACCTATGCCGGGTGTGAAATTAACCAATAGGGAATTAATAGACAAGTTGAGAGAATTGTTGAAACAAAAATATGGAAGAGCGCATTATTTGGGAGGAATTGTTAAATCAGTAAGTTTGGAGACAAAGAAGAAGATCTGTGAAGAGATACACATATTGTTGAAAACCAACAAAGACACACCGATTGGAGCGGTGTTGAGAGAAGAAGATTACCAATGGTTGATCAAATTTGAACCTGAGCACAAGTGGACGGGAGTCATACGAGAGCCTTGCAGCATCGAAGCGGTGATGTTCTGGCAACTTGGAGAATATTATGAGGACGATTACTGAAGAATACATCTTGCACCAATAGGAGGTTAGCTTTTGGTTTTACATATGAAAATTGAGAGATTGGTACTGTCACCAATGAAGTGTTATGGAAGCATGGGTACTTGAGTTAAGTCTGAATTGAACCATCCCATGGGTGTTGAAGTCATAATCCCAACTCTTTAATTACATACCTCCCCAGTGAACGAATCAGATCACATTGGATTAATTTTCAATTGGTCAAAAATACTACTCTACATTTGGCGCCGCTGCCGGGGAGGTAGCCAATTAAGTTTGGGAATTCCAAAGTTTTAAATTATTTCCTTGGATTTGTGTTGAACCAATAAGTTGATCATGAAAATTAATTATAAGTGTGTTAGAATGTTTGATGTCAGAACATGGAAGTCCAAGTCAGATCAGTAGAATTAGTGCACCTACACCTAGGTCGGTTAGGGCCGAAAGAAGAGCAAAAACTCTATTGGATATAGAGATTAGACATAAATCAATAGTTGACCCATTGGAACCTGGGACAGTGTCTCCAATAGTGTCAAGGAATATTGTTCATAGAACAATTGGAAGGAGTCCTTATTTAAGTGCAGAACAAGCTTTTAGGATAGACAATTGGGATACTACTGGGGTAACCATCAATTTGGAAGATTATTTCCAATCAGGTAGAAATACATCCCCATTGGGATGGGCAGTGACCTCTGACGAATCACCAATCGGACCGTCACTGTCGTTTTTGAATTCTGAGAATTCTCACTTATTAGGTGAAAGGCTTGGATGGCCTGAAATTAATTTCCGATTGGATTCACCACCCAATTTGGTTGGTGAAATTGATAATCCCATATTGGAAACTGAACCTGCAGTGGGAGTTAATAATGATCACCAATTAGTACCATTAGACATAGGTTCTTACCAATTGAATGAAAGGAATGAAGTGGTTAATAATAGAACAATTGGCGATCAAGCTATTGATAGAGCCGAAGGAATTGCTTATTCAATTATTTATGATGCCTTGCAGACTTTAGTGAGAGAACCTCCTATTTCTTGGCATTCTTGTGATGCTCAATCTTTAGTTAGTTCAACTATTTATAGGTCTATTGTAGATCCATCAGAGTTAAGGGCAGCTTTAACCTATAGTATAAGTCATCCTAGATCAAGTCAGTCTAGTTCATCAACCGATAGGAGTTCTTCTATAAGTATTACAATATCGTTGGGTGAAAATTGGGAAAATCCAATATCCAATACTGGTAGTGGAAAACCTATTGTGTTTATATCCCATAATTTACCCCTACAAACTAGATCTCCAGCAAGTTTACCTCCGACAAAAAGTGAACCAATTGTGGAAAATCCAGATAGGCAAAATAATCCAATGGCTGGAAATGTATTACCAGTGGTTATGGCACCCGGTCAAGCAACCGATAGGCCATATTCCACCATACCTTTCCCAACATTCTATGGGCAGCCAGGTGCTGATCCCGATAGGCATATTAAAGAATTCTTGACATCATGTAATGCCAATAATGCCAGGCATGAAACCCATTGGTTGGCCATTTTTCCCGGTACCTTACAAGGTGCCGCAAGGGATTGGTTTAATCGACAACCAATTGGGGCATTTGCTAATTGGAATAACTTGAGAGATACATTTTTAGAGACCTTTAGACCAATTGCTTTTAATGGTAGATTAATGGATCAACTCCATGATCTAACTATGAATCAAGGGGAGACCATTGATTCATATTATGGACGGTTTAGTGATATAATAATAAGGATACCTCAAGACCAAGTGGTTTCCAATGAGGAGAAAATGAGAATTTTTATAAAAGGATTAACACCTTCTAGGTTAAGAACGAGTGTTAAAGAGGGACAACCGGCAAATTTGGCTGCAGCTTATGCTAGAGCTAAATTTATGGAAGAAACCCTTTATGAGGATTTATTGGGAGTAGCGGTACAATCCCATGTCCAATATATACTTCCTCCGACTAAAACTGATTATATGGGAATGCCTAACACTTATAATTCTGGTCCAGCGTATGTTGGTCCAAATAAGAGTTATATGCCTAATCCCTATTATGTGTCACAACCGGTGGTGGGTAGCGCACAACCTACTCCATTATCGATTGCCACACCGGTGCAAACTAATAATGCGGTAGCACCCCCACAAATTACTTATCCTACTCCAACCGCACCAATGAGTGCGATGGAATCTCAACTATTATCATTAACCAATAAGTTTGATGAGCTAGCGGTGCAAGTTACCAATTCTAAAGAGAAAAGGGGTCAACCAATAGACGATAGGGCCCATGTTTGGTGTACCAATTGTAAGGGTCAAGGGCATATGTTGCCAGATTGCCCTTCACCATTAAATCAATCACCAGAATGTAGATTTTGCGGCGGTCATCATGACATTGCCAATTGTAATAAGTTAAGAAATAATTTGCGAAATGAGATAAGAAATGGATATAGAAATAATCAAGTGTATCAAGTAGATGACACTAATGATCAAATGAGATATAATGCCAATATTGAAACCAAAAATTGGGACCCTAACGGTAATAATAATAATGGAAATAATCGGAGGATTTGGTATAACAATAGAAATAACAATGGGAATCAAAATCCCAATCCAAACTTTGTTAATAATAATAATTTTAACAATGGGGGATATAGAAGGAATCCCAATAGGTATATTCCTAATCAGAACCAGGGATGGTCTGCTATGCCATTTGGGAATCCCAACCAAAATGGACCAACTTATGGTAATCAAGAACCAAGTTGGGAAAATAATCCTAATGTTCAATGTTATAACTGCAAACAATGGGGTCACTTTTCTAGGAATTGTCCAAATGCTCGGGCAAATGTCCCATACGTTCCCCAATGTGGTAATTGTAAACAAGCAGGACATACTAGTGCGGAGTGTAATGGCCCTAGACAATTGGGACCGAGGGATACTGATGGATTGGTACGAAATAAAGACACTAGTGCTAAATTGGTTTTATTGGAAACATGTCCAGTTAATGACCCTAATAATAATAACAATAATTGTGGTGTAAATTATGTGGGTCTAATATGTGAGGATCAACTTGAGGAATTAATGAAAACTCACAAATCTAATGTCCAATATATTAATAATGTGGAAAGAGTTGTCACTAGGGCTAGAGCCAATAAGGAAAAGCCTGATGGGACTCAACCTTTAATTATGGCTGATGTGACATCACCAATTGTAATAGAACCAAGTAGGAATGATCAACCCATTGATAATCATCCTATTGTACCTCCTGTCCCTATAGGGAGTAATTTGCCCCATGGGAACACGAGGCAGCCTATAGGTGATAATCCAATTGCAGTACCTTCTAAGTATGATATGAGAGGTCCAATTGGCCACACAGAATCCAAGGGTACCAAGTCGTTAAATCCAATTGTTAATGAGGATTACAGGCCATTTAACCCTGCTCCGGCAGTATTTACACATCCATTGGGTAAACAAGTGAAACCAGTTGTTACCCAATTGGATCAAAATGAGGATGGTGTGATTGAGCCAGATCATCCCAATTGGCAGAGACATGAGATCCCTGCCATACCACAGTCCTTTCCTATGAGTAATCCAGTCCGAGTGAATAAACCCCATAGGAGTAGAAAATCTAAACCCATGGCTATCATGCAAGACATTCCACAATACGATTTACTGTCTGATTTGGGAAAATTGAAAGCTGATATAACAGTCAGACAATTATTAGGAATAGCCCCTATGTGTCGGTCTTTGTTGCATTCTACCTTGGTGAGAAAGAGAATTCGTCCAACAGTCAATGAGGTGGCCTCGAGTAAAGATCCTGGAGCTCCCACATTGGATGTTAGCATAGAGGGTTTAGTAGTGACTGGTGTCCAATTGGATGGAGGGTCCAGTGTTAATTTAATGAATAGGGACACTATGTTAGCTTTGCATCTAAATGGATTACAGGAAACTAAATTGGTTTTGAGGATGGCCGACCAGAGCCGTGTAAAACCAATGGGAGTTTTGCCTTCAGTAAAAGCCACTATCGCTGGTCTGATTTATTGGATAGACTTTATTGTATTTCAACCAAGTACTTCCTATACTTCTTATCCTATGTTGTTAGGCAGGCCTTGGTTGTACCAAGCCAAAGCCATTGAAGATTGGGGAAAAGGTTTAATAATTATTGGTAAAAACAAAAACAAAATTAAATTAAGTATGTATCCTCAACCTTACATTGGTGAAACTCAATGGGAATCACCTAATGTTACATCCGAATTGGAATATGATTCAGACAATGAGGAGGAGGATTTAAGAACCAATAAGGTTTTGACTCAACAGAAATTAAAGGGAACCTATATGGAATTAGGACCTGGGGAGTTCATGATCCCATGTGGTGAGAATACTGATTCGGATAAAGCCATTGAGTCATGGTTAACCGATAGGGCAGTTTACACTGTAGAGACTCCTCTTTCAGATTTAGAGCCACCTTATGAGAGTGACCTCCTATGGGATTATTCTTCTGATCCCACTCCTATTGCAAAACATGTTCCAAAAGATCAATGCATGGAATTAAATATTGGTGATTTGGAAAATATTAAAATTATTCATATTAATTGTGAACTAACCAATGTGGAGCTAAGGGATTGGAAGACGTTCTTTCGGGAGCATTCTTCTAATTTTGCTTGGAGTTATAAAGACCTAAAGGGAATTCCACCAGAGGTATGTCAACACCATATAAATCTGGAAGAGGGATCTAAACCAATAAGGCAAAGACAACATAGATTAAATCCTAAATATTCCTTGATGGTGAAAGATGAGATTGATAAACTTTTGGAAATTGGGTTTATTTATCCTGTACCCTTTAGTGAATGGGTAAGTCCTATTGTTGTCGTCCCCAAGAAAAATGGAAAAATCAGAATATGTCAAGACTTTAGGCGTCTTAATCTTGCCACTAAGAAAGATTATTTCCCATTGCCATTTACTGACACAATTTTGGACGCTGTGGCGGGCCACGATTGTTATTCATTTTTAGATGGTTTTTCGGGTTATAACCAAGTGAGTATTGCCTTAGAGGATCAACTTAAAACTACTTTTACCACCGATTGGGGCACTTTTGCCTATAGAGTAATGCCATTTGGCTTGTGTAATGCTCCTGCCACCTTTCAACGGGTAATGACAGTTGCATTCCAACAATTTTTAAGGCATTTTATGGAAATTTTCCTTGATGACTTTTGTGTGTTTAGTAGTAAAGATACCCATAAGGAAAAGTTAAAATTATGTTTAGCACAGTGTGAGAAGTATGGTATTTCTCTCAATGCGGCTAAATGTCAATTTGTAGTACCCTATGGAAAACTATTGGGTCATATCGTAAGTAAAGAGGGAATTAGTACCGATCCCGATAAGATTACCCTAATTGTTAATACCCCTAGACCTACTACTGTTACAGGGGTACGAAGTTTTGTTGGATTAGGAAGCTACTATAGGAGGGGGGTGGAAAATTTTGCTAAAATAGCAGCTCCTCTTACCAATCTGCTTAAGAAACTTGAAAAGGGGGAAAGCCCTGTTTGGACCCCTGAGTGCGAATTGGCATTTGTCCAATTAAAAGAAAAGTTAAGTACTACACCAATTTTGATCCCACCTGATTGGAATAAGCCATTCCATGTGTATGTAGACGCATCCAATATTGCATTAGGATGTGTTTTGAGTCAAAAGGATGTGGCCAAAATGGATCATCCAATTTATTTTGCAAGTCGCCAATTAATAGCGGCTGAGAAAAACTATTCTACTACCGAGAGAGAAGCCCTAGGAATGGTTTTTGCAGTGCAAAAATTTCGTCACTACTTATTGGGATATCCTTTTATTTTCTATGTGGATCATGATGCTCTTAAGTACTTAATTAATAAACCGGATTTAAGTGGGAGATTAGCCCGATGGGTGTTATTGTTTCAAGAGTTTAATTTCACAATAGTGGTGAGGCCAGGTAAGAGCCATGCCAATGCGGATCATCTGTCCCGATTGGAACCTTTACCATCGGATCAGTTGAGTCCCATCAATGATGATCTACCTGATGCCCAATTGTTTGACGTTGATGTCATTCAACGAGAATATAAGGATATTTTAGAATATCTAACATATAATAAAGTCCCATTGGATTTTACTCCAAAACAGGTTAATGCCTTAGTACATAAAAGTGCCCCTTACACACTAATTGACAATATTTTATATAAGAGGGGTAAGGATGATATTTTGCGGCGTTGTATTTATACAAGTGAGATTCCAATAATTTTAGAAGGGTGTCATAACGATGTATGTGGAGGTCATTTTGCGGGTGAGGCCACCGCTAGGAAAGTTCTATTGGCAGGTTACTGGTGGCCAAATCTTTTTAAGGATGCAAATTCTTATGTTCGTAGATGTGACCCTTGCCAACGTGTTGGTAAGCCAACTCCTACTTCCTCCATGCCATTACAGCCACTATTGGCCTTGTCCCCCTTTGAAAAATGGGGAATAGATTTTGTAGGTCCTATAGCTCCCGCTACAAAAGTTGGTCGTAATCGTTATATTTTGGTAGCTACAGATTATGCTACGAAATGGGCCGAAGCACGTGCCACTCGTCATGATGACGCTAAAACAGTGGCTAAATTCCTTTATGAAAATATCTTATCTCGCTATGGGTGTCCTAAAGAATTAATTAGTGATAGGGGTACCCACTTTTTGAATGAAACAATTGAAATACTAACTAATAATTTTTTCATTAAGCATAGAAAAACCAGCCCCTATCATCCGAGAGCTAATGGGCAGACAGAAAAGACTAATGGGATATTGTGCAAGATACTGACTAAAACCATTGCAGGGTCAGCCACTGATTGGGATGAGAAATTGTGGGGTGCTCTTTGGGCTTATAGGACAGCATACAAGGTAACCACTAAATTTACCCCTTTTCAATTGGTGTATGGCCAGGAGGCTATCATTCCAATTGAGTTTGAAATCCCATCATTGAGAATTGCCTTAGATAACCGATTGGATGATGAAGCTAGTTTAACTGATCGATTAGTTAAATTAGAATCCCTTGATGAAGAGAGAAGAATGGCACTTTATAATACTTCTGTTGCTCAACAAAAACGTAAGTCTTTTTATGATTCTAAACTACGTCACAAACAGTTTGAGGTTGGGGATTTAGTTCTTTTATACGATAGTCGTTTCTTTAAGTTTCCGGGCAAATTACAAATCCATTGGTTAGGTCCCTATGAGGTGGTTGATGTTAATACCAATGGGTCAGTCCAATTACGTGATTTTGAAGGTACCATGCTTCCTACACGCATTAATGGCTACCGTCTCAAGGTTTATCATGTGTAAGCCAAGGGCGGCTTCCAATTTGGTGAAAGGGGGGTATTATAGGATATACATATAAAAAAAAGAAAAAAAAAAAGAGACAAAAACAAATATAAATACGAAAAAGAAAAAGAAAAATATAAAATAGAAAAGAATTAATAAATACAATTAAATAAACTAAAATTAAATTAAATTAAAATAATAACATAAAAATATTGAAGCATGTGACAAAGTAGTTTCCAATGGGAAAGAAAAGTACTTGATGAAAGTAGTGGAAGAGACACCAATTGAGAGTTGAGAGGACATAAGGAAAATGATTATCAGGGTTAATTCAATGTCACATGACAAATCAGTTATGGGCGGCATGCCAATTGAGTAGATAGTGAAGAGTGCCTAACCTATAGGTTTGAGTGTAGTCTACCATAGCCAATAGTTTCGGTTGAGAGAGCTCGAGCGAGAGGGAGCGTTGACGAGAGTTTCCAATAGGGAGTGTGAGTATTGGAGAACTGCAAAGTAACCGATAGGGAGAGCTTCATTGAGCGTAAGAGATAGATGAGTGGAGAGACAGGTTTGTGGAGCGACAATTGAACAGATTTGGAGTAGTTTGGCGAAACGCGGACTCAATTGGAGCAGGATGGGCGACAATGTTATTATGTTGGAGTCAGACTCCGATGGCGAACAGGAGAAGAGGGAGAGTCCACCTCCAGAGCATCGATTGAAGAAACCCAAGTTGGAGGACGGCGTGCAAGGAGATGCAATCGGGAGGCAGAGGCGGATCCAATCGGTGACGATCGAGAGGAGTGCGTGGATGCCAATTCGCGCCAATGCGAGTTTCTTGCAGGACGAAGGAAGGTTGTCGAAGCTGAGAGAAGCAGGTCTTCAGTCATTCATTACGACTCAATTGGAGAAGACTGCAGGGGAGCTGAACAGCCAATGGGTGGAGCAATTCGGGAAGTCTTACGATGCAGCGACGAAGTCCGGAATGGTGAACCTCAAAAGGGTAACGTTGACGTCAGACCTAATAGGTAAGGTGCTGAATTTACCAATTGAGGGAGTTGAGTATGATACGCTCACAGATGATTTCTTCCCGATTGTGCGTTGTATCAAATTGGATGTGTTTTCTCCGGAGCTGCACGATGTGAGAAGAACGAAGAAGGAAGAAATTGCGAACGATTGGTTGCAGCTGGTGGAGTTTATCCAGAATCGACTCTTATTGGATTCTGATCAAGCTACGGTGGAGAGGCGGGCGTTAATGGCAGCTGTGGCCCTAATTCGAGACGGGAAGAAGATCAATTGGGCGGGATTGATGCTTCAGAGGCTTCATCGAAGCTTGGAGCAGTTGTTTTTGCCCGGATCAGAGCGAGTATTGGGAATTGGAGCTGCAGTTTACCTTTCGAAGATCCTGAAGGACCAGATCCAGATTGGAGAGCAGCAGGTGAAGTTGGAGCCCGAGACATCTACGATGGAGCTAACAGTGGCGAATCTGCTCCATAATCCGGCTCTTTTTCAACAATTGGCAGTCCAAGCAGCACAAAACCAGGAAATGTCCAATTACAAGAGACATTTCGAGGAGTTACAGGTGCGGTACAACCAATTGGAGAATGATCTGGCTGCAGTTAAACAGAGTAACCGATTGTGGGAAGAAAGATTCAAGACGGAAGCTGTGACAACACAACAAGAGCATGGTAAAGGATTACAAGACCAATTGGAAGAACAGAGAAAAAGGGAAGCATTCTTAATGCATTCAAATGAGGAGCTCACACTGCGAGTAGCTGCACAGATTACTCAACGATTGGAGTATAAGGCCAAATTGGATGCGGCGATGGGAGCCCAAGCGGATAGCAAGAAGAAGGTGGCACAATCCAATTTGGCAGTGGTGGCTATGGAACAGGAGATACGGGGATTGAAGGAAGAGAAGGACACCAATCGGTTGAGAATACAAGAATTGGAGGTTAGGCTGCAACAGTTTCAATCACAGGATATGAGTAGTCTGGCGGAATCAGGTATTACTCGATTGGGGGTGGAAACCGATGTGGTCACCTACGAGGACTATCGGTCAAGAACAATCAGGGTAGAAGACCTATTAGCCCTGCAGATGTATCTTCCTTCGGCAAGAACGACGAACCATGCATACCGATGGGATTGCCAAATCCTTTTATTATTGGTTCAGATACATCAGGGTGATACATTGACCCATGATCACTTCTTAAGAGTCTGGGGGTTTGCTAGGAAGTATAATATGGAGGATTTGTTGGTGGAAATGGTGGTCAGGGGAGATCTCCGATTGGTGGAATATACTCAAGCCTATATGGTGATGGGAGACGTGGGAGCACGCGTGTTACTATATTTTCGCTCATTGGAAAACACGCAGGCAGAACGTCGTAGGAGAGAAGATGCCTATGGGGAGATTCGAAGGAAGCCACAATGTGAAGAATTTTCTCGAGCGGTGATATTGGATCTACAGCGTCGATGGGATTCTTTACCAAAGGACAGCTGGAGACAAGAATTAAGGGCATTGGAGGTGGTTTACCAATCGGAAGAGTGGGCGTTGGAGCTGATTCAGCAGAGTCAGGAAAGGCTCACTCAGACGAAGATATCAGATGTACATCCCTCGCAGTACTTTTACACCTATAGGGCGATACAAGCAAGGTTAAAGCAGCTGCAGGCAGCTAAGGACGCACAGATGGTTCTCCCATGGGATCTTAACGAGGATGCCACGATGAAGACCAAGTACAACTTTACCAATCGGCCTCAGGCATTGTTGGGAGCTCCAATAGAGTTAGACATGTGGCAACCTGCAGCGGTATCCACGGACACAGATGAGAGGTTTTTGGGTCGATGGGACAATCTCTTCGTACAGAAGAGCGATCAACCGGAGCTATTGAGTTGGGAAGCAGTGCATTGGATAGGGAAGGATCATGCCAACGCTCAAGACCCATCGGTTTCTGTTGAAGCCCAGATCAAGCAAGAGGATCATCTTCGTATATTCGGTATTCCCATTTTGGTGGAACAAGATCAGCGTGCGTGTAGGTGCCTCAGGCGTTATCGATGGAAGGGGGATGCACGATTGGATACGGTTTGGTACAACTGGCCAATTGTGGAGGGAGACATGTTCACGGTGGAGCAATGCGTGACTGCGTATACTAGATTCTACGCCCTCCACCAGCGTCACAAGGATCCGGTTTGCTTCCGGGCTGCCATCTTTTGTCGCATACTTGCCTATTGGTGCAAACAATTCAACATGGTGATTGATATCAAGCTTGGAGCACGTAATTCTCAAGACATGCAGATTTATACGAAGCTGCTATACATGTGCACAAGGAAGCAACGCCTATTGGAGTTGATGCTGCTAACACAGTTTTTGCCCGGAGGTCACCGCGTAATGCTCGACGACAAGAATGGCCTTCGGAGTACAGCCATGAAGAAGTTTCTTGATGATGACCGCAATGGGAGGATTTTGGAGATTCGAACCAACTGGAACAGACGGGTGAGAGAATGCAATTTAGCGAACCAACAGGCGGCAGCCAATGGGGACAGGACGAGGCCGTGGCGGTTGCCACTCTCATGGACTGATGGTGCCACGATCAAGAAGGTCAACACAGGAGCGACATCAAGTGGAGCAAAACCGATTGGAGCAGCCAAGACCACCAACAAGACGTAGTTGTTTGCGGGGACGCAAACAGCTGAGAGGAAGGCTATGTGGTAGTTAGATTTATTTCTTTTTTCTCTATTGGTGACTTTTTGTGGTTCTAGTGGTGGTGTTACCAATAGGTAGGATTCTGGTAGTGTAACTGGCAGCTAGTAGCAGTTAGTTTCCCAATAGGTTGGAAACAGTGCAGTTAGGTGGTTGGTGGTAACCAACCGAACCAATCGGGTAGTATAAGTCAGGACAAAACCGATTGGAAAAACAGTCTCTTTGTGTGTAGTGCAGGAGCTCCTTCCTGGAGATAGGAAGTATTAGTTGAGTTTTTAGCTTTCTTTGGTGACTGTGATGTGATGTGTGGAACTATTGGAGAAATGGAAATATGATTCTGGAAATCTGTGTGATTGGAGTTTGATGTCAATGTGGAGTTAAGTGGTGAATGGAGAAGATTTGAAACTAATTGGAATTAACGAACCAACATGGGTGCATGCCATGGGCTGGTTTCCAATTGATAAAGTATACTGAATGTGAGTAATACCCCTGGGGATTTGAATTACCCATTGGGAGAAGAGCTAATTGAGGGATAAGCTGATTGGAGCATTATCAGACTTGTGTTTGATTTATAAAATTATGAAAATCAATAAAAAGGTGAGTGAAGAGAATGTGATTGAGACTATTGGAGAATAGTGATTGGAGGACTGTTGAGGGAGTGTCGTTGTAGACAAATTGGAGAAACCAATGAGGAAGCCCTGTTGAGCGAATGTGGATGAATGAGTGATTTATTATCAATGGGAAGTTGTGTTTCCCATTGGTAATTAAACTGATTGGAGTTGATTGTGTTAGAGGAGTAGACTGAAACCAATTGGAGAAGTTGAACAGGCATGGGTGCATGCCATGGCCATGTTACCAATTGGTACTTTGTATGCTGGAGTTGATTGAGGCCAGATTGGGAAGTGTTACCCCATTGGCTCTGAAGACTAGTGAAGAGAAATTAACAATTGGAGAGTAATCAGACCTGTGTCTGATAAGAGAAAAATAAAATAAATAAAATAATAAAAATAATAAATAGAAAAATAAATAAAAAGAGAAGTATGGATTAAAAAGAAAATAAGAAGAAGTGGAAAATGAAATGAAGAAAATTAAAGAAGAAGAATAATTGGAAAATGGAGAAAAAGATGTCAGGAAAAGAATGAAGCATTAATTGCCGAGATGGGAGCAATGTCGTGAGGTGGTTATTAACACCTATGCCGGGTGTGAAATTAACCAATAGGGAATTAATAGACAAGTTGAGAGAATTGTTGAAACAAAAATATGGAAGAGCGCATTATTTGGGAGGAATTGTTAAATCAGTAAGTTTGGAGACAAAGAAGAAGATCTGTGAAGAGATACACATATTGTTGAAAACCAACAAAGACACACCGATTGGAGCGGTGTTGAGAGAAGAAGATTACCAATGGTTGATCAAATTTGAACCTGAGCACAAGTGGACGGGAGTCATACGAGAGCCTTGCAGCATCGAAGCGGTGATGTTCTGGCAACTTGGAGAATATTATGAGGACGATTACTGAAGAATACATCTTGCACCAATAGGAGGTTAGCTTTTGGTTTTACATATGAAAATTGAGAGATTGGTACTGTCACCAATGAAGTGTTATGGAAGCATGGGTACTTGAGTTAAGTCTGAATTGAACCATCCCATGGGTGTTGAAGTCATAATCCCAACTCTTTAATTACATACCTCCCCAGTGAACGAATCAGATCACATTGGATTAATTTTCAATTGGTCAAAAATACTACTCTACATGAAGCTTGTTACATACGTGGTAGTAGCCTGTCAAATGCTAGTCAACGATAACCGGGACATCCAACAAGTTTGCATCAAAGCACCTGCGTTGAAGAAGACGACAATAATATTTAAATGCAAACAATAATTTTCAAAATGTAAAAAAAACCTTCATAGACGGGTGTGTCATTCATACACGGATTTGCAATGACCTATGATTTAGAAATCTGGAGTCGTTTCCACGTCTGCTGGCATCAACTGAGAGGCACTCCTTGTTGCTGCAGTGGCCTTCCAATCTCCAATTCGCGTCCAAGTCAAGCGCGTACTTACCTTGGCTGTGACTTCGGGTGTCCACATCCTCGCTGTACAATACCTCTCCAATGTATTCGAATACAAATGTGCCTTTCAGCAAATCCTCCAAGGTCTTTATGCCACAGCTCTTCTGGTGGTTCACCCAACATACCTGCGCAAAGTTGAGCATGAAATGTGAATGTCAGGATTTCCATACCCGAGACCGCGAGTGAAAATTACATGACTATTGGACACTCAACTTCAAGGATATATTGAAATGACGAACCTGGAGCTTCCACGTGACTCCCTTCTAGACAACACGATTCTTGCAATGAGAGTTGCACTTACATGCAGTCCCACATTCCTTTATAAAAGTCCTTGTTATATGCCCGATACATCTCCCACCCTCCGTATTAGAGCAACCTGCACTATCACAGTACTCATACAATCTGGTATCCAATGCAATACTCTCCTCCATCGCCTGCAACGAGACAACAACAATCTCTCTATAAACTTTTCCTGAGGCGCAAACATGACAAAGTTAACAATCCCTATTGTAATCTTCAAAAACGGGATGACCAAAAAACTACAACATGCATGCTCACAACCATGAAACTCTACAATTTAAACTTACCATTTCAACATAGTGCTCGTGAAGGATGCCATCTTCGGTGTACGGGGCACAATCTGCAGCAAAGTAAGCGCATCCGCATACATTCCTCCTCCCCACACCGCACCCAGAAACACATCTTTTGCAACCATCCAATTGTTTCACAGCTTCATCCACGTCTACACAGACAACCTTGTTAATGAATTTTCTACGATGTACTCGAAAGGAGCCAATCCCATGGGTGGGTCTTCTGTGACAACCACGACAATGGGAATCCGTTCACGACCACCGGACAAATCATAAGACCATTGTACAAATCCGACACCCTGTATGCATGAAGCCAATATCTGCATTACAAAACCACCCATAGCATGTACCCTTCCATGATGTGATACGGGCCAATGATTTTAACAATGATGCCCATCATTGAAAGATAACTCCAAGATCTCTATCCCCTGTACAAACCAAGAGCACAGTAAAGTCTAAAATAGCACAACATCTTGTACACTACTCTACGCTACACTATACTGCAATACATGACACTGACCTGCAGTATACTATAGTGTTCCACAATATAATATAGTATGATGCAGTATAATAGAGACTTCTGCATTATACATCAACATACTAATCAAAAGTACATCAAAAGTACAAATCAAATAAGCCCATCTCCCATTGGTTAGAGTGCAATACATAATATGCAGAATTGGGAGGGAGTAAAGTGTCAACGTTGCACTCAAGAATCGAGGAGACGAATGGAATCTCGGCAAATAGACATACAAACGATGTATGTATGGCGACTTCACATCTCCATACATACTGCCCAAGCTAAGATCAGAACCACTTACCCATAACTAAAGTCAAAACTTATGCAACGTGACATAGCACATTGCCTGGCTACAAAAGATGAAAATGCCCTTTCCGCATACACTGCCTACAATAACTCTTATCATGCACATGTACTAATATTGCTACTTAATCTTTGCAGTCTTTACCTTTCCAGCTTTTGTCCCACCAGCCACGTCCCCCACTCCATCCTCAGTACGTGCAGCATCAATGTTCTTTCTCTTACCTGGCTTCTTCTTCGTAGGATGTACAATGGCCGCCACCTCAACAACTCTATGGTCACGTGTCCGCATCTTGCCCTTCCCCTTTGCCCGTGTCTGTGCGCCAAGAAAATTTGTATCGGCTACCACATTTGCAGCGTCTTTGCCACTGGCTACGACATTTCTATGCTTCTTTGTCTTCAACCCCACAATCATGTCTCTACACTCCGCAATCAGCCGTGCCTCCGCCATGAGCTCGTCTTCACCTTCCAAACTGGGCACTTCATTGTCGACGTGCTCACTCCCTGCGGCCACAAAATATTGATCAAATTTGAACATGTGGATACAAGGTGGTCGCAACCAACATAGGCATGTCAACCTAACTTCGTGGCATCCATAACAAGGTTGAAGAGAGCACAGGCAAAGACACACAGACGTCAAGACATCCATGCTCGACTATGCGTACCTGATTTTGTGACAACTTTCTTCTCATTCTGCCCAACACAAGGACTCTTACTGGATTTTGCCACACCTGTGGACATGTCCTTACGGCTCAAAGGTGACTTCACCTCCTTCGCTGGACACTCAGCTCGCATAGGCTGCTTCATGAAGTCCATTGCTACAGGCGTAGGTGATGCTGCACCCTTCATTGGTGACATATACATTGAGACAGGTGGAGAAGAATTTGGCTCTGTGGCGGCGTCCACAGCTGTTCGAGGAGTTCTTCCACCACCAACACCTGGTGATAGGCACGGGATCGTCGGAGTGGTAAAAACAATGTCGTCCTTCTTTGAGTTGTACAACACTCGACGTGGGGTACTCACTGCATCATCCAAGGCCGACACCTTTAATGCGCCCGTTGAGAAAAGAGTAGGGTCAACCTCCGGGAACTTAGGAGTACCTCCAGGTCGAGAGGGATGTCGAGAGTCACAGGTAGTCACAGAGTTGACCCTGACCTGGCTAGTCTCACCAGCGTTGTGTGTGCCCGTGGTGGTTGAATTGAGGCTATGCTCCACATGGGATGTATCTACAGCCCCCAATGTCCAACAAAATCCATGCATGAGCATCTGAAGACACTCCATCACTGGGGTCATATAAATATACTAATTCCTTGTACATGAAAGTATTCAATGACCCATAGAGATGCAATCTTTAGTCTACAACCAAGTATACAACCCTCGGCATCACATCCCAGGCACGCAGCCTACACATAAAGCCCACGTATACATTCCACCAAAGTTGACAATTCGTAGAATAAAATACCTCACCCAAGTATAAGTTACACAACCCAAATATACATCCCGTACAGGAAACTATACCCCACCCGAGTATACGCCCCTATCAAATATACACCCGAAACAGTAATGTACAACCCACCCAAGGTTACACCTCTACCCAAATGTATACCCGTGCAGTTTTGTATACATAGCCTGATTATTCCATCAAGGGTATACACCTCTATGAAATACATACCCGGTACCATTGAATATACCCCACCAAGGGTATACACCCCTGTCAATTATACACCCAATATAGTTCTATATATCCCAGTGATGGTATACACCCCTATAAAATATACATCCATAACATCCATAACAGTTCTATATATCCTCTTGATGGTATACACCCCTATCAAATATACATCCATAACATCCATAACAGTTCTATATACTCCACTGAGGGTATACACCCCTATCAAATATACAACCGTTACAATTCTTCTTACCCCACAGAGGGGATATACCCACCCAAATATACATTGTTCACTTATATACATCCCACCCATGTATTGAGCCCTCCCTAAGTAGCCCTGTTGGACAGCCCACACTACGCACCCTAATTATACATCAAAGTATACATTCTCCATCACTATTCTCCAAACCCGTCCAGATAGGCATCCACAGAGGCCCGTGCATACACCTAGATGAAGAGAATATCCACACTTACAATATATCCTAAACCGATCATATACACCAACAGACTCTTAAACCCACGCATACACCCCTACGCAGACGGCATTCACCTTATCTACAGATCCAAACCCACTCTAGATTCCCCGAACTCTGATGTATACCCACCCCGGGTATACATTGGTATGTAAGTATATCACAGACAGAATTAGCCCTAGTTATACATGGAAAGACTTACCAACTGTAGGGCAGGTCTTCTTTGTTGCCACTGTGCGCGCTTAAATTGCCAGAACTCTTGACAACTCACAATTCTGGATTTGAGCCTCCTGATCAAGGTTGTCAGGCAGCTCTCCAAATCCATTGCTCTTGTACCACTCGGGATGCACTAGTCTGCAAGCCTTTGATGCACATTTTGCACTCGATTGGAACCACAGCGTTGCACGCCAGGGGTGATATACATGCAGGCAACTACATACTAGGATGTCATTGTGAGGAAAGAGAAGGTCACAAACCGCGCATGTCCTCCACCTCAATGTATTCCACGAGGTACCATCCACGTCATCGAGATATAGCATGGGATGTGGGAAAATCCCTAATCCGTTGTATCCTGTCTTCAACATCCCACCGAGCTTCACCAGTCCTTCTGCCTGCGTCCCTAGGATTCGAACTCTCCATTCCATCCTGGAAATCAACTCTACTTTGCATTCCAAGTTGGCCTTGAGGATGCCAAGTTGGTCGCCAGCTTGCCTATACATGTCGCTGTAGAAATCGTCCTGCAGCATGAAGTGCTGCATTTGGGTGTCATCCTTACACTCACCCATACGCTTCTAGGCAGCATTTACCGTTGCCTCCATGGTAGAAACCAGCTGACCCTGTCCAAAGACCTGCTGCAGGAGACTCTCATGATCCTCTTTCACGGTTTCCAGCTCCTTCCTAGCAGCTACAGTCTCCAACTTCACGAAGGTGAGGAATTCCTGAACCTCCTTCCTCTTCAGACATGTCCACGACGAGGAGCTCTGAGATGGCTTCACGTCCAACATCCCCGAAAGAGGGTCAACACCCCCGTGCTTCACAAAATTTCCCCCTTCCAAAGCCGTGAGCAATCCATCTTCTTCAAGAATTTCAGCAAGGCCCTTACCTGTTAGAGTTGCCTTCTCCTTCGCCAAGCGCAACACCTTCTTGCGCCATGTAGATGCCATATTTAACTATTTCTGGACTTTGCAAAGTCCAGAAATAAGGAAGAAGGATTTCAGTGTAGTAGAATTGTGGCACCCAATAGATTGAGAGGGATACAAATAAAAATAAACTAAGTCATTCAGCCGGATATCTCCGGATGATTACAGTCAGACGATACGAATCGATTACAGTGATAGAACCTTGCTCAAGGCAAGGTACAGTATTATCAAGAGAAATTGTACTCACTCGATTTTCTTCCCAGGGAGTACTTAAGGGAAGAATTTAGATAAAATGAACTTAGAGCAAAAGGCATTGACATTTCATGGATGCCGTTAAAAGAGCCGGAGATATCCGGTCGAAAGCAGGGAAAGCAGAAAACAGTTGGTGAGCTTTGAAAAACAAAATTGCTTTTTCGGAAGGGAGTCCGTGTACAAGACCATCACATACTTGATCAACTCTACGAGACAGCAATGATTAGTCTCAGTGAAACTCCTGCATGAAAGAGCAAAACCTATCCTGGCACTACCTCTGAAGACTTCTAAAGATCTTTCCAGTGCGCCGGCGCGTACATGTCCGAATCAACATCAGACCCTGTGTCACAACCAGTTTGAAATGGGCTGCAGCCGCCCTTCGAAGAAAATTCCTCCTCGTCAACATACCAGAGGTCGTCCTCCTCCTCATCTTCAACCAAACGACCTCCGAAGACCGACTCATCTTCATCACAGTCGACCTCGTTCTCGTCCTTCGCTTCGTAGTCGTTGCCGTCCTCCTCCTCAGGAACATATTTGCTCTGAGCGTCCTCTTCCAATTCGTCCCAAGCACGCCGAATGGAACCCATCGCCCCTGTGTACCCAACTTGAAAGCGTAGCAGTCGTCCCTTCTCCGAACCCTGAGCGTCGCTCACGATCCTTCGAGAAACTCTACGGTCTACCGAATCAGACTCTTCCCTCTCCCTCTTCCTACTTGCAAAAGCCATCTCCTCTCTCTCAACCCTGGCTATCGACTAACAAAACTAACAAGTTGAAAGACAAAACATATGAATTGGTGCAGACCCGAACCCTTTCTTATACTATCCTCCCTACTAACCCATTTATTACAGGTCTCGAGCGTAGGTAAAGGATGAGTCATTGATAGAAGTCGCCATAACACCGAGACTGATAAAAATAAAGGCAGCTTCCACATACACGAATGACCAACATGGGAGGCGACGCATCAAGCGTGCTGTCGTAACGTGATGTGCGAAGTACAATCTCCGCCGCCAACCATTAGCATCACATGAATGATAAGAAGGTCCTCGTACAACTGATATGAAGTGTGTAATTGACCGCGTATTATAATTTTACTTATGGCATGTCAAAAATTTAAGAAGGAAACAGCCACGGGAATAACCTAAAGGTCTCTGATACATTGTTGAAACATCCATCGTAAATTGAAATGCATTATCGAAGCCACAGAAGATCTCCGGATATGATTCAATACTATTCAGAACACCTAGGTAAGCTCAAAATTGGAAGCTCAAAATTGGATCTCCATTGACGAGAATGGGGGATGTGAATCTCCTATCCGGAGATCTCCGGCTAGATCTCATCGACTGAAACATGGCAAAATACGAACATGCTTAGGTCCACAAAATATTACTTCCACAGCCGGAGATCTCCGGTAAGCTTTCAGAAAGACGTGAGGGTCCAAAAATATACCGCTGGCAGAATTGAGTCAACAGTAACTCTGTCACTCCTCAATGTACCCAAATTTCATTGAATGGAAGAGTACAATTTCGGTCCTCTTCACGCTGACTGGCAAGAGCTAAAAGAAAGGATGCCGAACTCGGGCCCAGATAAATAAATTCGCCCACAGCCGGAGATCTCCGGTGCTCTTCGGTGTGAACGTAGCAACTCTTCGAGATTTTAAACGAAGAGAATTTCACAGAACTGAATTATTGGTAGAGGGACTGATAAACGTATCAAGGATCAGCGGCATTCGCATTCTCTAAGTTCACAAGCGCTGCTTCTTTCATTTTCCGTGGAATGGACCTCGTAAGTTGGTTAACTTTGCTTGACCAGGTCGCAAACAACACGGAACTCACATGACACCAAACAGGCTTCTCTTGGTCCGCAACCCAAGTGGCTTCCCAACAGTCCTGGTACTTCCTCTTCAGATTCTTCTCTTGTTATCAGGCTCCCAATACTTAACGAGGAATTTCCCGTAGTTGACATTACCATCTTCCCTGACGACCTCCGAAACTGCTCTTCCCTGCCAGACAGGATAGATGTCAGGATCACTAGGTCTTACTAAAACCCAGGAGCCATGACGAATGTCACGCCAAGGATTAAATGTGGACTTGGGGGCTTCAGTAGCGGGTCCGCAGTAAGGCTCAAGAACCTCATCCTCGGGAGTGACATCCTCTGGTTGTGGAAGCAATCCTAGAAGATTTTCACCTCCCTCATGAGGGCCTCTCCAATCATGGGCAGGCCAGAATCCCTCTTTGAGTTTGGAAGGCGTCTGGGGAAGTGGCTTGTCAAGCTCGTCGATGACATCCTTCCAGTACTGCAGGTATGGGCGAATGGAGTTCGCGTACCCTGCGCACTTAGTCATTTCGGACGCCCAGTAGTCAACGTACTTTCGAAGCCCCGTCTTTATAAAGTTTTTGTTCTCCGTCGCTTTCCTGGCCTTGTCTCTGGCAACATCTTGGTTTCCAACAGGGCTCTGCTCCTCATTACCCCATTTAGGCTTGAATGGAACGGGCTTGGGAGATCCTGATGGAAGCATGGGACGTCCGAAGTCATCTACCTTCCAAAGTTTTATCGGCTCTCTGTTCATGGGTAACCACTCTGCATCAACGGCAGATTTCTTGAACTTCATGACCGGAACACCGTCATTGTCAACAAAGAACTTGAAAAGATGCATATCACTAAGTCCTACCAGACGTCCCGCCCCGCTGCATAGATAGCCATCGACATACGATTTGAAGTCGGCGACCTCTTGGATAACTTCCGGCATGAAGGCTAGTTTCTGTGACTTCATGAATGCCTTCATAAAATCCGCTAGAGTATATGTACTGCTTTTCTTCAGTTCTTTCGAAAGATGACTAAAGTAAGCATCAATATCTTCATGCGTATGTCCGACAACCAAGAAGCCAACCTGTATCTCCTTGAAAACACCTCGAGCAGTTAGCAGTGATAAGAATGCCATCAAGTATTGGTTCTTGTTATCCTTCGCGGAGTTGTCAAGCTGTAGGAACAATTTCGGTGGCAAAGGTTTCGGTCCCTTAAAAACACTCGGCTCCACGGGCTCTAAAGCGTCCACGCACCTGCTCTTTCCCCTCATGAGCGCCGCGAACATCGAGTTTGGAGGTGGGTGCTCGAAGAGTGCGCACGTCTCATGTAAAGGTGCTCCCTCAAGCCGCCGAAAAAGTTTTGCCAGGGAGGAGATGGTGGCGTTCGAATCTCCAGGCCATAAAGCAGGAGCATAGTGAGCATACGCTTTGTCGAAATGACCGTGAGCCACCATTCCAGTGACATTCATGGGAAGTTGTCCGAGACCAGATGTCGCCTTCGTAGTCCTCCACATGCGAGGAAGTGCAGTCTTCGCAGTGTCCATCTTGTCGTGAATGACACAAAGAAAGGTCAGCGGCTTCGCCTTCGACTCCTCTCCATGTCGCGTAGAGCTTCCGGCAAGATTGCTGGTGATTCAAGTGAGCCTGCCTGTTGCTATAGAATAGCTCGTAAGCGGGCGTTCCCTTTGGAGTCGTCAGTAAGAACTGATTGAATTCATCGCAAGTACTGCATTTTGCGAAGGTGCTTCCAGATGGCTTAATAGCATCATTCCCGAAGAATTCCTTTCTAACCCTACTAACTGTGGACTGACTTACAGGAGGAAGACCGTAGGAGTCGTTTGTCTGCAAGATGAAATAATTACCAAGTGAGGACAGTATATCAGAAGGACAATCCAGCAGACAGGGCGATGACCAAAGTATTGCAAAGAATGGAAATTTCAGTTCAACATTGACACAGCCGGAGATCTCCGGTTCACTAACTAGGACTTCGGTCGACTGAAGAAAGAGAGTTCAAATCCATATCATTGTGCAAGGACAAGTAACTTACAGCATTGACGCTTGCTCGAATTTGATTCCAGTTGTTTCCCGCAGGAAGATACTTGAGAGTGTCAATCCGACCATTCCCGACACTACGCATTTGGTGAGGCATCTGATCCGCGTTGTCATTAATAATCGACGTCATTGACCCCATTGCTTGAATAGTGGCAAGCCGTGGGCGCTTGATGCCCTTGTTACCGTGAGTTGCATTGATGATTCCTCTACTGAAATGTGCGATATACGAGTGAAACGTGGACTTCCGAATTCCATGGATCGTGTACCATGCAACGGAGCAGACCTCCGTTCCTAATAGAGTGACGTACTTTCTCTTCCGGTCCCCATCAATTGAGTGAAACTGCCCGCCTACCGAGATCGCATACTCCTTTCGGTCTTCAAAGGATCTGTCATAGAATCTCTGTCTAACAGAGAGAGTCTGGGATTGTTGAAAGTATTGGCAGCATCGTCTGGGACAGCACCTTTCCGAGCTGACTTTGCGAATTTTGTCATCCATAGTCCTCTTGGTGTACAAGGATTCTTTCTTCTTAAGGTCTTCCTGTCGGGAAATGAAGCGGTAAGGCTCCTTTGCACGACCCCCCAAATAAGCACCAGAATCAGGTTGTAATGGCAGGGATACGAAATGATCTATTGTGCTTTTTAAAGACCTCCCGGAAGGAAAACAGCATTCAAGAATGGGCCACGATTCATGACTCATAATTCTCTCCGTGTCCCCCACAAAAACGTCGAGGACAGTTACACCAATGTTATCTTCTCCCAAGCATCCACTTCGGAAGTGATCCCCAGCTAACGACGCCATGATTCTACCAGAGCAGAGTACTAACAGATTCCCGTCCAATCGCTGCACTTCAAGTCCAACCCATCTCTCACGTGGAACGAAAGGGGACTTGTCGGACCGGAGATCTCCAGTTGGAATCTTCACATCCGCCCTTCTCCACAGGACCGTCCGCCGAAGTGTTTGAACAAGTGAACAATATCCCCGTTGCAAGGGAATTAGTGGAAATTCTTCCGCCAAAGACGTTATGGCCGTTGGTCTGAGTAATACGAACTCACTGGAACCGACTGGTATGTCAACTCCAAGCCATTGACCAACTGGGTGAACCTCGACAATTGATGCTTCTCCAATTTTGCCTGAGCCTGGCCTCAAGAGGTTCACGGACAATCCTGACCACAAAACCTCCGACCTTCCAGTAGACTCCTCGGATGGATCATCTTTTTTCATAGAATCCGCTCGACAGAATTTGGGGCACTGAGCTGCGACCATGGCAAGATCGTCCGAGTCACTCTCCCACCAATCAGAGTCAAACATTCTTCTTGCCTCCGTCGGTCGATGTTCGGCTGGTGGCCGATGGCTTTAGTACATGAATATGTGGACGTGGATTAGAACTGAAAAACCATGGTCAAAATCGTAGGGTGTGTCTAGCCGGAGATCTCCGGATGACTCGATATTGAACAGCAACGTCCATTCCTCGCGTAAGTGACGATGTGAAGGGTGAATCTACAAGTTCTATTCGAATCTTACCGGAGATCTCCGGTTCATCCCAACCACGCTGCCGTGATATCGTTCAATGATCATCTCGCCCATATATAGCCGGAGATCTCCGGGAAACCTGGGCTCATAAATGGGACAGCCAGATGTTTTTTGGATAGTTACCGTGGCTTGCAAGTGAGCACGGCAAAATCCAGAATGTCACGGCTAGAACAGCCGGAGATCTCCAGTTCGAATCAACGTCGTTATCGAAACATTGGCCGTACGGAACATTCGAGGCTGTGGCAGAAAGATTCAGTCGCCAATCCCTGAGAACTGTTCGGATTCACACCCCGATTAGTCACGTCATCCTACTTCTCGAGTCGAAATATATTAGGCGCTCCGGATCTATCTCTTAATTAGGAGACGATTTAGTTATTGAATCACTACACGACAGCTTCCGGTCGACTTTGAGGGCGAAGAGAAACACAATCTACACCAATCCTATCAAATTGAATGCCGATATGAAATTATACGAGGATACAATCCTAACACTCCTGGAATACCTACTGTCTAATTGTTTCCCTGCAGAATTCTAGCACGATGTCGCGCACTCAAACACTTTCACTAACTGGCTCAGCTCCCACAGTATCCCAAACCTCTAGAGCAAAAAAGGATGAGAGCTGAGTTGAAGGATACTCTTATCAAACTCCTCATCACCTCCTGGTGAGAAAATTCAGGCGCTCAAATTTGAAACGAATCTTGGGCATGCATTCTCTATCATAGTAGCAGCTGTACACAATCATGATAGTGCGCATTCTTCGACGTGCCCACGACCGAGGCCACATTCCACTCATGATAAATGAATGGCTCGTACTCGTGGGATGACCGTATTGTAAGGAAACCATCTAGTTTACAGAGTGCTGCAAATTAGAAAACGGAAGATGAAGTATGCCCCATGGTGTGTCTTTGTGATTACAAGGGCTGTATCACGTCATGGACTAAGTATAATGAAATCGTATTATTCTTCTTGTACTCACCATTGTGAATGAAATTATACCCTACGCATGGATAATAGTCGGCCCACTACTGCCCACTACACTAAAAGTTTCATTTAGTGTAATGGCACGAATAGTGTACTTATCTTTGTACTTTAATTGCAAACAACTTGACAAATAGTGTACTAATTGCAAAGAAGTGTACATTCTAAATAGTTAATTCAATCAAAAATTACTTCATCAATAATAACTTTATCGGAGTGCACTCCATGGAAATTTAATTTTTATTAGCTTACTTTTACAAGATATTACTTATTCACGTTTTACTTCTTAAAAAGTTAACTTTTACAAAATTTACTTTTCCAAACATCAACTTTTTCAAAACTTTACTTAACCATACATTTACTTTTACCAAACATTTACTTTTTCAAAACATTACTTTACCATACAATTACTTTTACCAAACATTTACTTTTTCAAACTTTACTTTACCTTCAATTACTTTTTCCAAACATTTACTTTTTCAAATTTTTACTTTACCATACAATTACTTTTACCAAACATTTACTTTTTCAAAACTTTACTTTACCATACAATTACTTTTACCAAACATTTACTTTTTCAAAACTTTACTTTACCTTACAATTACTTTTTCCAAACATTTACTTTTTCAAAACTTTACTTAACCATACATTTACTTTTACCAAACATTTACTTTTTCAAAACTTTACTTTACCTTACAATTACTTTTACCAAACATTTACTTTTTCAAAACTTTACTTTACCATACAATTACTTTTACCAAACATTTACTTCTTCGAAACCTTACTTTTTCAAAACTTAACTTTTTCAAAAATTTACTTTCTTCCAAGTTTACTTTGAAATAGTGAACTCTTGAAATAGTTCACGTTTTCAAAAGTTCACTTTTTCAAAAGAAAATTATTTCAAAAGTTCACTTTTTCAAAAATAAATCATTTCAAAAGTTCACTTTTTCAAACGTCTACGTTATCAAATCTTTACTTTTTCAATTGTTTACATTTGGGAAAGCTTATTTTTACAAAAGTTTACCTTTTCAAATGGTAAGTTGTCTTTTTTCCCCGAATTGATGTTTTTTCATAGTTCTTGTTTTTGTCAAAAATGTTGTTTCTTCCTAAATGTTTATTCCTAATTGTTGTTTTCGCAAAAATGTTGTTTTTACCTATTTGTTGTTTTTCCAAATTGTTGTTTTTTCCTAATTATTATTTTTTCGCAATTGTTGTTTTTCCAATTTTTTGTTTATGAGTTTTATTTTTTCTCTTCTTCACCTTTGAGAACACATAATTCTCTTCTACTTTCAATACACTAAACGTGCACGAGTAAAATAGTTAATATTCCAATAGGGTTTACAAAAGTTCACAAATAGTGTAGTAGTTCACATTTAGTGTACTATTTTGTCACTACAATAATTGCATAGTTGACAATTAGTGTATGGGTTCGTATTTAGTGTGCACTACACTAAATGAAACTTTTAGTGTAGTGTTGTTCAACTGACACTACAGGACACAAATAGAACGTCGACATTCGTTTCCAATGTGAAATATCTCGAAAATTTCCTTGTTCGACAAAAGCTATTTGTCTACTTTTGAAGATACGTGTAGAAATATATAACTGAGCAGATGCTTTTAAAAGTACAGCAACCTGGTCCTATGAAAACGGGTACAGCTTCCGTGGTAAGGCAGGATTGTTCATCATGGTTTTAGGGTTTACGGGTTTTAGGGTCTAGGGTCTAGGGTCTAGACCCTAGAACCTAGAACCTAGAACCTAGAACCTAGAACCTAGAACTATATTTTTAGAATATGGCACTAGGGGAATTTAGGGAATAAAAAAAAAAATCAAAATTAGAAAAGAGATGGAGAGGGAGAGTAAGGAAGTGAGGGAGAATAAGGGATAGGGAGGGAGAGTAAGCAAGGAAGAGTGCGGGATTTATTTTTAGAGTAGTAGGTTAATTTAAGAATGTGTAATTATTGAAATCAGGGGGAGCCTAAAAACTACTAGAATCAAGATTAAAAATGAGATGGAGATGGAGAAGGAGGGGAGAGCAAAACATAAATAAGAAAAACAAGTGAGGGAAAGAAGGGAGGGAGTGTAACGGAGAGGGAGATTAAGCTTTTTCACTTATGACATTTTAAATTCAAGTATGATGATTACTCTAATACCCGGTGAACCCGAGTATCTACTGTAGCCATATGTAATACCCAGGAATCCGGGTATCAATACGTCTTGTCACGCATGCTCACGACATTGACAATTCATGATTGTGAAATGTACACATTGTATATGTACGTGATTAGAGCTGATTTTAAAGTTCACCCACTGTCATCATAAGCCGTCACAGCCCTTGAGCCGTCCAGCTTGTCCCTATCGGGTTAGGGGAACTCCAAGCATCAAACCTTTCTTGTTTTTTATGGGTGTTGTGTTTGTAATGTCGTAGGGAGTGAGCGGAAGTGGCGGGAGGGGTTTTTTTCGTGGTTTGCGCAGTAGGCGTCAACGCATTAGGTTAGGGCGGTGTGCGCTGTGAGAGGCTGTCGGTGTGCGAGGTGAGTGTTGATAAAAGTGAGGGACATTGAGCATATCGTCCAGAGGTTGTTTCTGGATATGGACTGAAGGTCGGAGAGCAGGACTGGAACAGAGATACTGAAATAGGTTTTTTAATTTAGCGAGCGCCTCGGTTCACGAGCGAAGCTGAAACGACGTTGCGGTTGAGGGTGGCGTCTTCACGAATGACCACGAGGAACGGGTGCGCCGAATCGGTCAGTGAAGAGGTATGTACTGTCTCACAGATTAAAATTCAGTGTCATCAAATATCGAAGTTTCCCAGGACTGCTTAGAATCGGCACTGGGGCACGTGTAGGGTTCGGTAAGCGCCATTAGGGTTCAAGAGAGTCGAGTAATTCTGATGTTGTTAGACGTTGAAGCGGAATTGTAGGGCTTAGGGTTCTGGTATTCAGTGCATTCAGTATAGAAGGTCCGGAAATGAGCATGTTATGCATGTTATGCGTGTAAATGAGCATGTTATCCGTAAATGAGCAGTGTTGAAATTTATTTCGCGGAAATCTTGTCAATCAGATGTGGACCTGAAATTCTAGGGCATCTGAAAAATTGTAGAGTTTGTGAGGCTGAGTTGTTGAACGTTGATGTCATCCAGAGCTGTGAATTCGCTTCGATCCCGAGGAGTTCCTCGAGGACGTTGGGAAATGGCGACTGGAGCTGGAACGTCGAGTGAGACATCATGGAAAGGAGACCGGTAAGTCCACAACATTGAACTGTTTTCACTGTGTCCAAGCGACTGTGTGTGGATTCTATATTTAACTGTGATTCAAGTTTGTTCATTTGATTCCTAGCGGGTGTATGACAACAAAGTACACTTAAATAATGAAGAGAAACCTCAGATGATGAGTACTAGAATTCAGATATCTGTTAGGCTTTAGCCGATTATATTTTTGATGTCCCATGAACAGAAGTGTGTTTCGAATCATGAATTTGCGAGTGATGATGGTATTGTACGAACGTCAGAATGTGCTTGTCCATACTGAGTCCGTCGAGTCCGGTCCGATTTAATGACAAGAGTAATCCATGTGCAAACCTCACATTTGGCGTTCCATCGGAACATTTGCAGATTCAATTTCCTGTGTGTAAGGTCGGTTATTGAAAGCATTGTGAGAGCATTTGATTTGTCTCAGTGTGTTTTGTAACTTGAAACATGAATTTTGAGTATGTAAAACTTCCAGTGTAGTATGTCAAACTTCTATGTGAATGAATGTGAATTTACGCGTGATGGTAAGTTGCGATTAGTGCAATGTTAATCCGTACTTGCATCAACCGGAGATCTCCGGTTGCATCCCGAACGGAATACGGAGTTTCAATAATTAGCCGGAGATCTCCGGATATTGTCGAGCTAAATGAATCTTGATATATTTTTCCACGATTTAGTAAATCTCAGAAAGATCCGGAGATCTCCGGACGTTACGAAGTAGTGCATATACGCACGTAGGAAGATGTGAATATCGTGAAACTCGACATTCACGTCATCATCTGGAGATCTCCGGTTCAGGACAGAAGTGGCTCCGACTGATACCTACCGAATCGTTCCTGGACGGGTGCACACGACACCCGCAAATCAGCCGGAGATCTCCGGATATGTTCGCAATGGAATTAATCGAAAACGAACGCCATTGCTGCTCACAATCCGACATAGAGCTGTAGATTTTGGGACGTTTCAAGCATGTTTCGATACCCCCTCACGCCGACTACAGATCGTTCTTGACGAACCGGAGATCTCTGGCTAAACTCATGCAAGATACTTCAAGCGATTTAAGATCAGTCAAGTATCTGTAGATCTGATAATTGTGCGAAGACCTCCCCTCGCTTGGGAAGTAATAAAATATTTTAGAAGTTCGATTTCTATCATCCACCCCTAGGAATGCAGCCGATTTTAAGTGACGGACTCTCCATAGGTTACCGGTCAATTGCAGTGATTTCTAACTGCCTTTGTGATCTTTCGAACTCATCTTGCAGGGATTCGTGGACAACCACACTTCCGACAGAAAGTCGTCCCGGGAAGCTTGGGGCGTTTGTAGAGTTCTGGCTCCCTGAGTTTGTCTACAGAGGAATTCACAATGCTGGCTACGTCTACAAATGCCGAGAGAGCATTACACAGTGGGGAATGAAGCTCTTGAAAACCCCTGAAGAAGCCTGGAAATACATCCCCCAACTTCGGATTGGGAAACGGGGACACCCCGACATTGGACTCAAGGTTCTAGAGATGCAGGGTCTTGACGACGATGTCTGCCTCCTTGTCGTCCAGGAGAACGTGGACTCATCCACCGAGCCTCTCATATACGGCTTGATTCTGGAGACATCCAAGATTTCGGATGAGATGGCGGAGACATGTCAGAATGAGAACTTCTTATTCAGCCCTCCCACGAGTTATACATGGAGCCCGGCGTACGTTAATGAGCAGTGGAAGTGGATGGCAGAAGCACAAGAGAAGTCCCGAAAGCCCGTTCCAGACCCGACATCCATTCTGTCCCTGACACCAGAATCAACCCCGGGAAGAAAACGCAAGACAACCGTGAAAACTTCGACCCCAGGTTCCTCGTCGCGGGCAGAGAAGGGAAAGAAAGCAAAGGCCGATGAGCCTGGCTTGGCGATCGAAAAGTGCCTAAACTTCACACAGGCTGACCTTGCCAAAATGAAGAGGACTGAAGTTGAAGCAATTGGCAAGGTTCTCGACGACGCGTTCAAGAACATATACATACTCAAGAATAAGCCTTTGACAGTAGAAGACCCTGACACGAAGAAGGATGTCGTGAAGCTCGTTCATTTCAATAATCTACATAGGGCCCCCCCTGGAGGATTAGTGTACAGGGGCATCCAGAAAGAACCGCTCGAAGGAATCATCAACGCAGTTTGTGCGTCCTCGAAGGCCACGGCCCCAGAGATTCACATTCGAGTCTTACCACTGAAGAATAAACCTAACGGAACTAAGGTGGAGTTCTTCGCGACCAAACCGACGAAGGAGGACTGCCTTAGGGACACGACACACTTTTATATTATTGGTGGTCAGCATACTGTGGAGGCGCACAAGATCTTGTCACACGAACTGCCATCAACGTGGACGCTCGAAGAAATATCGCACTTCTCTATCATCCCGGTTTGGACCAAACCAAACCCCAAAGACATGACCCTGCTACAACTCTCGCGCGCTCTGAACCAAGATCTGACGGGTCTGCGGAAGGAGCAGAGTTTTACCGAGTAGCTGCAAATGTGCAGAGTGAAGTGGTTTGAGTTCGGGAAACCCGCCCCCCAACTCTATGGTCGTCCACAATCTGACGAATTCTCGGTAAGCTTACATCCTCCACTTGAATATATTTCAATTTCATCAAAGACCTCATTCTTCAAGCAACAAATCCAATCTACCGGAGATCTCCGGGTGCACACACACTGAGTTGTATATTATTGCAGACGTTCCAACGGCAAGTGGTGCCGACGTTTTTCACTCACCTCGGCAAAACTGACCCAAAAGACGCAAAGGTCCCTCTTCTATTCGAGATGGACAACGCGGTGGTCCAGAAGTGGATCCAAATCGATAGGATGTTCGCCGCTGGACTCCTTCCAGACTCGAACGGGAAGACTGGCGATTCAGCTAAGCTGAAGCGGAAGCCTTTGGTGCAGAACGACTTCAAGCCACTCTATAAAATGCGCGCTGAAGACCTTGACTACCTCGCAAAGTTAGTGCTCGCGAAGAAGGTCTGTGTGAAGTCCTCCAAAGCGGCAAACCAAGGTACTATGAAAGGGCAAGCCGAGACACTTGAAAATGCGGCGAACAGGGAAAAGAGAATCCGGGCTATGAAGAATGAACTCATGTTAAATTACAAGTCGCACCCGCTTCCCTCGAAGGCTGCTGACTTCGTCCCTTACACGAAGGATCAGTGGGACACCTTTGCGGCAGAGTGGGATATTGGACGGGTTCAGCTCGAGTCCTCGGTGGACGCCGCTAATCACTCTGCCAAGGGTAAAGCTTTGCTTGAGGGTCAACTGAAGGCGATCAACAAGGAGACCGACCCCACTCCGGACGTCTTTGTGTCCATCTGGAGTCAACACATCGTTGAGGATGCTGACGAGGCCACACCCACGGATGACAAGTCCCTGTTCGACTCCAAATACACCTGCAGGGTTATGCCAGAGAGAGGGGGCGAGATCGCCGAAGTACTTATTATGCCGGACATTCAGGAGTGGCGTAACGTCAATGACCCTCACTTTTACTTCTTTTTCCTCTATCGCGTGAAAGACGACATATGCCGTACACAGGTCCTGGATGCGTTGGACTTCAGAACCATTTTCGACCATCTGGAAGTGGACACGAAGGACGGGAGGACGAGGGATTAGATCACCGTCCGTCCTTATCACCGATGTTGCGGGATTCGTTGAATTGAAGAGGTACATCAGTCTTCGGCAGAGAGAGTCCAGGGGCAAGGTGAAATTGTGGGCGACGCATGTTGTCTACTACTTCCTCCACCTAGGTGATTGGTTTCCGACCCCAGTAATCGGGGTCGAGGAGGCAGTGTATTGTGTATTCCTATATGAATACGACTCGAGCGAGACGCCAGCTCAGTCATTCAAGAGGCTCTACAAAGTCCACGCAGACAAAATGCAGGCCTTCTATTCAGCTGCTCAACATCCAGAAACCATCCAGCGCTGGAAGCAAACCGGTGTCCCAGAGCTGAGGATCTCGGTCCTTGATTTGCTGTTCACGGGGTTCATTAGAGAGGATATGGTGGTCGTCAATGTCCATGGTGGACCACATTTCACATACCTCGGATTGGTATGCTGATCATCCTTCCCAATCACTTCAACGTCATAGATTTCTGCTCCGTCTTCTGGTATTTGTTTTGGATGTTGCCTTACACAGGCTTTATCTTGCAGACTCACGACGCCCGGGTCCTCGAGATTGTGAGCAGCGAAGATGCCAAACTCAAGGCAGAATCCTGCGCAGAAGAAATATTCAAGTACCACTTGAATCTCTTAGCCGACGTACCCGACGTACTCGACGCCGCTGCAGAGGAGTCAGAGGAGACTGCCATCACTGGGTCAACCCCAGGCGCTGGTGTTCTAACACGGGCAATGTCGAGGATGAACTACAGCGGCGAGGTATAACAGCTAATAAAACTTCATGACCCGGAGATCTCCGGCTGTTCATACGTTTAGGATGCCGTGCATATATTAGGGCTCATATTTCTGATCGCCTTGCTCAGATATAGTTCACCCGGTACACATGGACCACTTTGAACCGGAGATCTCCGGGTGTATCATACCGTTCTCATTTCAATTGCATCCTAATGTTCTTCGCACTGACTTCGTCAATGTGACGCAGACGCCTGATGCCACGATGATTGAAGTTGATGTGCGGTATCAACCGAGTTCATCAGCTGCACCCAACATTGGACTCCAGTCCTTGGCCATTGCCGCGCGGATCGTCGGAACAGGCACCCCATCCCCCCCCATACAGGTAGACGTTGATGAACCACCGTTTCCTATCAGGCAAGCCTCGCCTAGTTCGAGAAGCAACTCTACTCCGGCCGCTAGACTCGGTACTCCTGAAAAGGAAACCTGTTGGCATTCCGGCATGCCACGTTCTCCTTCGCCTGGTCGGGACGATGACACGGCAATGTCCGATCGCCTGGACTTTGACGATTCCCAAAGAGCACCCGGAGATCTCCCGTTGGCCGACCTTTCGAGGACGCGTCCATTAGTGGAGGTTGTGTGCAAAAGTGCCGAAGACTTGACGTTGCGTGACACCGATCAAACGATGGATGAGGCGTCGGCGCAGCAGACATTGCGTGAATTACATGCTATGAGCCCTCTACGCAACCCTCCGCGGAGCCACGGGCAGCTAGCTGAAAAAGAGAAGAAAAAAGCAATCGCGAAGAAATCCTACAGCGAAAGCTCCTCCACCTCCACCTACAATTCGGACAAGGGCCCAAAAAGATAAGGTGAATAGTTACTTGTCCATCAAACCTTCTTCATTGTTCTAAGGACAGTTCACTCGATGCAGACCTTATTCTTACCACTTCGTTACTGGTATTCAGGGGTCCGCAGGATCAACACAGTCGAAGGATGTCGGTGACAGGAACCCCGCACAGACTGCTCAAGTTTCTGGTGTAGCTCAGACTTCTAGGGATACTCCACCTACTATCCCAGGTGCCTAATATAAACATTCATACTTATGTGCCATCATCTATATTGTGCTCATTTTTCCACCCAGCAATTCTAGATTGTGAGTGCAGAACACTTCTATATGTATAATTGAAATTTCACTTTGCTGATCAACTTCCCCATCTCAGTCTACGTACTCGTCTTTTGGGTTCAGGTTCGACGAAGCCTACTACGATCGTCCGAGAGCCTCCAACCGAGGATCAGGTAACATCCAATCGGGTTTATCATGTCGTGTTTGACTTAAATGGAGTTCTTGTGCACAGGGGGGAATTCAAACAGGGACAACCGAGAGACATCAAAGTAAGGCCTGGTTCCACTGAACTCCTGAACTTCGTGGGAGAGAAGGCTACAATCTCATTCTGGAGCAGTGTGTTGGAAAAGAATATTGTGGATATTATCAAGGAGTTGCGCAAGAAAGGTGCTGTCATTCCGGAAGGCGTCACAATCCTGACGCAGGCCCATTGCACAAAAACATCATATACGCTCCCATCCTATCCATCGAAGCCAATTTTCCTTAAGAACCTGACAATTTATAACGCTAAGGCGTGCCCCAGGTCTCCCAAGGATGTCTTGCTTGTGGACGATACTCCACTAAAGAACGTCCTTAACGATACATTCAGCGCAGTTCATCCGCCATCATGGACTGGGAATTCGAAAGATACCTGGGTGTCCACCATTTTTCTCCCATGGCTCTCCGGACTGCTAGCATCAAATGAGGATGTTCCCGACTTTGTTAGACGTCATCCATTGATGTTTGCCAGTGATCCAGTAGACAAAAATTCCAAAGAGGCCCGGTCCGTGGTGAAGGGCATAATTTTGGCTCCGTAGAACAATGAATTATACTGGTTATTTTAAACTCTATGCTTTGTAAATGTTACGTCAAGGATGTCTGTGGGATTTCGACCATTCAATTTTGAAGATAAATGTTGTTGTCAGTAACGTTATTTGTTGAGGTCCTTCTTTTTATTTGTTATTGTTAGTGTCTCGCCCCCAAGCTTCACCTTCCAATATCTGTGATCACTTCTGAGTATTCTCCTCACCATTTCGTCTGCCGAACGTTGGTCTGGGAGGGTCACCCGGAGATCTCCGGTCGAATTCGTGTCACTTGAACTCCTCCTACCATATTTTCTCCTCATTCCAGTGCTCTATTTCTAATTCGATGGTCTTGCCTTCTTATTTGCAGGTCATAATCATATCACTCCGCGGTCCTCTCTACTCGGACGAGGTCCTTGACTCGGCCAAATCCCGCTCCACGCAGCTGCCTTCCTTTGATGACACGGCAGATGTTATTCGAATACTACTGTGGTATTTCAATGTCGGGATCTGGTCTCCTATGCGTCCAGATAGGCTCATGGAGGCGGCCCAATTGTTATTGCCCCCAGACATCTTATCAAATATTCTTTTTTGCTATGCCAACAAACAGACTCAAAGGCCCACCTATGTTAGGTTTCTCCACATCTTCAAGAAGGCTTCATTTAATCCTCGAACAAGGCATTATTTGTGGCCCAAATGTGTTGTTGTTGCAAATCTAGATCCATTCAAGAATCCTAGAAAGGCTATAGTTCATTATCTAACTTATGGGAGACACCATACTGGACGGGTAGAGGGCATCTGTAAAGCACTTAAATTAGAATAGTTGAATCGATTTTCCATAGATTACACGCGCCTCTTAGCAACGGCCACCCCTCATTTATTGTATGACACTTTTTTATAATGAAACAGTTTAGTATTGGACTCTTACTCTCATTTCATCCAGAGATATCCGGTTGCATGTTCTATCAATTGCGAGTATTTTCTGTCCGTAGCTCTGTCCCAGTTTTCCCTACCACATTTTTCCTAACCACACATTTGCGATGTACAGTATGTCCATCAATTTCTGTTCTCAGGACTCGGTTCTTCTTCTGAATTCCACCTTAATATTTACCCGGAGATATCCGGCTGCATGCTGCAGACTCACGTATTGTCTAGCCATTTCAAATTTGGTCGCTCTAGCCATTTCTTCCTTCATAAGTGTCATTGGTGATGCATTTAATGCTTGAATAGTACTCTAAACTCCTCGACTTTTATGCTTCACTATCTTTTATGAGGCACATCTCCGGATCTTTCTTTTAGTCCTTAGTCCAGAATTCACCTCATAGTCGAGAAATAGTTAAATATGGCATGTAGACCTCTGAGTACTATTGGTGACAAAGGCATACCCTGCCTAGTCTACCTCCATCCCCTTCACCACCTCTGCAACCACCCCGAGTGCAAAGTGCCGACCCACGAGCTTTCCTGGCGGGCCCCCTTGCCTTTTGATAACAAATGCAGTAATACCTATCAATAGCCTTAAGTATGGCGTTGTCGGACACCTTCCGATATGAATACCCAAACTTTCCCCCACGCTTCGGTCCGAAGATCTCAACAAGATCATTCTCGCCCACGCCATTCTTCTCATGGTACTTGTGTGGATTCAGACCACCAGCGTGAAGCCTATAATCGTCCTAAAACATGTCGTACGTGATCGCACATGGCGGCGGACCTCTCCTCAACACTCCTAAGGCACTGTTAATGTCCTCAAGCGCAGAGTCCTTCTCCTCCGCACTGTCGTCAAGATTGACAACCTTATCATCTTCCTCCTCTTCCTCTTCTTCGTCCTCCTCTTCCTCTCCTTCCTCCTCCTCTTCCTCTTCTTCCTCCTCCTCTTCCTCTTCCTCCTCCGACTCTTCCTTAGAGTCGTCATCGCTCTCAGCCATCTCCTCGGAGCGCGAGTCGCTCCTCGCAATGGACAGTACTATCTTCTTAGCCACTCGCTTTTTCTTCTTCTCTTGCCTCCCCATGTCCGTCACGGAAAGTTGCTATGCTTATTCACACCGTCTACAATTACATATAGACGTCACACTTATAAACTGAAGACAGATACCACAGGGAAGCTACCAGATTCTGACCAAAATGAAAATCAACGACAAGATGCCTAGCATACTGTGTAGTATACTACACTTTCAAGTATATAGAATACATGGGTGTGCAATATACACAGCAATATACAAGAGTGTCGTACATAATAGAGAGTTTGAACACGACATGTATATTACTGCACTCACAATGTCCACATGGAAGGGCATTCATCTTGAACAACTTCATAAGTTTAGGACTTCAACAAGCAATACACTAATAAAGTGAAATTCATCCCATGTACAGACTACTTGCTTACCTCGAAGGTATAGAGGAACTACTGTAAACACGGGACGCGTTGTCCAAACACGGCTTGGGAACGACCTTGAAATATCTATTGGGTTAGCATCCGTTACCATCACGGCTTTCGTCCCATGTGGACTCGTGCTTCAACGCCTCGAAATCACGACCCAAAAGGTTGATATCACAGCATATAGTGGACCTCAAAATACTACAATGACATGTGCCATACGAAAGTTATTGTATTATAGTATACTACAATGTATACACAGCGTCACCGAAGCATACATACAATCAGGGAACAATACACAGCTAAACCGAAGCATACACACAATGAGGGAAGAATACACACCCTCCACTAAGAAAAGACCCGGGTATACATCATACACCCGGGTATACATTTTATAAGCAGGTATACATCCAACTCCAGTATACACCCATACCCAAGTATACAAGCTACCCGTGTATACAACCCCATGTATGTAACATGACACCCTACCCGGATATACAACCTACCCGAATATAGAACCTATTAGGGTATAAAACCTACTTAGGTAAGGTACATACCTGCAGCATCAATACCATCACGGCTGCCGTCCTATGTGGACTCGTGCTTCAACGCCTCGGAATCACGACCCACAAGGTTGATATCACAGCATATAGTGGACCGCAAAATACTACAATGACATGTGTCATACGAAAGTTATTGTATTATAGTATACTACAATGTATACACAGCGTCACCAAAGCATACACACAATCAGGGAACAATACACACCCTCAACTAAGAGAAGACCCGGGTATATATCATACACCCGGGTATACATCTTATAAGCAGGTATTCATCTAACCCGAGTATACATCCATACCCAAGTATTCAAGCTACCTGTGTATAGAATCCCACATATGTAACATGACAACCTACCCGGATATACAACCTATCAGGGTATAAAACCTACTTAGGTAAGGTACATACCCGGCTATACAACCTAAATCAAAGGTAACCCTGAACATCAGAGCTTCATCCACGTCCAATCCTCATCACCACATTCCTCATCCACATTCATTTGATGTATAAATTCATCCTTCGCTACATAGCTGTAGTGAATTGTGAGGGCTAATTTCCATGGCAGTATACTAAGTCGTAATGGGAAACTACACTAATTTTGCACATACACTTACCTAATCACAAAGAAAGACAGTACATACCTGAAACCTTTGTCACTCTTCACGTGGAGCTCGTCTTCACTGTCACCTTCCAAGTATGCTAGGCCGAACTCATCAGCATGGAGGCTGATCATGCAACATCTCCATGTACTGTGAAACTTGTGGCGGCAAAGACCATAAGTCCTAGGATCTGTCATAGGCGACATGAAACATCAGCACCAACATCAAGTTATCTTTAAATTGAACATAACCTTCATCATTGAAAAAAATTCATGTTCACGAAGAGAGCACGAACCTCAATCTCCCACACCTCCCACCGCGCACCTACAGTACAATAGAGCTTCATATGGCTCTGCAGAGCCCAAAACGTGTCCTCTCCACCTGTCCGAGATGATCTAAACCAGTCAAACTTGGCAAGATGGTCTCTGCAGCCGCTCTCAACCATGCACAAAGAAGGATGTAGATAGTGTTAAGATGACACGAAAAGGAAAAATACAGGTCCAGCAAACCCATATCTTGTTTTCCTCTCTCCTCTCACAATCTCCCGTACACTACTCCGAGGTTTCGAAGCGGACTGTGAACCAGAAAGAACTAACGTCTCACTACTACATCCACCCTAAACCCTTAACTCTAGAGCAGAAATCTGGAGCAAGAAAAGCACTTACCCAGCGCATATGGACGAGAAAAACATGCACCCTTTGCGCAATCTGGCACATCAGCGTCAGCTCCACTGAACACCAGCGTGAGCTCCACCGCTGCTCCACAAACTGTGCCCACAGGAATTGATTCATTTGCGAGCCCAGATAAAGCATCTTCTAGCCTTCTACTGCAAGCCCTAAGCCGAGATAATAAGCGCCATACCTCCGGCCAACGGTCCGCAACACAAACAAGCTTCTCTTTACAGTGACAGCTGAAAACTTGCAAATTCATGGAGAGGTGATACTTATAGTGATACCCGAAACGCTCACCTAGGACACGCTCCGCTGCTGCGCAGCTGAAATCGAGAGCCTTGACGCGCACCCTAACTTCATCTCCAAATCTGCAGCGGTAATGTGTCGCTAGGCTTGGGTGCGTCCACCTTTCTTCCGCGATCGCACAACCGCCTCGCCAACGCCTGCAACTACGCAACACCCTACAGCGCAGATGCGAACTCCAGACGTGGTCGCCAAATCTCGCAACACCCTAAACCCTCTTCGCCGAGCACACGTCCACAGCTGCATACGCAAAGAATGAGAGATCCGAAGCAGGAACGGGCTAGCCAGGTCCCCCTCGAAATTCGTACAAACCGGTTGACTGCCACGCCACGCGTCTTCCCGCCACACGTTCAATTCAATGCGCCGTTGTTGACCATTAACTCCCATCTAAGATCTACTCAACGGCCACGATTACTTGAGGTACACGAAATGGACGGTTCTCATTCATTGGGCTGGTTTACAAAGGGCTGCGGAAAAATATACTTGGAGGTATATTTTTTTTGCCCAAAAGTGAGTAACCCTAGCTGACTTTCACCCGGAGCTTGACAATCAACGCCGTAGACGACATTGGGTAGCTCCAGAGTTGTTTTACAAATTCGGCCCACAAGATTCGAACACTGCAATGGATGTGATGCAGCGGCGACACCAATACACCTAGCTCGCCGATTCATACTCCGTTGGGTGGATGGCTAGAGCGATTCGGGAGAAAGAATCTTACTCAACATTCTTCAAATCAACCGTCAACTACGTAGCTTTTCAACCGTCAACTACGTAGATAACTCCAAGGCGGATGGGGTAGTAACTCCGTCCAATGCTTGTCCGTACCCGTACTAAGGTCGCCAAGGGGACTCTAGCTCATCGATGCGGTGGAATCCGGAGTGGTCATGACCGCCTTCTGCTTTCCGTAGGGCTGCGGATGCACCTCTGAGGGCCCTGCTTCATCCAAAGTAGTCATGATTCGTACCGGAACGGACCGGTCCTTTGGTGCCTCGATACTCCAGGTCTCTGGTCCTTCCGAAGTTATGTTCCCCACCAGCTCCTGCATCCGGCTCCGAGTCTTCTCTATCTTCCTGCCGTGGTCGTGGAGGAATCTGATGATCTAAATCCGGTTCAACTTGTCCTCCTTCTCCAGCTGCTTCGTGAAGAGATGACTCCGGTTGATAGTGTCAACCAGGAAAGCAAGAGCTGCTTGGACCTCGGCCAAGGCACGAGCCGAGGCATTTGCCCGATCTTTGACTTCCTTCCGCATCACCTTGGCTTCCGCTAGGGCCGTCTCCGTCTTGTCCAGCAGCTGCACGAACTTGTCGCGACTCTAGATTATGGCTACATGCTGGTCCTTGAGTGCCCGAAGTCAACGAGTGTTCTTCTTGAGCTCTTTGATCTGTGTCAAAATGTCCGCCATCCTATCAATCTCCACCTCCTGCCGAATTTTGTCGAGGATACTCACGTGTCTTACCGCAAACTGACAAAGGAGGGCAGCCTGCCACCCCACGTGCTGGATGAGTTCTAGAAGATCCGGTCCGGTTATCCCTATGAGTGTTGGTGGTTCCACCGGTGGTACACGATCTTTCCTACGAATTGGCCTGGGGATTTCGTGTGCTTCTTGCGTACTTGTTGGTTGGCTTGATGCAGCTAGTTCCGGTGCCAACTCCAGTTGCGCCGACCGGCTTTTCTTCCGGGGTTAGAGAACTGGCTCCGGCGTTGGAATTTTATCCACCTCCGTAGCTTCTTCGTGGATGCAGGTTCCAGTCCGCCGTAGGTCTAGATGCTGAGCTACTCTTTATACTCATCTTATTCCTCCGACGTAAGGACGCCGTGACGTGCATATAAGTGAGTGAGGTAAGAGGGTAGGGGGGTTCAAGACTTCTTTACCTTCTAAAGATCCTTCACCATCCGGGTGATCATATCTCTCATAAGCGATGCGCAATCTATGAACAATTTCCCCCTCATCAATCCCAAAATTGTAGCTGCCCATTTAGAAACCACCCGTTTTGGCTTCTCCGGGTGGAAGATGGGATTTAGAAATCTTACCACAATTGGGCGTCTTGATGCAGCAAGTCGTCGGTACTGCACCCTTCCTTCCGATCAGCTTGCTTTGTGAATTCGTCCTCTAAGATTTCGTCCCTTTGCTCAACCGTCTTAACGCCTCGGCTTGCAAACGCATAGGTGCGTTGCCATTCCGGTACACCCCACATTTTGGAGTGGGCGCGGATTGTGTTGTCGTATTGGTTGTCTGGAGTTCTGAGTAGCTCCACCACCAGCTTGAAGTCCTTCACGCCCCATGCAACCTCGAGTAGTCCGCGGCACCCCATGGCGTCGAAAAAGTATTCGAGGACTCAAAGCTCCTCCGGAGGTATCACTGGCGACACCCGCTACACCGACGACAGCATTGTAGTACCCCGCGCTGCCCGGGAAGGTCCGTCATCCGCCATGTCTACGGAAAGTTGTTAACCTCATAGTCCCACCGGTCCCACTTGCACGCACCGACCTCATCAAAAACCCTCTCAACCGGAAACACTTCCAGACTATCACAACAAGAAGATGAAAGGCACGGAGGAGAAAGAGAGAGAGAGAGCAAAGAAGTGGAAGACGACAAAAATAGACTCCCGTTCTTATATCTCTGTCAGTGTACGGATAATAGCAGGGTGCTGTCGCAATTATGATGACATTTCCAGGTTCCGGATTGCTCCCGGTTCTGCATGCTTCCGGAGAGTTCCGGTTGTGACGGTTTTACCTGATCCAGTCATATCCGGACCTCCAGATTTAGCATTTAGTTAGAACTTTTAAGGAACTTGCTTGCCCCTATGGGAATCCGTTCCCACAAAGTTCCGGAAGTTAACCTTAAAATCCGGCAAAAACAAAAAAAATAGTAAGTAAGTACGATAGTCTAGACTAGAATTGAACCTATAGTCAGGATGTAGGAATAAAGACAGGTGAACCCGGCCAGAATCCTTAATCGGTCCTAAAGCTGTTAAACAGATGGCCGGAGTAGGTGTTGAAACTCCAAAGGTCTATCTTACGGAGCTACCACCATCAACGATACTGCTTCCGGAAGGCCGGTCTAACGGCCAACTACAAAAGGCCGCAACGCGTCAAAAACCTCTTTTCTTTCTTTCTTTCCTTCTTAGCGCGTTTCGCTCTCTCTCTCTCTCTCATTAGGGTTGTTAGCATAGATAGTTAGAACGGACGTGTGTCCGTTAAAGAGAGCTTTTGAGTGGACGGTGCATGCAGGGGTAACATTGAGTGGAAGAGAGGAGTTAGGAAGAGCCGATAAAGACGGGCGCCATGGCCCAAAAGAAGAAGAGAAACAGGGACGGAAGAGGAAAGCGAGACAAAGCGTCGGCAGTTGTGCTTTTGCCCTTAATGAGGGTTATGCCAGACATCCTTGAAGACCCAAACAAAGTCAGCCTACTGAGGGGCTGCCTATAGGAAATGGGCTACGTCAGATTCCTCAACGTTGCATGGGGCATCCGAAATGAGGTGTTTGTCGAGGAGCTGATTGGGAGGCCGGACTCCAAATACGATGGGATGCTGTGGGGAGTTCCGGAGTGGTCGCAAGCCTACGACTTCCGGGTAGGGCGTACCAAGGTGGTGGAACGAAGGGTCGAGTTCCTGGCGGAGGAGTTTGAAGCAAAGGCCAACCCAAAGGAAGGGTTCAACATCCAAGATCTTAAGCATCTGAACGCCAAGCTCGTGCTCGGGTTTTTGAACCCTATCTTCCATCCAGAAAAGCCAAAGCCGTTGGTGTCCAAATGGGCCTGCGCATTTCTCGGAGCGCTCCGGGAAAAGATAAAGGTAGACTAGGGTATGCTAATGAGCGAGATGGTATACCGGCTATTGGCAAACCTCCAAAAGGTGAAGAAATTCGGAATCCATGTAGCCTTGTATATGGCACAGTTCTACTGCCATCATCAGCAACTCACCCAGGCGGAACAGAGGGTGTATGACGAAGTTCTCAGCTTCTAGAAGTACGGAGGTGAGGAAACGAAAGAAGAGACAGGGAGGGAAGCTGAACCAGCGCCGAACACAGCAACGGCAGACACTCCGGAACCAGCGCCGGAAGCTCGACTCAAAGACTCCGGAACCCATATGGTAGAGATTGATGAAATCCTGGACGGATTAACATGGAGAGTGAAAGCCCTCTGGGATCTCAACTACGCAATGAAGAAGAAAGTTGAGCAGGTTTTCCGGAGCCTAGGCGTCAACCGGATGGAAGAGGTCATTGCGCGCGTAGATGATCTCCGGAGCAAGAGATTTCGTTGAAGGCGGTGCATCTGCAGGTCTCCAACCTCTATCAAGCTAACACTGCGTTGGAGAAACAGGTGGCGCACTTACGACAAGAGACATCACTTGCAGTGCTTGCCCGGAAGCTGGTAGAGGCAAGGGCCAACGAATTTGCAGCCGCCTTAACGGAGTCCGGGCAGCTCCAAACTTTCTAGTGGATACTATCAACCGGAGTCAGCTCTTTACCGAGCTGGTGGAGAAGAAAAAGAAGGTGACCAAACCAACATCTTCCGGTTCCTCTTCGACCAAGCAGAGAAGATGGGCCACACTTGGGGTCAGATGAAGCTACTGATGTACAACATAACCCAGATGAGTCCGAAAGACAGGGCGGCTCAAGTACTAGAGGACTTCATGACTCCCCAAACCACGGCCCCTCCGGAACCACCACAGTCCAAGCCCGCTCTAACGAGTGGGACCTCATTGAATCCGGAGGACCTCGATACTCCATCACCAAGGGCACCGGCCGAAGGTATGGTGTCTCCCAACTTGAGCACGGGTGAGTTACTGCGCGTCTTCCGGATCTACTGACACCTCCAAGAATGCGACTACCAAAGTCTCCGGAGGAGACCGATCTCCACGCACCACCCAAGTCCGTATCTTGACGGCTGGCACATCTTCCGTCCCCACTAGGCCGGTGGCACATCTTCCGTCCCTACTAGTCCAGGAAGCTGCACCGGAACGGCAACCTCCGCCTCTGGATTCTAGACCTCCGACAACAAGGACTTCCCCAACTGCCAAACTGGCAACCCGGAAGGTCGATCCTTTGCCCTCAACATCAAAGAGAGGTAAGGGTAAGCAGCGGGTACTTGAAGAGATATCTCCCACGCGTAGAAGCGGGAGAAATAGAGCACTAGGTACCCCGCCTTAGACTAGTGTTTAGATTAAGGATTTTTGGTTGTAATTCTAGTCCGACAGCGACTAACGATGGAGCTCAGCGTTGCATCCGGCTGGGGACGGAATTAACCGTGGGTTTTTGTAGCTTAAAACAGAAAATCTGGAGTCTGGAACCTTTTCCGTGATTTTAGAATCTAAGATCAGATCTGTGACTTTTCCGGATTTCTCGGACCTTTAGGATAAGATTCTCCGGATTTCTCGTGGATAGGATAAAGACTAAGATTAGGGAACTTAGTTAGTACTTAGTAGATGAGTTTTTGCAAAGCTCATCATCTTGTTTTCTTACGTTGAATATATTTCAAACCTTTTGCTAGATTTGCTTCCTATTTTTTGTGGCATGGAATGTTGCCTTTGTAAGGGACGGGTCCATTGTGGTACATATTCTTGTGGAAGAATTCTTCCGGAGTTGAGTGATATTCTATTTTCTAGAGTAGAACAGGTTGGGACTTGCATTGGAAGAACGCCCAGAAGAGTTGGAGGTGTATTGCAGAGGTGTTATTAGTAGTCTCCAGGGTCCGAAAGAAGCCAAGAGGGGAAGAGATGAACTACAGAGGTGTTCCTGGTAATTTCTAGGGCACAGAAAAATCCGTGTGAACCCGGATTCCGGTCGAGACCGGAGTTTACTCCCAGGATAGGAAAAAGCCTGATGTGTAAGTCTAGAAGGAGTCTTCTTTGGTAAACTATAACACTTGCTCCAGAGAAGCACAACATTTTTTACCACAATGTTGTTGTAGTCCGGACATGTCTCTGCGTGACTGCGTCCGAAAGGCCATCTGGATGTTGTGAGAGTACAAGTCTAGTAGCAGCAATCAATGACCGGTTAGCGGAGTAGGGAGAGTGGGTGTCTAGCCACTATAAGTTTCGGGGCAGTGGGTGTCTAGCCACTTAAAGTCACAAGGTAGTGGGAAATCCGGCCACTTATACAAAATAGGATCAGTGGCCTTCCGGTCACTCATTTAAACCGTCCGGAAGACTCTCACAGGAAGAACAGAGATAAATCAAAGTATCCTCCGCTTGTCCGGAAACTAGTTCCGGAAGCCATTGTATGGATTCCGGAAACCAGAAGGATACGGATCTATAGTAAGCGTATGAATAGAATAGCTAGCCCATGAACAATTGATTGGTAGTTTTTGTTGGATATTCGAAAAAGACAATAGGTCTCTATAGGAACGAAACCGGAGTAGTTTACTTTGGAAGCATTTAGTGACGATTAAGTGTATCCTGGAGGAGTATTGATCCTACAAACTGCAACAGCCCCCCATATTGGTTGATTCTACTTTCCTACAGTGTTAATCCTCATTTCTAACGTTCTAGTGCTAATTTTTTATTTTTTTTGCTGGATTTTTAGGTTAACTTCCACAACCTTGTGGAAACGGATTCCCACACCTGAACCTCGTTCATTATTTGTACGAGGCAATCTGGGTCAAGCAAGAGAATTTAGATTGGACAACCTTGTTACTCAGTGGCCTGCAACGGGTGTTGGGCAAGGCACGCAAGGAGATGAAGGAGATTCCAGGCGCACCATTGATAGGGGCCATCCTTTGGAGGTGGTTCCCGGCAGATCGAGAGCCCTCTTCCATTGGAGCCGGAATTTTTGGAGCAGTCTCAGAGCCGGAGAACGACCAAGAAGATGGGAGTCATGAGACTTGTACGGAGACTCTAGCGCCCACGGAGTGGTTGATTACGGGTACCTCTCGAAGTTACGATGACTCCAAGGATCGGAGTACAAGAGCGAGGGAGACAGGATCAGACACAGCCGGATCTAAGCTAATCCCTTCAGCTACCCGGGAGTGTCCCCAACGCAATCAGGAGATGGAGATCATCTAGAAGCCATTCACCGTTGGGCGGGTCCAGGTTGTATCATCTTTGGGCTTCGACTAGTGAGCCGGCCTAGACTCCACAAAGGGGATGGACTATCATGAGCGGGATACCCTGGAGCAAGGAGTAGTGGACTCTGGCTCGGAGCAACTCCAAGAGTCACCGCCGAACCAGCCCCCCAGCCCCAAAGAGACAGCGTATATACCACCCTATCCTTAGCGACGAGACACCGCAGCAGATTCTTCTCTCCTCAGACTCCAGGCCGGAGACTCACCAGTTGACCAGAGTAGCCCTTGGAGGACGACTTGTGAGCGACGCCACAACCAACACCGAGTTGTTTCCTGGAGAGACACCAGACGCCTTCTCTCCACTACTAGAAACAGACATAGCAGCCCCTCTAAGCATCACCAGCCGCCAACCCCTAACTTCACCTCGTGAGTCAACACCTTAGGTTGGAGATCCAGTGACGGTTGATATATAGGACTTGGTTTCTACTTTGGAGTAGAATCTGACGGCAGCTATCCAGCTTTGCAGTCTTCATATTGATCGGCAAACCTTGACAGTGCCAAGGCTGGAGCACCATCGGCTACAGAAGCAACATGCTTCTCTCCAAGATCGAGTGGGAGATCTAGAGGCCGAGTTGACCCAGACACGGCAAGAGTTGGAGGCATCCCGACAGGCAGAGGCGGCCAACTCTGCTTCCCGACTACGCCGCTTGGAGGTAGAGAATTCGTCAATCCTAGGCTAAAGGCTCACGATCACTTAGTATTGGATCCCTATTTCTTCGTGGAGGACTACCGAAAGAGGGGCCCTACTCCACTGACTCACCCAAGTATATAGTACAGCCACATGAGCCCTTCTCACCAGATGTTGTCGGACTCGTGATAGCACTGTACGGAGGATGTTACCAGGTATTGCTTGTATATGAACCGGTTCCCAACAGCCTATCCAGAGTTTGACTTCTTGGCTGGCGACCTGGAGTCCCAGCCGTAGTCCGGCCTCATCCTCACCTAGCTCCCAACCAGTGGCAGTACAGCAGCCTTTTTGGCTACGGCCTTGCATGGCGGCTATATGCGTGGCTATCCTCCAGAGCGATGGGAGGGATTTTGCAGCCATTATACACCAACAATGCCACCCCGACCACCTATAGCTTTAGAACCCAGGAGTTTCAACGTTCAGCCTCATTTTTGTGGACCTCCGGACAATCTTGAAGATAGTCGTTGTCCTACCCTATGCAGCGATCAGACTGGTGACCTGACTCTCAAGGCTAACCCTTCTTCTAGAGGCAAAGGTCCAACGTTTGTCTTGGTAGAAGTATGCCTTCTTTTGGTGGTGTGACACCTTGTAGCGCCCCCGGAGTGGCTAATGGAGGTACCGGCAACTTGATTCGGCACCCGGCATTGGAGCACACGGCAACATCCCCGGCAACATTTTATTTACATGTGGTTAGGAGCGCACTAGTAACATCTTTCTTGAAGGGTGTTAGCGAGAGTCCCTTCCTCCCAAATTTTGTCTATTTTGAGACTTAGACTCTTTTGGCAACACTCACACCCATCAAGACCCCAGAACATCGGAGGACCGATGTAGTTTAGAAGGGAGATAATGTTAAGCTGAGAATCAGGACTAGAGGAACCGGGTAGTAATTTTCCTTTTTGAACACCGGATGAGTTTCTAATTCTCAAGCGGATGAACCTGGATAGGCGGATGATTTCCGTCCTGACCAATTTCATCCACCGGATGAAACCAGTTAGAATTTGGTGCACATGTTGGAAGAGTTTTTTTATAATCTCTCTTGCAACTTGGAGCTAGCGCATAGACATACTAGGATTGGAGGAGTTTTCTAGGATGTTAGGAGGTTACATTGAGGTTAGGAGACTTTGGTATGTAAAAACTGTGAGCTAGCCAATAAAATCCAATGTGTTTTGAGGTTTTATGAGAGGTTTTGAGTAAATCAGGGTTTCTTTAGGATTTTAGGGTTTATATAGAAGAGAGTTTGTAGATCAACCTCTCTTTAACAAAAGCAATGAATACTCGACAAAAGATTAGTAGTATGGAAGTACTTTCTTCCTTTGACGGTAGACATTAGAGAAAAGGATGCTGAAAGCCTAAGGAATGATTTGATTTTGTTTATGAGATATATAGCTTGGATAGGGGTTGGTTGTTTCCTATCTTTTTTTATGAAGGAGAACGGACGTGGCATAGTGGATAGTAATGGTGTTGATGTTTTAAAAGGTACTTCTAGTGTAGGCATTTGGGATTTTGAATGTGTCTTCAATGGATTTCTTGGATGGGATGTAAGTAGTAGATCTGGCGCCAACCATGATTACTATTAAAAGGTACATTTTCCAATTAATTGCTCTAATGTTGTTTTAAAGAGATTGATGCTTGTTTATCTTGTGTTTGATTGTGTCTGGTGAGAATTTGTCGTTGTAATATTTGAAATTCTATAATTTGTATGGTGATTTTTGGATTTGAGGCTTCTGGCGGGGGTGATTGTATGGTGCGCCACGGACACATAGTAGGTTTGATTTAATTCTAGCGTTATAGTGGCATCTTTGTGTTTTACTTAAGCAGAGGAGTAGCCATGATGGGTTCATGTTTTCTAAAGGATTGTTATTAAAGATACCAACGTGCATATAAGTAAGATATTTGATTTTACTATGAGACACAAGTATTTTCTGATTTCTCAATCTACTTTGTTGTGTCTTTGAACTCTTAGTGAGTGTATGTAGTCTTGTTAGCATTTGAGTAGCACATGTAGCCAGTTGTCTAATTCTATGGAGTTACAAATAGAGCATGTGATTAAGGAGAATCTTTTGGGTTCAAAGAAGAGTTGTTTTCAGCATTTTTCATGTGTTCACTTGTTTCGAATACTATGATGCATGTTTTCTATGAGTCCCTGATAAGCGTATTTGTCCAAAAGTCATTCAGGAGTTTGTTGTCAATGTCTTTGTTTCTTGTCCATTTTTATATGTTTGACAGATTGTTATAATAAAGCTCATGATTTTTTGAGGTATTTGTCAAGGAACCTACAGGACCTTTGTCCAAGGTGACACGTACGGATGGCTATTGTGAGGGCCTAAAAGCGCCATAATTTTAAGTAGTGATTAGTTAGTGTGAGACAACCTCATAAATTGCAATTACTGGTTAGGTTTGTGATTAATAGCATCACGTAGTGTTAATTAGAGTTTTTGGATTTGAAGGACTTCATGTAGCCTTTATTAGTACGGAGGGTACAACTAGAGTTATTTGTAGGAAATTAGACTTGCGAGAAGCAAAAGAGACATAAATAACCAATGCCCATTAGTGAATTAGGATTGGTATTTTAGGAAAATCAATTTGATAGTTTAGTGTTTGAATTAGTTAGTGGAAATGTTAGATTGGAACTTCAAATTGTATGGCACTTATAAAAAAGTGAAAAGAGGAAATAATAGAAGATGAAAAAAAGAAAAAGAAGAGTAGATGTAGTTGCAAGCAAAATTAACAATGAAATTAAGGAAACACTTGATTTTTTATGTTCTATAACTCGGATTTGGACTTTTTAGACACTTTGATAATGTTATTTTTGTCAAAATTGCTTTAGTTTAGTAGATTTAGGTAGGTCCTGCCTAAAATCGGATTTAGGACTTTGAATCAATTTGGACCATTGATCAAAGTTAGGGATTGTTGCTTTCAAGGGTGGAGATGTGGCCGCCACCCTTGGGCCACCCTTGTGGTGGATAAGAGGTCTTAAGCGGCCACTTCATCCCTCTCTCTCGCTCTTGGGCGAAGCCATGTCAAGTTGGTTCTCCTTCTTAATTGTTCTCTACACACACAATTTTGTTGCATATCTCGCTAGATATTTAGCTTTAGCTCTTGATTTTAAGAGGGTAGTTAGATCTTGAAGTCTGAATTTCAAACCGACCAAGCACTTCTTCATTGTGACAGTAAGTTAAAAGTTGTAGCCGTTTTAGTGAAGGGAGGTTGGCTGCCACTTTGATTGGAAGCACCAACCTTGACCAGCAATTGCAGGCGACTCACAATAGATTGAGAGCTGAATTTCTCACTGCTTATAGATTATAAAGTCTTCTTTTTAAGGACACCAAGCACGTCTTCATTGGATTGGTAACAAAGAAGTTGTAGCCATTTTAGTGAAAGGAGATTTGCTGCCACTTTGATTGAAAGCACCAATTTTGACAGGCGATTGTATGTGACTCACAACGATTAGGAAGTTGTGCTTCTTAGAGATAAGAGATCAAAAAATCAGCTTCCTTTAAAATCTAAGCACGCCTCAATTGAAGCCTCAACAACAGAGTTATCGCTTGTATAATAACAGGGGGGTCTGCTGCCTTGAGCGGGGCATACTTACCTTACTTTTTACCTTACTTTTTACCTTACTTTTTACCTTACTTTTACCTTACTTTTTACCTTACTTTTATCTTACTTTTTACCTCACTTTTTGTCTCTATCCAATATTTATCGTGTATTTTGATTTGTAATTTTGACATTAATCCTTTTATCCTTGACTTTTACCTATTATTTCCATCTTTTACTTTCACATTTACCTTTTACTTTTACCTTATTGTGCATGAGTAAATCTATGAATGTAATTCTATCCAATGAAATCATCCATTAGGGTTAGAGTTCATCCATTAGTGTTAGGGTTAGAATTCATTCATTAGGGTTAGAATTTATCCATTAGAGTTAGGATTAGGATTCATCTATTAGGGTTAGAGTTCATCCAATAGGGTTATGATTTATCCATTAGGATTATGATTCATCCATTAGGGTTAGGATTAGGATTCATCCATTAGGGTTAAGGTTAGGATTTGGATGAATTTGGTTAGGGTGAATTTAGGTTCACAGCTATTCATATCTTTTGTAATAGTATGGTGTTGTATGAACATGTTTGTATGTGTGTTTGGCTTTCCTATGTTCCTTGTCTCTTCCCAATTTGGCTAATTTGTCCGCTTTTTCATTTTGATCAATGTTAACATGGGCTCTTACTGTTATAGAGGCTTGTACGTGTTTGTAGCATTTGTACCATTGAGGTGAGGATGGTCTTGTCAGGGTGGTTATTGTGCATGGTGGGGTGTTGTATCCGTATATATAGGAGTATAATACATTTACACATTTTGTAAAGATGTGAGTAGGTTTGTCTAGGTATGTAGTGGTTAGGATTTGTAGCATTTTATAAATAGCGATCATTTTTCCTCTAATAATGTTTTGTAACCTTTGTAGTCGTTTGACAATTTTGATTTTTTTTTACGCATTGTATATATTATAAGCGGCTTTTTCACTATGCCAATTACCAAGGCTTACATCTGTTGATTTTTCAAATGATCTTTCCTTAAAAGATGTACCATTTTATCAATCTCTAGAATCTTACAAGAAAGTTCATAAACCATAATGGAATCAACTCAAAAGCGCACTACATTGATAGCTACACAATAACATATTATTTGTAAAGTAAACATTCATACATATTACATTATGATTTTTCAACTTCTCACTACTTCATTATATTCTAATACGTATACAAAACAAAACAAAAGTTATAAATGTGATGAACAAAACCAACAATGATATATCATTGAATAATGTCTTAGAATATAACTTGAACAAAGTTTTAGATGGAAATCATTTCCCCATATATGAAATATAATAAAATTATGTGACATTATATTTGTTGGTGCTAATGGTATTTGAGTTTATTTGATGTATTCAGCAATGAACATTAGATTATTCCAAGAGCTCTATAACTCCAAGACATGATTGAATGTTTATAGAGAATGCGTGCAATGTGTATTTGGATCTAAATTTCAAAGTTAAGAATAGAACTCTATGAGGATTACATACAAATTGAAATTTTATAGACCCAATCACCAATTATGGTCTTGTGGGCACTAAAGGGTTAAGAAAATCTTGCTTCCATCGGTTGTGGGTTTAGGATCGTATTTGAGTTCTTTAAAGTAAGAGGGAATGACTTCCTATGTGACTAGTAATTTATGATCTTTCGGTAGTAATAGGAGCAAATAAAGAGGGTGACATGGCTTGAAAGAGGTGTGGAGGGACTACCGCTCATATCTTTGAAAATTTGAGGTACAATGGAGGAGCTTTAGCTTCCATTGGATAGGGCCCAAGAATATTGATGCAATAACAAGAGCATGAAGTCTCTCATGCTCTCTTTCTTTTGTGTATAAATGTCACTCCCTCTTTCTTTTCTCTTTTTTCTTTTGAAATTTATTAAAAGAAATGATGTCGTCATTGTGTTAATCATTTCTTTAACTTTAAATGTGATGTAGTTATTTTAAGATATACTTTATAATTGCAATTTGTATTGTACTGCAAATCCTGCTGAGGTTTCTTTATTCCTTTGCAATGATTGTAAGAATACTGGTTTGCACACATTCTGGACAACAAAGAATGTTTAAGTTCATAACTTGTCTCTCTCACTTGGTGCCTCATCACCAGGCCTTTTTTTTTGGTTTCAGAGTTTTAGCCAGATTTGACCAGAGTGGCAACACAAACTTTGTGACGACGGCAAGTTTGGCGACACAAAGTTTCTCTCAAAACCATACAAAACCAAATTTTCTCTATGAATATCCATTTTGGAGAATTCATCTCTATAAACATAGATTTGTACATCCTTTTTGGCGACAAGCTGGAGTTCATTAGTAGCAATATGGCGATATGCTAACGGCCATCAATGAAGTTTTGGCGATATAAAATCTTAAGATTTCCCAGTTTTCGGGAATATTCTATTTTTGGAAATAAAATTTCGCTTTTTGGCCTCACGTCGCCAAAAAAAAAAGGCGTGCTCATCACCCATCATCATCAGTGATATAATTACAAAGCTTACCACTATCCTTGTCATCTATGTATTGAACTTTGAAGCAAATGTGAAAATTAGGTTAATTTTTTTTCTTTTGTTGGCATATTTACCCCTAAATTTCCTTAACAATTTCCCTAAAAAACCTAGTCCAAAACTGTCACTGTCAACAGACGCACAATAATCACATTTGAAAGTGAAATTTTAGAGATTTAGCCGTAAGATTTTAAAACAGACTCATACAAATATTCCGTATATTTTTTATAGCAACTGATTGTACGGATATGAAGATTATAGCGTTTGAAGTGTAAGAATTTGTTTTCCTTCCCCCTTACCCAGCAAGATCAGCCCACTTTGACTTAGCATATCTTGTAATATTAACACTAAAGTTTGTTTAAAACCATTACCAATATGACCCATATGGTGTTAGCTAATTGTGTGCAATATTTGGGGTTAGATTGAGTGGTATTACATGTGGAAATAAATACTTTAGTGAAAAGGGGTATAAAACCATGAGAATGAGTTCAATAGTGGTAAAAGCTTTCTTGCTACATCAAATTTTACAAATTTTAGAATCCCGATGGCTCATGTGTGACATTTTTACTTCCACTAATTTTTTTTAAATTAAAAAAATATAAGAAATTAAACCTCTAATTTTCATAAAATTAAAAAAATTAAACCTCTAATTTTCATAAATTTATTGAATTATTCAAGCATTATGGGGGAAAATAGGGCTTGAAATTGGGGACCCTTCACGTAATAAAGGACCACGTCATTTACCCATAATTCCCATTAGTAGTCATGGTCTTCTAAGATTTGACTTCAAGTCAAGAACATTCCCTTTTTACTACTTCTAATTGTTCCATACTTCTTAGACTTTGTGGGGCCTTTCCTTGCACTTTTCCCTCCCATGATTTGGGGTGCCCCACCCTTCTTCCACCCTTTGTGCCCCTACTTGCTGCCCCTTTTTGGTACTTGTGTTTCACTGGTTCATTCATCTGTAATTTTTGGTCAAAATCTGAAAAGAACAAAATTTTAAAAGTTTTTTAGGTTGAAAAGTAAGAGCTATCAAATTCACAAAATAATTCACCATATGAGAAAAAACATCTGGAAACTTATTTTAAATGGTTTGGAATTAAAATACATAACCGTTTCAATCAAGTGAAAGTAACCAATGACACATGCTATTCTAATTTTTTAAATGTCAAAACTTGAATCTATGAATCATCTGTATATGACAATTTTAATATCTACTGAAAAACATCTTCATCTATTTGTATGCAATGTCATTGTATCATTTATGTTGTAGTTTGTCTCGTTGTGGCACATGCACAAAGATTGTTTTTGAAGGAATAAATATCATTCATCAAATGGCAGTTTACACCAAGTGTGGATATAACTGACCACCAGATGGTATGTCTGTAGGTCTCCCTCGATCATATTTCCACTACCCTAATAGCCTAGTAAGATTTTCACCTTGTTTACAGATTTCTTGTTGTAAATATAGTCAAAATTCCTTCAAAAAAGAAAATATATTCAAATTCAAATTTAACAAAATACGTTGATTTTTTTTAAAACGCCAGGTTTAAAATAGAAAATTTGTTCTTAAAACGTTTTATTTTAGACTAATCTCTTTCCCACACAGTTTCTAATTCAAAAATCAAATAAAGCTGAGGATAAATTATTTTTTTGAAACGAGAGGAAGTTTATTCCGATGCAGTTACATTACAACGGAGCATAAGCTTAATTAGGCAAGCATTTGAAGCCTGCTATAATATCAAAGTATTGAGAAGACTACAACTCATTTGTGCTTTTATATTTTTTTGGATACCGTATTTGTGATATTTCACTTTTCCTACTCAAATGATAAGGTTATATGATATAAGGAACTTAAGTGATGTAGCAACCCATTAAAGGAGTTAAAAATTACTGATTGCATAATTACATGAAGCACTCATGTACATGTTTCACACACGACTTTCTTCCCCATTCTCATTTGTACCACTGCATACAATTTATTTCCAAAGCTTGCTCATATCAATCGTTGATATTAATCTTTAGTGAGGGGTTAATAGAAATACATTGTTGAACTCATTAGCTTACCTGAAGAACTCGCAAGAGACTGCTGCTTGGGCTATCTCTGAGCAACTGGCTTTGAATAGTATCATCAATATTAAGCATTGTGATGGAAATAGAAGGATCTCGCAGAAGTATCAAAACCTACATGAATTTTTCCTTCATTGACTGATTTTGTTCTTGTGGAAAAAGTAGAACATATTACTATTTGTTTACTTATAATTAAATGAATTTGTTGATAAAAAAAAAATTATGTAGCTGAATGGATGTTTTAGTATGATTTGTTTATAATAAATTCACTGTAAATAGAGTTTTCCTAGAAGTTTGATTTTTGGAAGGTGGCCACATTGTGTCACCCAAAAGACGTGTTGCAGCACCTTTTGAGGACCTTGTGTTATTTTCTAATTACTAAAGCACGGTGAGATTTTTAAATAAGAAATATTTAGAGAGTGAGAAATATCACTTTGCATATTTCATGGACCACAGGTTGGCATTCCTTGAATAGTACTACAGTATTACACAGCTCCACCTAGACTCCGAAACCTAGGTTCCATATGCACATGTGCATGATTTTTACATCCCCATATAGCCTCCTCCATTCATGACTGCACCCTAAATCCGGCTAGACCATCATGTAGTCATCCAACCTTTTTGCATCATAAATTTTTGGAGTCCACATTCAGGCCAACTAATAAACTAAGGATGCAGGATCTAATCCTAGATTGTCATATTGGGTACTTTTAGGAAAACTCTAATATGTCACATTTGCATGTGACAATTTTTTTCTTAAATGTGTGGAACTTGAGATGTTAGTGGGTGTAATGAAAATTCTACACGACATAGAAGAACTCCAGTCTCCGAAGGAGACCGGCGTGAATATAGTGTTTGTTCATTCTCTTCACTAAGCATATGGCCACGGGACATAGGCTAGTGTAATAGAACTACTTCCCCCTCCCGAGGGTAAATACTTTTCTAACCTAAGTGCTTCCCTACACTAATTGCCTTAGAGACAATCAACATGTCATCTCCCCCAAAGGCTTTGTGGGTCTCCATACAACAAGGCCTTGGGAACCCCACCATAATTTGGTAGACTATGGTGGTAGGCACCACTCCGACAATAGAACTTGAACTCAGAACCACCTCACGGGTGTGCCATGAGCCAAACTTCTACACAACAAGTGTTATTTGACTACGTTTTTATCCCTTCCTAGTCAATTTGACACAAATTTGTTTTAGAGTCCTTTATGAAATTTCCACAAGCATGTGAGATATGCTACGTAACATATTCACAAACATCCATTTTCATGTTTGGTTGTATGGACGCTTCATTACATCACATTTAATGGAGACCACAAATTCCACAGCAAGCGACCCATTTGTATGTTTTCATATAAAACAGTTCTATGTGTATTAATTATGATCAGGAATGAGGTTCTCAACATAAACATGATGTCTACAAACAAACCCATCAACAAACTGAATCAACCCTACATTGAGAGCTAAAAACACATTCCACTTTTGTGCTTACATGATGTATTGTTTAACCAATATCATGTGTGTAATCTTGGTATCAACATTAATAAATTTGTGGTGTGTTACATTCAAGGTTGTAGTATACAGTGCCCAGCAAGATGCTACAAGTTTGAAGTACTGTATAGTTGGGTTTGAACGAACAGTAATTCAACGATTATGATCAGGTAACGTCAGAAACTCAATCTTACAGAAGAAAAAAAATCATATGTTGGAATTGCTTGTAATGTAAAGTAAAGATACCTTTAATTTTCAACTTCTTCATTTTAAATGATTAAAATTATTCTTAAATGGCTCAAAATTTGAATAATCATTCAAAGAAGAACAAATTGGCTGAGATTTATGGTATAATCATATTATTTGTAAACTGTGGTAGAGATTCCAAGAATGGTGACCTTTTCAATTTTTGACTCTCAGAATCAACCCTATATTTCTGAAAAAATCTACATTCAGTTAAGAGAGGAAACGGCAATTAAAATTCATGGTGCAACATTAGCTTTTCCTTCATCTACAAGGACAATTAAAAGATTTTCAACTCAACTCTAGTGACCACCAAGGTCTTTCACAATAAGAAAGATTCTTGTAAAAAATCCCGGAGGTCAGCAGGCATTGAGAGTCAAAAACATCAATGTAATAAATTAGAACACAAATATCATAATGAAACTTTAAATGACTCTACAAATAATTCAAATATGATCTCTACATTCATCTCAGACACTAGTAGGAAAGGGTTGCAAACAAACCCAGAGAAGAACATTAGAAAGTCACACATTACACCCAATTGTTTTGTTTTTGTATAATGTGTCATTCAACATCTTGGTGTTCTTTTTTGGTGAGTTTTAACCTTTCCTACAAATAACAGGTGGCTACAACTACTTTTAACTTGTGTTTAACCCCTAAATTTCTTTGACGATTACACACTAAAACACTTCAAAAAGGTTTGTTTTAGTGCAATGAGTAAAGACAAAACAAAAAACTTGTACTTCTAGTTTCAAACGTAGGATCTCAATTAAGACTTACCGAGTAACTTATACAAAAAGTTTCATTAAGTTTGACCGCGCGGATTGTAATATTGTAGTGTTTGAAGTAGAGAAAGGGGTATTCTTTCTTCACTGCGTTTAGTAGATCAACACACTTTGACTTCACTTGGTGTCAATTTTTTGCACTACACAAGGTCTAATTCCATTTCCATCATGTTAAGCATGATATAAGTTCCTTGTACTCCAATTTTTAAAAGTACATAAGGGGTGTAGAATATTCAAAAATATTGTGCAAGGAGTGGAGGTTCAAAAATTGTCAATTTGCGTTATATTTTATTGTGAACTTATTATGTTTTAGAATGAGAATCCAAATGGTCGATAAGAAGTTTTATACCATGCTATGCTGCAAAAAAAAATTAAAATTGAAAATACGATGATCTCAAAGTTTAATGTGAAAAAGCGTAAGCTCTTTTGGTACCTTGCCCGACAATGTGCGATAATGTGTGAAAATGTTTTGACTTGGATTTATAAGCTTTTTCTCACTAAAGACAAGAGATTTTTTTTGACAATATGAAAGGAAATAATATCGTTAGCTAGTATTGGAAACTTCACATTCAATAGAGTGTCATAGCAAAAGTTTTTGGAATTGCCTGATGTGCCGCTCTCTCCATTTGAACTTCAAAACCCTTTAACTTTTTCATTGAATGTTGGATTTAGGAAAAAATTGAACGCACACAAAGATTTTAGTAATGTCCATCTACTACAAACATCTCAAAAAATAATGTTATAAATTGACGCAACAGGTACCTGCTTGAACCTTCTAGAGTCCCTCGAGGGGGCTTCTAGAAATTTAGGGGTCAAAGACCACCAAGTACTTTCAAATTGAATAAAACTTGAACTGAAGTACCACCAAGTTGTTCCACAGACTGTATCAAAGCAAGTGTTAATATATATATATATGTATATATTAATTTTTTTAATTTTTTAATTTTAATTTTAATTTATTTTATTTTTAAAAAATTAATTATTTTTTTTAAAAAATTTAATTTTTTTTATTAAAAAAATTAAAAAATTTTATTTTAATTTAATTTAATTTTTTCTTTACAGGTTTTCTACAACATAGAAGTCTTTTTATATTTTGAGTCGCCTGGGAGCAAACAAAGTATCCTTGAAAAGCTCTCAAAGCACAAAGGTGTGAAGACTTAATCTCCTTATATTTCGACTTGATCAATAGAACCTTGTGATTCTAAACTTTTATATATTTCAATATTGGAACTTGCACAATATTTTAACACTGCTAGATTTGCAAATTTGGCACTCTAAACTTTCATGTCTTGTTTTTTCAGTGTGTAGAAACAAACAAATTTTTAGATAGAAAAAAAAGTTAGAAAAGCAATGGCTTGGATTTTCTTAAAATGTCACTATTCGGAAATTTTTAAGTATAACTTCTAGCTTATATATCATGGAATGAAACATACAAGTGACTAAGCAATTAAAATGTCCAGTTGCATAGTATACCAAAATCTATACATTAAGGCACATGTGGGTTTGTTTAGTTCTATTTTGTGACAATTTTAAGATCTCTAAGACCATAAATCACCTCGACATATATCAGGTATCCCTGAAAAGCACTCAAAAGAGAGGTTCAAGAACTTGGTTTTCTCAAGAATTTAACCTTAGAAATAAAATAAAAGAATTTAAATATTTATGAATCCAAAAAATGAGAGAATTAATTTGTTTATGTAGGGTGTTGAAATTGTAGTTTTGGCTCTTTAAAATTGAATTTTCTGAGTCTTATATTTCCAAACTCAACACATATTATCCTTATTTTTACAAAAAATTAAAATATACAAGATCATTGGTTTGGATTTCTAAAAGGGTCACCAAGTGAAAGAATTAAATAGATACCAAAATTTGATGCTATGGTGTAAAATGCATAAGTTCAAAGTAAAATGAATCTCAAAAATTATTTATAAATTCAATAGTGATTTTTTTCTTTTAAAGTAAAGTAGTAAACAGTAGTTGTACCTAATAACAAAAGTTACATACTAATTTCTAAATAATGTATTGAGTGGCACATGTCACCCTAAAAGCTAATATGAAAAATCTAATTTTGGTATTATAATATAAAAAGCTTGATATCTAAGAAAACTTTGGTTAATATAATCTAAAATTTGTAAGTGTCGTCTTGTAACAGAACTTAACTTATTTTCTACAAGAGTCCAAATTCTATGTGTTTATATATATATATAATTTATATGTCTCTTATGATATATTGTTCTAATATAATAAATCTTTAATGCATTGCATAATGTTCTTTGAACGTAACCTATCATGAAAATTCATGGTAATTGGTACGAAGGGCATTCCATAGAATCCAAGTGGATTAATAAAGATCAATATTCATTACAAGGAGAGAATAAACCAAATGTAGAAGTAGGAATGGAATTAGGAATTAAAGAAGATACAATGGTGGCAATGAAAAGTTGATTGTCTAATCAGACATATTCCATTTAAAGATGGTCTTGTAACAAAGACCTTCCTAATCTATATAAAAGACTAGTATTGACATGTGACGTTAAACATATCTACGGTGGACGTCACGCAATGCATATTTCAGGTGCATTAAAATTTATCAAACTTAATAGTATATGAAAATAAATCCAACTTGGAACGCAATTGAAGTAGGCTTGGATATTTCAATAGTACGTAATAATGTTGTTTGTACCAATTCAAAGGGTTTATTGCCGTGTAACCATTTTGTATATTTATTTAGCTCTCATGGTGTTTTTATAGTATTGAAACTTTAAACATTCTTCTATCAATCAAGAAAATATCAAAGCTAAAAATTATACTCATTCATAGTTATTAGTTCTTTGTACCTCTTTCCAGTCTTTTGGAAATGTGGTTGATAATTGAAGCCTAACATGTTTATCTTGGTAGGCAAAAAGTCGCCCATTTATTTTGCTACTAATAAAGCCAGATGCAATTTTTGCATGGATTGTACTCCAAGCCCAGTCACTACGTATTATTTTCATTTGTCGGCAAATCCAAGCAATTTCTGGAGTTTGTGCTACATCTTCCAATTCTTTGATTATTTGCCTTGCGTCCCTTCGTTGTAGAGTATCATTGGCCATCATTTTGAACTTTGCCTGCACCAGTGATATATTCAAGCTAAATCATATTTCAAAACAAGTTATGGCCCCAATTGTGTATGCCTAAGGGCTGAATTGGACCTACATGCATACTACTGTACCCAAGCATCCGATTTGACACGTTTGTGCTAAATAACATTTTATTCCCTCAGTAGAAGTTTGGCAAAGTTCTGCAGATGTGATATTCTTCAAACTCCATTTTTTCACTGGGTTGAAAACAATGCTTTGAAAAATAGTTTCTAAAATGTTGGAAGCTACTTTAAGAACTTATTTTTTGCCAAATCTAACCCTTGGGTACAATGTACATCAAATATTCAATTATAAAGATATCAAACCATATAAAAATGATGATTGTCTTAGATACAATCATTATTTACTATCATTATGTTAGGATAACTTTTTCAAACTAGTCTTTTTGATTTGATAGCAATTGAGTTTTAATGATGTCAATGCTAAGTTCTAAATTTTGAGATTCATCACTGGTTAAGAAAATATCAGCTTTTTACAAAAATGCACTTGAAATTTCACACAAGATATTGAAGGAAAAACAATCATGATTGCTCAAGTATTATATTCTTTTGTGAGCGTGTTTATTGTGTTGACAACCATTGAATAATATAAGAAACCTCACGTTCTCTCCCATGGCTGTCAACAAATGCATATGTTGAAATATCACTTTCTAGTCTATTTATTTAATCCCTGAAACTCTTAAACCTTCCATAAAAATATGAATAATCAAAAGACTTGGCAAATTAAAGCAAAATAAACTTGAGAAAACAAGATTGGCTGTAATATGTCATTGTGGAATGGATTCATTACTTTGACAGTTGATCATGCAAAACGATTCAAAATTATATTTATATATCTCATTAAATTGATGCCATTTACCTATCAAATCAAAGAAAACTAGAGTTCATTTTGTTTGAATTACTTCATTACAGAACACAATAACAAAGTAAAATAATACAAAATCATCTAAGCATAAAATGCTAGTACAAATTTCTAAAATTTTCAAACATGTGCACATTATTATGATCATTGACACTTTTATTCAATTCTATGTGTCTTTGTCGTTCACCTTTCATTATCCCATTGAATGTACTATTTAATCTAATGATATTAATGGCCATAGTCTCTATGGTATGATAGTCTGATAATTGTACATGCTTTGAAAGGTTAGTCTTTTTAAAAAACGCTTTAATTCAAATGAGTTTCACTTACAATTTTAAGTGAGTTGTTTTTAGATAAAAATGAATTCTCCAGTTTTTATAAATTTGTATTATAAAATATTTTTAACTCACGCGTCCATTAATGATATTTTAAACCTCTTAACTCAATTTGGAAAACCACTAGAAAGCTTCATGACCCAAAGGAGGCCATTAAAAAATCTTTTTAAAGATCTATTTGGACTGTAAGTAATGCCTCAGTACAACTGAATACCCTTCTCATCTACTTGGAGATATTCATATTGATTATTCTATTAGTGGAGTTCTTATGTTACAAATCCAGGAAAGTTACTTCTACTTATTCTTCAAACAATAATTTGGCTAGACTAAACACATGATAATTACAAATAAGGGTCTCCTACAATCAATCAAATACCTAGGACCTTTTCAACTGATAAAACTACAAGACCAAACTCAACAATATCTGCAACAGATCAGATCAAAAAATAAAATAATGCCATCAATTTTTTTATGCTTCTCGTTTCTAAGGATGCATTTATGTTTGTGCTCATGTAAATGTATTTGCTGTAAAACTAATAAATTTGAATGGTAGAAAAATTAAAATCAAACTCATAAAACGATAAAAAATAAAAATAAAAATTTAGAGCTCTGTCGTTACACCTTTTTCACATACTATTTTAATGCAATTTATTCTTTGATATATGTATTCTTAATAATATACACAAGAACATTATATCAAGTACATGCTCAATTTCATCCTAATTGCAGGACAAGTTCCACTACACGTACATTTTAATTCACAGAGAAATACTGCACTGATATCTGTGATCTTACTTGGAATTTGAAGGTTGGTTTGCTATTCTTTGTAGGAAGTGAAGGGCCTTACTGTAATCTGTCGCTTAATCTAACACATCACACTGCAAGTCTCTGGGTCAGAGGTATTTTAAGTCTGACAAACAAGTGCTCCCAAATCACATGTGAGAACCAGACTTGTAATGGTAGCAACCAGAACTTACAAACAGCTTGTTAGTGTAATGATAGTATCCTGTGCAGCTAACTTCCTGTGTAGACCAATCGGTGACCGTTGTAACGTGTGAACCCACCATGACGTGGCACCTAAACCTTCCTTTCCATATTATCTAAGGACTTAGATTGTCGGGCAGGCATAGTGTAGTCTAGCCCATCACCACCACCACCCTCCTATCACTACCACTCAATATTTTAAGTTGGTCCCAATCCACCCCATATCCGGCCCATTTCCACACATTCATTGTTTGTCAACTCCAAATTAAGGCTTATTATAGGTCAAGACCCCTAACTTTTAATTAGCGCGAATGGGTGTAACCTAGTGGGTGTAACCTAATGGGTGTAACCTAGTGGTTGGGGATAGCCCCTAAAAGCCCGTGACAGTTTCACACCAAAAATACTTCAAAATTGTTGATTCTAGTGCAATGAGTAAGGAAAGAAAAACTCATATTTATCCTTTTGACCGTAGGATCTCCATAAAGACTTACTAAGTAACATACTCACAAAATTTCATACACTTTGACCGCACGGATAGAAAGATTATAGTGTTTGAAGTCAAGAATATGGTTCATTTTCTTCCCTGCGTTGAGTGGATCACCAAACTTTGACTTCTTTTGGTATTAAATTTTTGCACTACACGGGGTTTATAACTTTTACCAATGTGTTGAGCATGATGTTGTTTCCATATACAACAATTTTTAGAGGTAGTGAAAGGGTGTAGCATATTCAAAATAAGTGTGCAAGGAGTAGAGGTTCAAAAATTGTAAGCTCAAAATTTATTTTTTGAGAATTTAATATGTTTTAGAATGATAATCTAAATGGTCAATAAGAAGATTTACACCACATATTATTGTAGAAAAATATAAAGTGAAAAATATGAAGATCTCTAGGTTTTATGTAGAAATGATGACGTTTTTTTCCTCGCTAGACCAAAATGTGTAAAAATGTTTGACTTGAGTTAAAATGTTTTTTACACTCAAGACAAGATTTGTTTTTGGACATATTCAAAGAAGGTAATACTCTCTACATGTATGGAAACTCTCATTGTCAATAGTGACTTCTAGCAACTTGGAGTTGCCCGAAGCTAAATTTTTTTTCAAATTTTAGGCACCTGCCCAAAATCCAAAATGTACGCTCCACGTACACTTGGGCCCTTGGGGGTTAGACATGGTTGACCACTTTGAAAATTTATAACGAGTACACATCTCATTGGAAAAATATGAAATTACTTGGGTTCAAATTGTAATTCTATTTGGCTATCATTGAAATATAGATGTATTAATATTTGGGTTTCTTTAATATGCACATTGCTTAATCTCTCGGTCAAGGAGGGGGTATACACTTCATAGGCCATCCTTTTCCTGATTGTCTTCTAATCCGTTGGCTTGACTATCCACATGTTCCACATTTGGCCTCCCCGAGATGTTGCCTTTGGAAGAATTCTGTGTCTGCTTCTGCACGAGGCTTTCTAATTTGTTTCATAAAGGAAAGTTAGATAGGAATTAGGTTGAATTACACCAAAAGTAATGTTTAATGATATGGTACAGATAGTGTATTTAAATAATACACTATTTGTAAATAAGTTGACGAGCTGTGTTAGCGGCCAATAACCCCCAAGGCTTGGGGATGCTTTGCACCTTGCCCATGCCCTTACAGAGCTCCATCATGGGTCGCAGACTTCAACTTGGACTTGTGGCAGAGATGGGCGTTAACTTGTGGCATATGGCGGAGATGTACCAGGACCACGCCACTTCGAGTCAGTGACTTCCTGAGCACAATGCTACGGCTTGCAACGGGCCTCATGTGCAAGCTCTCCTACACGAAAAGATGATGAGGGGGGTTGCAACAATGTTGGTTACCAAATGCAGTAGATTCGGTTGCAATCATAAGCCAACGATATTAGGGCCGCAAACATGATGCCAAATTAGTCCTAAACGCGCATCCTACAGACACGGGTTTGGCTCAACCGATCAGCACGTCAGTTTCACCTCCATGAGCCCGTTTGGCAGCCATTTTAGGTCCCATGTGTGCAATCCAATTCTATGCTGATGTATTCAGAGCATATGCTTGCTTGAGTACTCAATTTTTTGAAAGTAACATTGGCGACTCCGTTTCTTGACCAGCGAAGGCGAGGAAAGCTTATTCATGAGCGGTGAGTGGAGAGAGAGCGGTGAGCAGAAATTTTAGTCGTGGAGAACAAAAATTATTTGAATATTCGAAGAATATCTCAAGAATATACGGATATTCTTGATATATTAATGATTTATTCAGAAAGATTTTTTTGAACTAGATTTAGTAAATTTTAAGACCTAGAACTGTTGAACTATTTTGTAATGTTGTTACCAATTCTTCACACTTCTAGAGAAAATGTTAATTCTCTAACGTCAGATGTCAACATTTTATTGTCAACATCATGATTGTTCGCCCCCTCACTTAAGACTGTAATATTACTATGTACCCTCTCCAAGCCAAGAAAATACACACAATACCTGTTTGGAGATGGTATGATTCTTCTTCGCTCCATGAAGGTACGCATACAAGAAGTGGTTGGCAAACAAAAAATTATGAAATGCACCACGGAGAGGAGAATTATATATATATATATATATATATATATATATATATATATATATATATATATATATATATATATATATATTATATATATATATATAAATTTGGAAAGTTACTACAATCAAATGTAACAGTTTGATGTCTTCCTTGTGACTACCTAGAAGTCCTACATTTTCATTGTGCGGCCCTTGATATTAGATGAGAAAATAAACTAAGTCCAGTGGTGTGTCAGAATGCCGCATTCTAGCACCAGTTTTACCCTGTTCCAACCAAAGGTACATGCATGGATGAAGAAGTTAACGTTTGGTTTGAACCCACAAATGGTCAAAGAGATATAGTAGAGATGCTTGCAATGAGAGTAATGATTCTTCCCCTAAAATGTTTTCAAAGTCTTGCTGAAAGAATCATACGTGCAGTGGGGGAATGAACTCACCATAACGCAATAGGTTGAGACTTTTGGCAGAGTACTTGCAGAAACAAGAGAAATATGACATACTAGGCAGGGACCTAAAATCATCCTCAAGAAACGTATGGAAGCCGTATAGGAGTCAACAAACCCCATAGACTTTCTCTATTTTTGATTTGCTTGTATTGGACGTATGCTTTATCGCCTTTCCATCCCTCTTACAGGAACTTTAGTGGCGTCCGGGGATACGAGGAAAGAGCTTAGGTATCTCGGAGGCCTATCTTTAAAAAACAATTGACTCGCAGAAATCTCTTGCTTCTGTCGGTGTTGAAATCTAGCGACTTTGAGATCCCCAATCTTTCCGCGGGTGAGGTTAGTGCCCACTATGACAGGCCATACATTGCGGATAGGAAGCCTATCTTGATCCCTCTTGTACTTAACCACCCACCTGTGTCTTGTAATTTTTACACATTGATAAATCTCGTCGTCACAAAAGTAGAAGTCTATAGGTTCCATGACATTTTTTTTGGATGTTGACCACTATATGTGGTTGCCTTCCTACGTCTTTCAGTCTTCTCCGTGCATTTCTTCTTTGATACGGCCCGTTGTGCTCAACAAGCCTAAGCGGAATTCTTTGGCAATCAAGCAATGTGCTACTCTTTGACAACAACATGGGTCTCTTGCACTCCAGTGACGCAACGAACTCCATCCAATGGAGCTCAAGACGCCAAGGGTGTCACATGTGCTCGTTGGGATGGTGATATGTCAATGTTAGAAGTGTCATCTTCTTTGTTAATGATGGGCAATGGGTCTACGGAAGTCCAGAGGTGCTTGTAAGGATAGCGGAGATGAGAGAATTCTACCTTTTTTGGCCGATGTGATTCCCTATCGGCGCAAATAAATGAGTCCACCTTGCGTTTGCTTGAGCCAAACACCTCCTTGACAGACATATACGATGTGCGGGTACATGATACATTTGCCCGTAGCATACACAACATAGACTCATTGAGAACATGTGGATCGCCCGTCTTCTCAACTCTTTACGTAGCCACTCGGAGCTTAAGTTCTTTCTTGCTAGACCCCGTCCCCTGGCATCACCCTTAAGAAACTCGTAGTAGTCCACAACTTGTAAGATAGTGCGCGCGTAGTCATCCACAGTTGCGCCATATAAGTCTACATCTCTATCCCCCGAGGCTTGCTTCCATTTGTTGTGAATGGTTTCTGCAAGATTGCACGAAGGCACTTTTGCTAGTTCATCAGCAGACACGTTCTACAATGGCACTTCAAAGATGGGAAAAATTGCAAATTAATAAACTAATAACACATGATCAAAGTGCTGACGCCTCTAGCGACTAACCTTGGTACCGAGAGGGGATACTATGGAATCCATGCATCTCTTCTTTGTACCGAGAAGGTACAACAATGGTTCTTGAAAAGACTGGGAAATCACTAAATAATGATGGGAAATGGAAATGAGACTCAAAGATGAAGGGAATACTGTGGTCATGATTCCACCCCATTGGCATTATTGGAAGTGCCATAATACAAGCTAGACATTGAGTTTTGTGAAATCTGAATCCGAAACTGCTCCGGAGTTTTTCCACTAAGCTTTGAGAAGGTCAAAAAGTCTATCGGCCTCTTCAATGGTGGTTGCCTTCTTGTATGAGTTACAGAGGCTCTTATGCTGCTCTTGAAACCCTTTGGCAATGTACTTCTCTGTGTACTTAATCATTGTTTGAGCCCAATGAAAGTGACAAGTTTTCTCCCTATCCTCCATGATTACTCCGCCTCAGTATACTTTTCTTCTCGCATTGTAGTTTGCCTGAGCATCGTTTTCCATGAACCCTTTGAAATTTGGCGTCTCCACACTATGTTGCTTCATCATGGCGTTTAGGTTCTTCCAGAAAATAACTTGCCCATCCGCATCCTCCAACATCATATCACAACATGCAATGGTCATCACCTTGCAATATCTTCAGTTGTATACATGGCATCCCATGGTTGTCGAAGCCGCCAACCACTTGGCATGATCAAATATCATCCCAACATTCTCCAAATTTTTGCCCAATTGCATCCGTTTGACCACGTCCACACCTAAACCAGGTCCAACCTCTGACATTTAAAAGAGAAACACCTTGGCATTCTTGCCTTCTTTATCTTCCTAACCTTGGCTAGGAAACTTGCTCATTTGACCAAAAACCTAGTTACTCTGGCGTGGAGGTTTGGTGGTGCTGTCCAAGATGTCGTACCTCGTAACCCCTAAATTTCCAAGAGTCCCCTTAGGGGACTCTTTAAGGTTTGAGTAGGTTCCTATGGTGTAATTTTGTAACAATTTTCTTTGATACTTTTAATATAGATGGACATTACTAAAATCTTTGTGTGAGTCCATTTTTTTCCTAAATCCGACATCTAATGAAAAAGTTATAGGGTTTTGAAGTTCAAATGGGGAGAGTGAGCATGTCAGGCAACTCCAAAAACTTTTGCTATGACACTTTATTGAATGTGAAGCTTCCAATACTAGCTAACGATATTATTTTCTTTCATATTGTCAAAAAAAATCTCTTGCCTTAATTAGAAAAAGCTTATAAATCCAAGTCAAAACATTTTCACACATTATCGCACATTGTCGGGCAAGGTACCAAAAGAACTTCTTCTTCACATAAAACTTTGAGATCATCATATTTTCAATTTTTTTTTTTTTTGCAGCATAACATGGTATAAAACTTCTTATTGACCATTTATATTCTCATTCTAAAACATAATAAGTTCACAATAAAATATAACGCAAATTGACAATTTTTGAACCTCCACTCCTTGCACAATATTTTTGAATATTCTACACCCCTTATGTACTTTTAAAAATTGGAGTACAAGGAACTTATATCATGCTTAACATGATGGAAATGGAACTAGACCTTGTGTAGTGCAAAAAATTGACACCAAGTGAAGTCAAAGTGTGTTGATCTACTAAACGCAGTGAAGAAAGAAGACCCCTTTCTCTACTTCAAACACCACAATATTACAATCCGTGCAGTCAAACTTAATGAAATTTTTTGTGAAGTTACTAGATAAGTCTTAATTAAGATCCTATGGTTGAAACTAGAAGTACAAGTTTTTTGTTTTGTCTTTACTCATTGCACTAAAACAAACCTTTTTGAAGTGTTTTCAGTGTGAAATTGTAAAAGAAATTTAGGGGTTAAGGTACAAAAACAATACTACTTCGTTTTGGATGCTCGGAGGTCCTATGCCCTTACATTTATCTTGCATCATGGGGGGCTTGAAACTCAACATTCTTTGGAATTCATCCTCTTGACGCACGAGAAACTCTCTAAGAAGATATTTACTAGCTTCTTAAACTATTGAACTCTTGATAGCACGTGGAGTTCTTTCTATTTTCTCATTAATAAGACTTGATCTTCTCCTTTACATCATAATAGTTACCAATTTTAACAGGATGCTTATATATACATGAGTGAATACAAGCGCGAGTCCACTTGCGCTAACTACAGACGTAGTGACAACACATAACGATGGCTCTTTATAAATCTGGCAGAGTAATGTGTTTTTAGGAGCTTTTGACATGCTTTGAGAGTGTGCGACATCATTCTCTTGAACTCTCTCATGTGGACATCCGATATACGATGAACTTGTTGAAGGTACTTGCGGTCCTTCTTGTCGCAACGCAGGTGTCTAACACACTTTGAAGTCCATTATGCCAAGCCGTCGTCGTTCATGATGTTTATTGTAATTGTCTTAGATGAGACATGTATATTGTACCTCTTGTCCATGCCATGCATCAATTGCACTTGGGTGGATGACAAAAACAATGGTGGACAGGAGAGTCTAAATATTGCATCGCCATTGAACTCGTGGGGAAGGCAATTAACCTCCTTATGTGGAACGGTATTGTAGTCTAATGCCTTCAACGGATTCATTTCGCCAGCCCAAGAAGACAATTGCCTAAGAGCATCTCCACCTCGCACCGCAAACCGCCAAATTGGCGGCGCGGGGTGGGTGGAGAGCCCACACCGCATGCCCCATAACGGGGCATCGGTGTGGGAAACTGCCGTTCTCCGGGCCCCTATACGGGGGACTAGGGTTCTGCACCCAGCTTCCCGGGGTTTGCAGTTTTGGCCCCCCTACTCCCCGCATGCCACGTGGCATGCTAGGAGTGGAGCGGTCGGAATTTTTTTTATTTAAAAAATAAAATAAAAAATAAATGTTTCAATTTTTTTTTGAAAAAAAACAAAAGAAAATAGTGGGACAAAAAATATTAAAATTTTAAATTTTAATTATTTAAAAATAAATAAAAATAAAATCCTCAAGCTGCCGGCCACCTGCAACTGGCTGCGGGTGCCAGGAGGGGAGGATAACTCTCCCCCGTCTCCCTTGGCCCACATCTAAATCTCCCCCTGGCGTGGGAGTTTTCCCGCCACGGGTGGAGATGCTCTAAGACATGTCAAAACACTCACGATACCAAGTAGTATGGACTATTTTGGAATACATGACACAAGAGGATGAGGCATATGAGGAACATGCGTAGGAGTGGTCGCTCTAGGAGGGCACAATATAGGAGTAGTTATCTTTAGAATGCAAGACTTAGGTGGGGACAACTCGTCATTGGAATGGAGTAATGTGACAAGCTTTGTACCTGATTCAATCTTATCTTCACTAAGACTAGAAGGAAATGGATATTTTACAAAATATGGACTAAATAAAGTCCAGAAATGAAAAAGAGTCACAAACAAGTCATTGAGAACAAAATACGCAGCCGGTGGCCAACAGTGGCCAAAGTAAAGTGAGCGCTAAGAACTCAAAGGGCGAACTCGATGTTCAAATAAAGAAATACCATTTGCAAAAAACCGACGTATATTGATTGAAACATGTTACAGTGTTGGCTGGCAGCCAATTAAAAAGTTGAGATCTTGAAAACTGATAAATACAACTGGTTGGCAACCGAAGAAGAAAAACATCTTAGAATGAAGTTGGATAATCGGAAACTAATGAAACGTACATGAGCACACTAAAACAAGTTGTACAACACAAATGTTCACTTTCATGTACTTTACAAAAAGTCCTCTTCGCATAATTAACAAAAACGAATTTGAAGACCATCGGCTGGCCGCCGAAGAAGAACTTGTACCATTCGATTTCGTCCCATCTAACAAGTGTGCGCCCATACTCACGCGCCTTTGAAACCGCCCAATGCGCCTGTCTAGGTCGATGTGCTTGCTTCAAATATTCAAGGATGCTTGAAAATCTGTGGAGCGGGTAGATGAAAGGAAGGATGTTGGTCGCTACGTTTGGGATAACTTGGTCATTGTCTCGAAGGCTCAAGTGACCCTTAAACGGCCAGGGAATATAACAAATGTTGTCGGGGTTTCTTTGAAGAGACCTTGGGTTAACATCCACAAACTAAACTTGATGAGGCATTGTGGGAAGGCGTTCCCACTAACTTCTGGATCTTAACACGGAATCCGGGAGGAAATGAAGGAAAATTAAAAAATTAGGTAGTTAATTTAGCTATAGTAGCATAAATAGTTTCGTAGAAGAAATAAGGTTTTAATGCTAAGCCGGAATCTTTAAAAGAGGTAGTTGTAGCATTTTCCCGGAAGTTGCGAAACCGGAGTACGGCATCAGGCGGATCCGGAAACGCCATTATGACGCGTAACGGTATCCGTACAGCGCGTCAGATATATAACGCGACTGCCAGCCCTGGGCGCCATTCTTTTAGGGTTTCCAGCATTCTCAGCTCTCTTCTTCTCCGCGCATTTCCTTTAGGGTTTTCACGTCCGGTCTTCTTGTAGGACTGTAGAGCAAAGGTAGCGTAGCACGAGGGACTTGGTGAGGTCAGTGCGTGCAGGATTTCCGGTCACCATTGCGAGGCGCAAGTTCATGGAGAGGTGGGCAAGAAGGGCAAGGCTCCAGTAGGCGGAAACGTGCTGCTGCAGAAGGTGACGCCGGATATTCCAAAACCGGACAAGACCTACAGGGTTTTGGAGAGCTTTCTCGAGATAATGGGGTGCGCAGGCCTTTTAGGGATACCCTGGGCTTTCCAGAAGAAAGCCATGGTGGCGGAGCTCTTGGAAGAGCCACCAAACCAATACGACAAGCACGTACGGGCGCATCCGGAGGTCTGGACTACGTCTCTTTGGAGCGACACTTATGGACTCCGGGCAGGGACGATCAAGGTGGTGGAGCGCGACGACAACATCTTGAAGGGTGAATTCCACTCGAAGGCAAATCCTAAAGACGGGTACGTACTCAGCGACCTGACCGATCCGGATGCGAGGTTAGTGATGGCATTCTTTAATCCTATTTTCCACACTGAAAAATCTAAACGGATAGTGGCCAAGCTAGCTAGTTTAATTTTGTGGTCGATGAGAGGGAAGTTATCCGTCGATTGGGGAGCCATCATGGACGAACATATAGATCGCATGGTCAAGAACGTGCCAAAAGCCCGAAAAACCCCAACACCCTTCTCCACCTATGTAGCCCACATGTATGCGAAGCAGAAAATGTTGAGTCCGGAGGAGCAGGCCGAGTATGACAGCCTACTCAGCATCCAGTCATACGGAGGGATAGAGACGAACGAGGAGCAGGAAGTTTCGGAGGACTCTAAGACGGAGAAGTCGTCATCCCCTCTCATACTCAGGAGATCCCGGAAGCGGAGTCGTTTGGTTCAGAAGACTCTGGAAGCCGCTGGACCCTGCCGGCCTCTGTCAATAGTAAAAGCACAATGCCCGACCGAGGCACCACCACCCCAAGAAGCTGAAAAAGAACGATTCACGACCGGATCAGAACTAGGACCAAAGTGGGCCCCAAATATCATTGGCGACATTCCGGTGGACATCAATGAGCTCTGCAGACATATTGTCTGGCGGATCAGGATCCAGGAAGGGGAAATCCGGGAACGGCATGCCATGATCCTGGCCGTCATGAAAGCGGTAGGAACGGAGGATTCTGATGACCTCATTCCGCGACTCAACCGGATGAAGGCCAAGGAGAGCTCCATCACGAGGCTGGAGTAGAAAAATACCACCGTCACCTAGACCAACACCCAACTCTGGGCGTAGGTACGATAGCGGAGGCCGCAAGAGATGCAGCCCAGCAAGCGAGAGTTGTGGCGGAAGCGAAGGTCCGGTCAACCACTCAGACCTTAACAGAGATTCGCGTAGCGCAGGACTTTCCGGTGGATACCGTCAACCGGGCTCTTCTTTACACTGAGAGCCTGGAGAAGAACGAGAAGCTCAATTGGGGGCAGATCATCCGGTTCCTCTTGGACCACAGCCGGAAGATGGAGGGCACTTGGAGCAAAATACAGGAGCTGGCCAAAAATCTCGCTGCCGTAGTCCCACCAGTACCAGAAGGTCAAGTTCCGGAAGCAGCACCTCCGGCTCCAGACGCTGCAGGTCCATCCGGAACCACTATAGGGCCATCCGGATCTCCGTACGGACTAGCTGCCGGATCTCTGCCTAGACCCACAGCGGGCTGTTCACCCAGACCTGCAGCCGGCACACCTCACACCCCTACCGGAGGCTCCAACAATCTCGTGGGAACTCCGGATTTCAACTCTCCAATGAGTTGGAATGGGGTGGCCTTCCCGAGCATGGAGAGTATTAAGAAGTGGTAGGAAACACCGGGTGATCCATCGCAGGTATCCCCGTTGCCCTTCCGGATTCTATCAGAGTCTCCTTCTCCGGTGCCAATGGAGACGGCCCCTTTATCCGAAAGCTCTGCAGTAGTACGCATGGTAGTCAGCCCCAGCGGAAGCTTCCGGGACCTCCCAAGCCTTCAAGTCTGGACAATCGCTACATCAGCCCAGATAGCAACAACAATAGATCTGGATACGCCTTCTGGACCGAAGACGTAGATACTTGCCTCCGTCCCAGAGCCATCAGCTACCATTCCGGCACATCCGGAAGCCAACGCTGCACCAGCAGAGGTAACCCTTACGCGTCACAGCAGTAGGAAGAAGAACGAGGTTACACTTTAGATTGGGACTCTTAGGGCTTAAGTTTGATAGCGACTAACGATGGGGCTCAGGGTTGCACCCGACTATCACACCATAGGCTAAAGAAGACCCTAAACTAGGCTTTGTGTTAGATCCGAGAAAATCGGATCTGAGATCCGGAATTTCCGGATCTGAGTTTTGAATTCTGGATTTCTAGGGATAAGATCCCTCTTACTTTTAGGATAGGATTTTCCGGATTTTTAGGTGATAGGATAGGATTTTAGGATCAGGAGTTAGTGATTATTTAATGGATGAGCCTTACTCGGCTCAAGGTCTTGTTTTCTCTTTCATGAAGAATATTTTCTGTAGTATACTTTCTCTTCTGGAATTTATCGTAATGGAGTACAGTTTTGTGGAAGAGAGAATATGATCCATTGTCGTTGATGTGTAGTGACATCAGTTCTTATGCATGAAGTGTTATAAGGGTTGCGCCTAGAACAACCGGTTGGAGCTTACCTTGGGAGATTGCCCGAAAGAGCTGAAGAAGAGGTTAGGTAGCACTATAAGAAACCCGTGATTTTTGTGACGTTAGCTGTGATTAAGTGTGTTTTTCAAAACATGTTTTTGCGAACGGGCCGAGCCCTGGGCTCTCGGATTCTGGTGGATGTTGCACCAAACATGGAAAAATTGGCGGAAAAACACAGAGATGTTAGCATATACGTATTTGTTTTGCGGGACGTCCTAGTGAACATAGTCATGTTTTAGACAACGTCCTCAGAAAGGTGACAGTGCCACGTCGGCATGTGCTTTCAGTTTGACTGCGGGTAAGTATGTGGAAGTTACTGTGGGTTTAGGTAAAACATAGCCCTGGTGTGAAAAAAATAGGAAAACGGGCAGGGTTTTTTAGTTCACTATAAATACATCATGATCTACTAATCCACAAGGGATTATTTTTTAAGTTCCAATACAATACCACATATGTCAATGTGTCATAAAAGATTATTATAATCTATTGTTGTATAAAGTGATTAATCTAAATATTGCTTTGCATTCTTCCATATCGTGCGAAAATCAACATAGCTTGTTAGGTGGCCAAAAATGACTTATTGTCGTTTGTTGCAAAGGGAAATATTTTATTTATTTATTTGAACTATTTTAATGTACACATAAATAAAAAGTGAACATAACACTAATTTTGTAATTATTTTAAACTTAGAAATTGTTTTACTAATAGTACTTATATAAGAATAAAAGTACTTGTGTATAAGAATAAGCGACAATCTATCCGTCCGCCCCTCCCGGTCACGTGAACTTTGGAATTGCCATTTGAATCAAATGTGCCCTTTGAATTGAATGTGAACTTTGAAAGAATCCTCCATATGTGCCCTTTGGAGGAATCCTTTATAGTGCCTTTGGAGGAATCCTTTACAGTGCCTTTTGGAGGAATCTTTTACAGTGCCTTTTATTCAAATTTGGCTTATTGAGTTTTAAAATTGTATTATGTATCAAAAATAGAAAAATAAAACCATAATTTTCAACATATTGAAACTACACAATATTATACTATCTTGGGTACATAAAATAAATGATAGTAATCTAAAGACAATGACACGTATATGAAATAAATAATGGGTATTTAAAGTGAAAATAGGTATATATAGTACATAATGCATATGTAATGGATAAATTTGATTTTTGCATTTACATACGTTTATTTAACTTGGGATTGCCCCGGCCAGTTGGTGACAACGGGGGATAAAATACAAAACATACACACGTAAATTTAACACACCACCCTCCGCTCTCCCCGTCGAGACGACGGGTACCAACCCTAGTATTATATAAGTAGATATAAATGATATGTAACCCTTTAACCCTTAAACGCGCCGTGTGTTGAAAATCAACACAATGGATGGCAACCAACAACTTTGAAGAGCCATAACTTCTTCATCCAAAGTTCCTTTTGGATGAAATTACTTGGGTATGGTCCCAAATCAGGTCTAGTTTGTGTGGTAAAAAATAATTGCAGACTCATGCGGTAAAGTATGAATTAATGGCATTCATTTTAGTGAATGCAACAATAGTTTTAGGGTTTTCAAACATGGGGCATGTTTTATCATTGCTAGCCAATTATGTGAAATCCAATTTAACTTTTAGTTTTTTATTTATTTTGCATAATCATGATCTTCAAATGAAATCCAAGAACTTTGTAGTTGGAAGATTTTTGATTTGAATAATTTTGGTATAGGATTTGCAATGATGTTTCTATACTGAAATTTAAAAAAAAAAAAATCATGATTTTTGAGGAGTTGTTTCTCCTTCATCCACCGTTGGATTTCAACTTTGTTTGTTGGATTGGATTTCAATTTGGATCTTGTTTATGTAGAACAAACCTTAAATCCATCCAAATGTGAGGAAGACATGGCATGCATTTTAGGGCAAGGGGTCTAATATTGGACTCTTTTTCCTTTGTAAACTTTTTGGCAGTTTTCACCATTGCAAGGCCATTATTTACGCAAAGAAGTTTTTCTCATGGATTCCTTTTTTTTGAGGGTGTTATTGAGATGGATGTAAACAACTTTCTAGATGGTGAATTTTTCTTTGTAATTAATCTATTGGTAGCATTTTCACTTCAAAGTAAAAATGATGAAATTTAGTGATCTTTTTTGAGTACTAATACGTTATGATCTTGCAATCTATGAGGCCTCATGACTCAAAATTTGACCCATTAATGACCTACAATAAGTATACTACAACATTTTACGGTTGAGATCTGAATAACTTATTTTCATTTCCATCTATGACACTTTTTTTGAAAATGTGTTTTTTGGCTAAAAATAGGCTGCAGCATTTAGGGGTTAAGGTTCCAAGTCAACATTGTTTTCAAAGAAACGTTATATTAAAATGTTAGAGGAATACCAAAAATGCAGTTCATGTACAAAGAAAAGTTGTAATTATCAACGTGGAGATCACCTTTGTTTGGTTGGATTTATCATTGTTTTTTATTAAGTATGTCATTATTTTTGCACAATTTTCCCTTGGAATGTGATTAAAAATCCCACATTAACACCAAAAAACTGTAAGATATTGTAATGAAACTGGAATAAAATGCTCTATGAAATGGTGCGGTTTCCATTACTTGATTATATTCATTTTGGAAAAATCATGTTTTAGGTCTCACTTTTTAAATTTTATTTACATATATAATATTTTGTATTGTGTATTTCATAGATATACTATGCAATCTTATTTTTTCATAGATATACTATGCAATCTTATTTTTGCTACTCACTCCGGGTGGCCCGGGTGCCTCCGGGAATTCAATGGAGGCCTTGCCGAGGACATCCATGGCCGGATCGGCACCCTCTTCATCAACGGATCTGTTATCACCACTTGTGACACTCGCGAAGGCTGTGGCGCACCCGACTTCCAGCAAGAGTTCGAAGAAGCAGAAGAGGAGGGAAGAGAAGAGAAGACTTGAGGAGTTGGCCCGGAAGTAGGGTCAGAATCTTAGTTGATAGGTCACTGTTCATTCGCGGACTAGGCCCCGCGTTGACTTTGGGTTTTGACTTGGCTTTTGTGTAATAAGTGACCTCTGACGGTGCACGTCGTGTGGAGTGGTAGCCACCGCCGCCAAGAGTAGTTAATGTCACCGTTAGAAGGTATCGTTGGGTTTGGACTCTTGTGTGAGTCCTTCGCGGTATAAGAGAGGAGTCTCGTGGCCTCTCTCTTCACTGCTTGATGTGTGCATTTGCTTTCAGTTTAATTCTAAACCTACACTCTGAGAAGACCTTCAATGGTTGGAGAGCTCGGATTGCATACATGACTGTGAGTGCCATTTCAAGTAGTCCACTCTTCAAGTCTATACTAACTATCTAATCATTGTTTCCTTGTTCCATCAAGTAGATTAGTCGGGGTGGATGGGAATAACAGGTGAGGTGAGAAGATAGCTAGTAGGGGCGTGACTCCAACTCTAACCGTACAGTTGTTTCCTTGTTCCATCAAGTAGATTAGTAGGGGTGGATGGGAATAACAGGTGCGATTGTATGTGTCTAGAGGAGGACGAGGGGGGAGTGACGGATGTGAAAAGGGTCCTAACAAGTCTTGAGTGATCTTCCGGCGTACCGATTGGTGTCGGTTGTGAAGGCTCGTACCAATCCCTGAAATATCCTACCTCCTGCTGCAGCTGAAGTGGAGGGAGACTGAGTGGAGGACGGATAGTGCGCGGGTAGGACCCTTGCTCACTTACATTATGCCGCTCGCAGCCTCGGAAACACGGGTCTCACACCCCTTCGGGAGGATCTCAGCGACACCATAACCATCCAAGTGAGTGAGTAGAGTTAGAAGGAGAGAATGGGAGGTAGAGTAGATGTTACTTGTGTCAACCACTAAAATCTCTACGAGTCCACGGACTACCATCCTGGTGATATAATCTGTATCCGGGTACTCGTGTACCCCGGATGTCTATAGTGTATATAGCTGTAAAGATACCCCCCCTTCCGTAACCGGGACTAAGACGAGGTAGGTCCTTACCCGAAGGTCCCTACCTTCCGACGAGGTAGGTCCTTACCCGAAGGTCCCTACCTTCCGACGAGGTAGGTCCTTACCCGAAGGTCCCTACCTTCCAATGAGGTAGGTCCTTACCCGAAGGTCCCTACCTTCCAACGAGGTAGGTCCTTACCCGAAGGTCCCTACCTTCCAACGAGGTAGGTCCTTATCCAAAGGTCCCTACCTTCCGACGAGGTAGGTCCCTACCCGGGGAAAGCCCTCGTACGGAGAGCGGGATGGTGGCTGTAGATAAACGCTCAGGCAGTGTAATCTAACCCTTTTCCTTTCTTTCCTTTGATGTAATTATTGTGATATAGTTAACATGGTGTACATATAGATGAGTTGTTAGTCGTTGTAGTTCTCGGTGATTCTCTGTGGGAACGATTACCTTAAGGGTATCTTTGTGTTAAGATGTGAATAGTTGCCAACACATACAACAACACAATTCACCCATGTTTTTGATAACGTCGTTGCAAACATTATACATAACAGAGTACATGATGCGTGATGTTCTCTCTAACACAGTGACATTTATATGGCCACAAATACATGCATCGTTGACAGAAATTGAGTCATTTAATTGCATACAGAAGTGGAAGTGAAACAACGTCCCTAATTTCTATGTCCATGACTATTTAGTAATATGGGATCAAAGTCCACTACACGAGTACAAAAATGTAGTCACAATGTATAATTTCAGTGGACTTTTGTTTTCAATGATATGCAAATAAATGAATTGAGTTCATTTGGGTCATAGAAATAATAATTATGGTGGTAGGAATGTACATTTTTGATGTTGTCTAATATTCAACAATAAATTGTACTTTAAATGAAAATGGAAAGTATTTTTATATTCTTTGATACACTTGTCACAGGTTGAAGACTTTCAAATATAAACTTTGTTTTAAAAGTAAAAGGTTGAATTATTCTTAAAAAATGACGTACTTAAAAGAACATATATAGCCAAAAACTATTCTTTTGTAAAAGTATATAGAATCAAGAATGCTATTGAGAGAAGAAACAAAATGTTAGAACCATTTTACAATCAAATTAAAATTGAAATATCATTTTTTTGGCTTATTTAACTTGAAAATATGATTGATAGCTTCAATATCTAAGTAGGCTACTGAGATTATGAACAAAAATGGGTTGGGAAGCTCAAAATAGAGCCAATTTCAAAAAAATAAAATAAAACTGGAAACGAGTAAGTTTTTGTGCTCCAAATTGTGCCAAACTTGTACCCGGTCTACCGTATTTCTTCCCTATGACTATCTTTGCACCAAGCAACCGATACAAGGAGTACTCTAGCTCAGGAGTACTATTGGCATCCGCAGTCATAGTGTGTTCAGAAGAAATTTGGCAGTTAAAGTTTGAGCTTGCACCTGGCAATCACTCAGACTCCGATGTCAGGTAATACGTCCGCCGTTCAATATTGGACTCAAGTTTCACATCCAACGGGCACCACGTCTAGAAAAAGTCACCTGCGCAAAAATAGGAATGCGAAGTCACTGTTGTGAGCAAGTAATGTGAATCAAATTTCTACTTTGTAGCAGTAAAATTTATACTAGAAGAAACCTGCATTTATTATGTCAGATTTGTTGTGACGTTCACATGTTTTTATGTTTATAATAACATCAAATGTTACATCTTGATATTACATTTTATATTGTGGTTAACAAAAAAACATCTGAATGTCACAAAAAATCCGTCATGAAAAACGTGGGTTTCTTTGTAACAACACTTTTCTTGGTGTGAGTCACGAGGTCAAAAATACAAACACATTTGTATATAAACGAGTTCCACGCATATATAGGATCCTAGCTCTCATCATTGCAATACAAACAAAATGCGGCAGTTCTGAGATTTTCGGCCCATGCTATTCCTTATTGAAAATGCCGACTTTTAATCTACGTAGTAGCTAAACTACCATACTCCTAAGCGGCCCTGAAAGTGTGGCACATTTCTCAGACACCATGGGGTACCTAGTCCTCGTCGTTATGCAGACTGTGGAGCTGTCTGCAATAACGTTCACTAAATTGTCCCTCTAAACTATGCGCCGTCTCCATCAACAGCTAGGCTAACATTCTATGTGACATTGCATGCATATAACTCCCACGTGGCATAGAAACCGACGAAGAATTACCTGTCTTTCCGTCAACACTTGCACATCCAGCTTGGAAGGACTCAATATTTCATCCACCGGCACTTACAACGTAAACGTTGTGCTCGCACCGCAAAATCCAATTCTAAAGTACGCTTCACCTTCAGAGGACAAACACAGGGATGTTTGATGCTACCCCACCTCTGAATGCAACAATCTTTGCATGGGCAAGAACAGGAGTTCTCGCTTTTGAAACACGCAGGTCGCATCTGTTGGTCATACATGGGATGCATGTGTTTAGTCCGAGCGCATAAGATTCAATTCACAAAATTCAGTCCACATACACTAAGTGTACGATATGCAGTTCACATAAACTAAATTCACAACATGCACTCCATTCAGACTAAGTTCATAGTGCACAAAACGTTAATTCACATCCATAGACTAATTAAGTTCAACAAATGCATTTCACATAGACTAAATTCTGTTTCTGAAGTCCTCATAGACTAAGTTCACATAGACTAAATTCAAATATGGATATCACAGTGAGAAATCCGTTAATCCATCATAACTTTGGTACAATCACTCATTTGACAAATCAATGGAGATGTTGAAGTGACATATCTTGGATATGGTCATCACCTTTGTCATACAACATCGTAGCACCTTGTCCTCATAAATGACAACACATCACAATAAATTCGAATTACGGATTCCTCACATACACAAAACAAGTAGAAAAACAAAATGAAGAACACATGCATCAACAATCAATTTAAGACACATTTAATTCATGACATGGAATTATGTTTACCCTTTTCAGGATATGGTATGTCGTGGACCATTTTCTATGATCTATAGCCCATTTTTGGTTCTTGGAAGTCCCATTTTTCATTTTCTATGATCTATATCCCATTTTTGGTTCTTGGAAGTCCCATTTTTCAGCCATGAATCATGGATTATCAAATTCATATAAATGGAACATTAGTATATAACATAATTATGTTAGTACCACAAAAAAAAACATGCCAGAACATTTTTGCAAACCACGACACTAGACCAACCTCACAGTTATCTAATTTGTTCCCAATAGCATGTCACGAACGTCAAACGTGACATCGTCCGTAACATACATGCGTTAGCCACAACGCTATAATGTTTCCACAGATGTCCCATATGACGTCCTAGACAGCATGCATGATGGAATTGTGCGTCTGAATATTCCACTAGTCTGTTATAGTCCACAGGTGGATACATGAAGTGCTATACAGTGACTTGCGAAGCCTACCCCACCTCATGTTATGAGAGTGGTTCTCTAAAACCCTATGTAACTGTGATTCATTAAAGAGGAAAATGGAAGTGAATGCACGATTCCAGAACCACGCTAGGGTTTTAGCTGTGAGTGAGAGTGTACCACAAGCTCAGCCGCGCGACCTTGGAGTCACAGACACAGCAGTAAAGATTTTCAACAATTTTGTGAAGCAAGTGGCTGCGAGTGCGTGTATGGCAAGGATGAAGCATACGCCGGAGAGCACGGCGCAAAGGGAGCTACGGCGAAGCAATCGTGTTCAGAAACCAGGTGCCGCAAGTTTGCCTCCTCCCGAAGCGGCGGTACTAGCAGCTCCCAAAATCCAACCTCCCGCGAAGGTCTAATCTTCTCTTTGAGCTCTAATCTCTCTTTCGTTTTTGAATTGTTCCATTCTAGTCCATGCAAGAGCACGATTGCTATAGCAAATTCTCTGCACAAGCCTCGAAATTTGGCCGCCAGAGCTCGCTAGGGCTCGCATCACACGGCCATAAGTCACGGCACGGTCATAGGGTACATGCAACCGGACGCGATGTGCTGTCTTTATTGCTTCGTGCAGCATTTTGCCGCCTTCTCGCTTTTCGTGACATCTCTCTCCTGCGCATCTCTCAGGCTGCAAATTTGGGGAATTGTGTGTATTTCGTGACGTCCAAAAGGTGCCATACCTTCTAAACCTCATCCGTAGTGCGGTGGTTTCTGAGCTTTTGAACCCGGTGCTCATGCTTCCAGAGATGCTTGATGTTTGTCGAAACTGGGTCCCTTTTTTTTTGGCGGCGCATGACTGTCATGAGATTATATGCGACCCTGGCCTGCATGCGACAAGTGTGGGATGCTTGTTTCTGCTGCTTGGCTGCTTGTGTATCGTAGTTGCTTGTGTTGTAGGGTTTCGAGAGTGCGGTAGTTCTGTGATCGGTGGTTCGGCTCGTGATGTCGCTTCTGACCTTTGGCTCGTGATCAGGGTTCTGCTTGTGTGTTGCTGCTTGTGGGAGGGTGTGTAGTCGGGCTCGGATCAAGCCTCTAATCAATTTGTGTTTGTTGTGGGTGATCGGTGCAGGAGAGAGGTGAAGAGTTTGCGAGCTCGCCTTCTGCACGAGCGAGGATGACGAGGAACACCAGCAACAAGAAGCGACAACCGTCGCTGCCATCGCTTGCAGAGTGGGAGCATGCAAGCAGCGATGACCAAGAAGAAGCCAGCGCGGAGGAGGAGGTCGAGGTGCTCCAGGAGCGACGAAGCAAGAACATCGAAGATCCGTGGGGGGGGCAACACCTCGAAAGCCAAAGCACCGCCATAGAAGAAGCACAAGGGGTTGCCTTCTCAGCGGCCACTGAAGCAGAAGATGAAGGCAGTCCGGTATGTTTGTATCTTCTATGAATCCATGCTTTTCAATTTTTTTGTCTAGATATGTTTTTTAGAATGTCAGCTCCGTCATAGACACGTTTTGTAGAACGTCATTCGCGACATGGACACGTTTTTCAGAACGTCCACAAAAACAACAGGTCTGGTCGAAAGTTCGTTCTAGAAACAGCCAATGCACTGGTCTTAAATGCACAAGGTTATCAAATTACACTGAAAGTCATGCGTTTACACTGAAAAATATGCGTTTAAGGGGATAAGTGATGACCTAGAGGGCGCTTTCGAGATCCAGCTCTCTTTCTAGTCACAACGTCTTTCAGAACGTCCATGAAAACAATAGGTATGGTCGAAAGTTCGTTCTAGAAATAGCCGGTATGCTCAATACATGCGAAAAAATTTGGCAGGATTTCGTTATGCAGACCGATGTAGTTGCTACTAAGGAGCCATGTTGTTGTCCCATGCCCTTGCAATGTACAATTCACAGGAAAGTAAGTTTCATAAATCATGAGAAGTGTTTTTTTCTTTCTGGTCTTGTCATATCTCACGTTCTTTAGAACTTCATTTGCAACATGGACACGTTGTTTTGAACGTCCACGACAATAGCACGTATGGTCGAAAGAAAGCAAGGTGTGCTATATAGGAACATACTCATTGACATTTAAGAAAACAGAGTTGCAAATGAAACGAATCCAATAATCGACGTCCTACTTTTTGAATGAAGCTGAGCATGGATAAGAAGTGATTACCTGATTTTCTTTGCCTTCACAAATTAAAATTTAAGTGTCATTTCTGATTTCAAAAGTTAAGTTTATGCAAAAGTTCTAGAATGTCTCCGAAGGTGGCCCTTCTTACTGATGTGCATTTCAAGAGTTAAGGCCATTTTTGTAATGAAGCAATGTTTCTAATAGTGTTGCATTGATGCTTGCAGATTGGGAGTGCCGGGGCAGTAAGAAGAAGATCAATGAAAAATGGTTTGGCCCCATTATCACCAAGGTATTGATCACGGCACGTTGGAGATTGAACAACCTGATCGATGCGGGGGCCCCCAAACCTGTTGAAGTCAAGGATGCCCAATGGAACCACCTCGTGACTCTACGCAAAACAGAGGAATCAAAGAAGAAGTCTGAACACATGAAAGCAATTTCCAAGGGCAAGGGGTCTAAGGCAGCCCAAATGAAGGCAATTGAGAAGGCGGCACTCATCAAGTTGGTGAGATCCATCTACTGTTTTCCACGCATATTGTCATTGTATGTTTTATGATTTCTTTCTGGCATCACAGTTGACACTGAGAGTGACATACATGTTATAAAGAACGTCATACACTACCCTAGTACGTTTTAGGTGACATACATGTTAGAAATGACGTCAAACATAACGTCAGGATGTCAAGTTTGATGTTATTCTCAACACACGTGCGTGTGACAGACGCTCCAGTTCAAATGTGAACCATACAAATCGGAGCTCAGTGAGGAAGTGGCACAAGAGTATATGCGGTAGTAAGAGGAGAAACAACGCAGCCCGGCAGATCGTGCCAAAGAGGTCGAAGAATTGGGCTCAAGGATGGACGACATGGAGCGGAGCGTTGCAAGCTTGGAGAAGAAGATGGATGAATCGTAGAGCCCGCTCGAGTCCATGTTGAAGTTGCTCCTTGCCAAAAGAGGACCGACACCACCTGAGGATGAGGCACCTGCGGTGGCCGCAGAGGAGGACAACAGCGATGTGCATGCTCCGCATGAGGACACGGCCCTCACCACCACTCCACAGACGATGCCATCACCCACCCTTGGCACAACCGAAGTGGCAGAGGAGGGTGATGCGGTGGACGCCGACAACGAAGAAGACTCGGAGGAGGTCTGCGAGGAGGAGGTACTTCAGGGAGGTGGCGAGGAGGAGGTGCTTCAGGGAGGTGGCTCGGAGGAGGTGCTTGGTGGAGCAGGCCATGAGAAGGGGCCAGAATCTCCAGCAACTTGACCTGGCGCAGGTGAAACTCTGGCTCGTGAGAAGGGCACGGAGGTGGCAGTTCAGAAGGTGCGTGCGACAGCCACTGACGAGTCCAAGGAAACGCCCAAGGTCGTTGACCCCGAGAAGCCCGAGCTGGTAAACTGTGCAAATGCGTAAACACAATGATATGGGAGACAACTACTTGTAGCGTTGTTATGTGTAACGCTTGCAATGACGTTGTTTATAAATGTGAATGTTGTTACAAACGCTGAATAGGACATCACATTAAACATATTGTCATTTTTTTGGACATTGCCGCTGACAGTCACAGCGCTCTCCTTGTCATTACACATGAAGATTGGATAGTGGCATTTGGAGAGAGTGGTTCATGTACTGCATGCATGATGAATCGCATTGTCTATAAGTGAATGTGTTTGCAAGTTGCATTGCTAGTGCTGAAAACCGTGCGCAGGAGGAGGAAACACAGGGCACATCAACGGTACGGGCTAGGCGCGTTTTGAAGCCCGCGCAAACATCCAAGCCAACAAAAGTGGCAGGTCTATCCAAACCTGCGAAGGCCACCGGAAAGGTTAGAATTATGCACAACATAATGCAAGTTTCATGTGAATACTAAGTGAATAAGTGAATGCTAAGTGACCAGCTTCTTCTTCTAAACTCCATACATGTGAATAGTAGAGCAAGGCCTATGTTTGGGTATCATAGTGGGGATGAACAACCAAGCCATATTCACGGTCGGGCAGCATTCAACACATCATAACATCAAGATTGCACTATTGCAGGTAGCAACACCAGTAAGGGCGACACGGGAAGGAGGAAATAAAGTCCAGTTTCTCGACTCGATTTGGTGAGTTCATCAACCTGTTACTTGGCTCGACCTCTCTCAATGTCCTGTCAAATTTCGAATCGAGTCGTCCACACTAGGCTGCATATAGGTACACATTGTCTTTCATTGCTGTTGTGAATGGCATTGTGCCTAATGTTTGCAGTGACGAGGACGTGTGTCACGGACATACCTTAGAAGACACGTTAGAAAGTCTTAGAAGACTCTAGAAGTTTCTAGAAGACTCTAGAAGTTTCTAGAAGACTCTAGAAGATCTTGGAAGACTCTAGAAGATTCTAGAAAACCTTAGGAGACTCTAGGAAGTTGTTAGAGAAGCTTCGTAGTTCTTAAGAAGTTACTGGAGAAGCTTCTTATAGGAAGTTCTTAGAGAAACTTTGTAGTTCCTAAGAAGTTATTCGAGAAGCTTCTTAGCTTGTGTGGAAGTCGCTCAAGAAGCTTCCACAAGGGCCTTACGTCAACAGTATAAATAGGAGTCGAGGCTGAAGGTGTCTTCAGTCTCGACAACTCACTCTTGTGGTCTAGCCAAGGCCTTCTTGTACCTTGTTCTTGTTCTAGTTCTTGTTCTAATATCAAGTTAGTTCTCTCTCTTGACTTCAATCCTTGTTCTGAGTTTGGTCCCTGACAACGTGTTGTTAGCAACGTCTGAGATGACATGAAAATGTTGATCATGAACATGTCCAATGAGAATTAGTGAATTATAGTGAAAAAAGGATGGTCAAGTGAATTGGCAGGCTCCTTGATTGTAACATCTGATATGTTATTAGGCTAATTGGGAGTAACGTGTTTGAGCTTGATTATTAATCTACATCTTTGGGGTATTATCCATGTGCAGAATCCCAATGTACCCGACGAATTTGACGGACTCAAAGGAGCACGTACTTATTTGCCATAGACATTGGTATATGGCAAATTAGTCTATGTTCTTATTAGTCTATGTTCTTATTGCTAAGACAAAGGAGCACGTACTTATTTGGCATAGACTTCTTGCATTTCTTGCAGCATTGTAGACCGTAAAATCAATGCATATATGACTAAGGTTGACAGTATATCATTTTATGAATGCATGAAGCGTTATGATATTCACCAAGGCATTGAGATGTTTGTTTGCACAATAGGATAGACATGATCAATGATACAAGAGATTGTCAGTGTATGATGCCCTCTAAAACAGCCATGACATCTAGCTTAACACCAACCAAGGCATAATAATCATAGCCGCTGTTGTGCAAGATGTCTGCATAAACATAGCTAGCTCGATTTGGTGAAATTGAAAACATTGGAGATAACATCCGTATATGTTGGCTACCATGTTTGTTGACCGGAGTGTTTGTCTAAGACGATGTCGTCCACAACGTCTTCATTGACATAGGGCACACTGAATCAAATGTTTTAGATAACATCTCTTTGGGCAATAAGCGTTTTTGTCCACGCCCAAAGTATCATGGCGACGTCTCTGTATAACACACCATCAAGTCACCCCAGTTTTACTAGATGCAAGCATGGACATGGAAAAAGACATTGGCATCAAATTTGATGTCAAAATAAACACGGAGATAGACATGTGTAACGGCTGATCAGACGTTGCAATGTTTCGGAAGATGTCCAAAACCATGGCGACTGTGGCTATCAAAAAAGTGAGCAGAAAAACAACGTTGTTCGCATGGACATCACAAAAAACACCGTAGCATTGTAGCGAGTGTTATGTGAGACACAAGGACGTCAAATGTGATGTCAAAATAAACATAAGCGTGAGTGGTAAGTGTGGTGAAATTATGCTGACTGGACATGCCACGTCAGCATTTCGTAGGGCCACGTCGGATTTTGGCGCCGCCACGTCATCGCCACGTCCAAATTTGGCGGGACCACGTCATAGGACACGTCAGCAAGGGGCCGGGGGGGAAATTTCACACGTGGCACTGCTCGCCCTCGTGACGATGACATGGACGCGACGTGGCAGCCACATGGTAGATTTTTAACACCTTCAACCCCCAAGTTTTTGTGACATTTTTCAAAAACGTCGGCCTATTTTTTGAGATTTTGGCATGTTTTTCGCATGTCAATTATATCGGATTTTTTTGGACGTCAACGTTGACGTGCCGGATGCTACACAAAACATAATTGCACGTTAGTTGCCCTGTCACAAAAAACACGGGTTTCTTATAGTGTAGAGTTTGACGATCCACGGTGACCAGAAGTAGCCTAGAGGGGGAGGGAGGTACTGCAAAGGTGAGTCTGGTAGCTCCCAGGGCACGGAGAATCCGTGTGAACGTGGATTTCGGTTGCGGCCGGAATTTCCCCTTACGATAGAGGAGAAAGCCTGAGGTGTATGTCTAGAAGGAAGTCTAGGTGTAAATCTACCACACTCACTCACTAGAACCACTGAGCATCACCCGGAATGTCGTTGTAGTCTGGACGAACCTCTGAGTGACCGCATCCGGAGGGCCTTCCGGATGATGTGAGAGTGCAAGTCCGGCAGCAACAAACCAACTACTTGTTAGTGAAGTAGGAAGAGTGGGTGTCCAGCCACTATAACTCTTGAGGCAGTGGGTGTCTAGCCACTTTAAGTCACAAGATAGTGGGAAATCCGGCCACTTACATAAAACAAGATCAGTGGTACCCGGCCACTCGATTAAAAACTCCGAAAGAAAACTCTGTCTGAGACAATCCGGAATCCGGAAGGGTCCGGAAGTTGAAAGAAGGGACATCCAGAATCCGGAAGGATCCGGATGAGTAGATTGAGGGATAAATAGGAACGCTAACTGATAGATTACAGGATGGTAATAGTTAGTTGTCTATATCATTTAAGAAAGAAACAATAGGTCTCTGTGGGAACAAATTTAGAGTAGATATTCCGGATACATTTAGCTCCAATTAAGTGCTATCCGGAGGAATACTCACTCTACGAACTGCATCAGGCATGCAGACAGCATGCGAATGATTCTTCTAAGAAATAACACCAATCGGAAGAATATAACGCAAGACTAGTTGTAACTGCTCCATTGGCAACGTTGACCAAAGCCCGACGTTAAAGCACGGGAGCAACATATCCAAAAAAAAATTCAAACCCGGCCGGCAAACAATATTCTCAGGAGTGCAAAAACTAGAAGATGGCACATGAATGCTATCTTGTAAGCGGTGAGCCTTGAGCAGCGAGGGTTGAGCACTGTTTTTTGGATTTTATTTGTAGAAAAGAATTCAAAATTTGAAACGGTCACCTATGACCGTGGATTATGTTTACAATATTTTGGCGTTTAAATGAAAACATGGAACAATGTACAACGACAAGATATTTGGGCATAGTGATGACTGAATTGTTGAGGTTTAGGATTGTAACAATTCCTCTAAAAATCTAAAGGGGCACTTATGTCTGTAGATTGAGGTCTACTATATCCTTTTAATACATGGGTTATATCCATATAATACCTAGGCAATATCCATGGTATTTTACTACTTTGAGTTGGAAAAATTGGATACTACCATGAAAGTATTTGTAGTTCAATATATAAAGTTTGAGGTTGTGAAAATTGCATGGCTCAAACATTCAATGAATTAACATTACACGTATGGTAATTACGTTGGCATAGTACACGTAGAAAAGAATCGTGAGTCCTAGATAAAACACAATAGATAGATGACTGTAATGAAGATGTCAAAAATCAACACGCTTTATTAAAAAACAAAACAACCAAAATGGAGAAATCAATATTCCTCCCCTGATAACTCATCTGAGCTATCCTCATGGATACCAGACAAACTACTATCCGTACCACTACCAACTGCCTCTTTGTCTATGAAGTGCTCTGCTGTGGACCTACTCTGGGGTACTTGTGAAATCGGTGGAGGAGATGGTAATGCAGCCATCGCATGTGCGATGCCCAAATCCCAAGGACTCATATGATACGGGCGAGGCAGACTCTTCATCACCTTTGAGAGTTGTGATAGCACCCCCCCTTTAAGTTGTTGATGGTGAAGCCATCAACGACGTCGATCGACTCCATAAATCAAGTTTCACGTTGATGTCAACTCAGAATATTATCAAACGCGATAAACAACAACACAAATTCATTCAACAAAGATGGATACCCTGAACTGACTAACAAGTTCTCTTGCGAGTGGTCTTCACCTCGGGCTCGTCATCATCGAACTCCAATGGGCGCTTCCGAGAGCCTTCTTGCATCGGCGGCAGAATTGCAGACTCCACTTCCATGGTACTGGGAATCAAAGGGCGGATGACCTCTTCAACCTAATTTGCGTCCTCTTCTAATGCGAGGATGTGGCGCTAGAAGGCCTTACAAGCCTTGATGGATGCCCCTATACAAATGAAATAAGTAAATTGAAGTTAGCAGCTGAGCGTAAAAATATAATGATAGTAGAAGAAGTAGAGTTATATCTTACCAGTGGATGCTGTGAGATCGAGGACGATCTCATCTTCCTGGATATAAAGGTCAATAAGCGCCTCCATGAGGTTGGAGGACTTCTCTCCAACTCCACGCCATGGCTGGTTGGTGGAACCTCTCATCGTCAGCGTCTCCTGTGTGATCAGATTGGTCAAGTGACCATATGAAGACAGCTATTCCCCTCCAACAACAACTCCATCCTAACATTGAATGAAAAAGGGACCGCCAGCTTCAACTTCCTCACATAGCACTTCACCATGAAGCACTTGTGAGTGCGCTCGGGATGGCCCTTGCGCGAGAGAGACAAACCGTTAATGGCAAACCACTTCGTCTCCTCATGGAAGTCTGTCCACAATGCCCAAGCATGAAGCTCGTTAGAGATGAACTTTGAGTCCGGGTAGAACACGATGAGCGGTGCCCCATCCCGAAACAAGGCCACTGCCATCTCAAAACACCGGCGAATCCAATGGAATTCTCGCTTACCTCCATCACAGTGCTAAGTTGGAAGTATGTTCCAAACCGACACTGCACCACCGCCCTCAATTCTAGGGACCGGCAAATCCTCTGGGACATCAAATAGTACCATGTCCACCAAACCGTCATTGCAATCCTCTCCACGATGATGCCGCATCCGCGACCCGGAATGTACCTTCATAAACTCCCGCATCTTTAACCAAACTGATGGCACGTCATCCTCTTTAGCAAAACTATCAAAGAGAGCCATAATGCTGAGAGCGCTCCAACACATCACCTCCACTTCGATAGTAGACTTCACATGCTCCACTGGTGGAATTGTATAGAGCGTCTGCGAAGGCATTGCGACATAGGTGGAGGGTCGGCTGCCGCCTAATGGGGAAATGCCCTACGTCGGTCCCATGGCAGCAGGAATAGCGAACGCTACTGCCCCTTTAAGTTGAGCAAACAGCTTCTTAGGCCCCTCCTTTGCCACCAATGCAGCCAACTCTTTGTTCCTCTCCCTCATCTCCTTCTTCAACGTCTTTGCTACCGCCTTCTCCACCCTCAACGCCTTCTTCTCCGCCGCCTTTGTCGCCCTTTCCATAGCCTTTGCATTTTCTTTCTCCAATACTGAAGCGTCTATCGTCTCAACCGCCGTACAGACGGAAGAGGGAAGCATGTCAGCATCTCCACCGGTGGCTAGGGAATCACAGTCTCTCTAAAGGTGAAGCTCTTACCCTGGAGTAGGATTGGAATTCTTCAACTCCAAGTACCAAGGGCACCGCACTAAGTGGTGACAAGAGAAGCGCGGCCTCTACTGCTTGGTAAAGATGCAGTCTGGTGAAGTAGAGTCCGTCCACTTCTTGAAGCGGATTGGCATTTGACTTGGTAACAAGGCTCTTTTAGCGACGAGCTCCCTCCAGAAGTACCAAAGCACCGCCCGCTTCATGGTCTTCTCACATCCCTCCTGCTTTAGAAACTCCTCCGACTTGGAGAAGGCGCCTTTCCTCCCAAGATGGTCTTTGAATGCCTTCGCCTACAGCATGATGTTTGTGGCGTCCATCCAAGAACCAATATCTTGGATGGGATTAGGGAGCCCGTCATTCTTCAATATGACGTTGTCTTCTTCAACAATCTCGGAGAATTTTGTCTCAATTTCCTCCTCCAACTATAACATAAAGTACAAACTCTTAGACATAATCGATGACAAATATGGTAACTAAAATTCAATAGACAATAGGGATTAGGAAAACTGACCCCAGACCAGAAGGCAGCAGTATCAATCCATCCTTAGAGACTCGTGTCTAAAGCAAGCGATTTGGGGAAGTTATACTCCGCCTTGCTGCCCTTGCTCAAGTTCCACCATTTGCACCATCGTCCCATGAACTTCCTAGCCACCTTCGCCGTGCAGAAGAGCTGGAGCTTCTCGAGTGTCATCTCTAGCTTTGTCTGGTAAATATTGAAATGACGCATCACCTAAAGTAGGGCACATATAGTTGGACTCAATTATGATTCGACACTGAATAAAAATGAAACTATATGAAAAGCACATAAATAGACACCATTAAATATGGAATTCACATACTTCCTTGAAGAATTCCTCACCGTTTGCCACATTTGCAGTCGCCAACATCCGTGTGAATGTAGTCTGACAAGCGATCTTCTTCTCCTGGACTGCACCAATGCATAGTCTTACCAACTCTGTTCGACTTCCAACGCGATCAACACCAATGCCTGTGACAAGACTATCCTTGTAATTTCGTATGCACTCTTCTTGGGCAGCAATAATCTCCCGCTAGAAATTAACAATCGTTATTAATAGTTAGAAAACAGAAAATGTTTAATGAACTAGGCAACAACGATAGTTGAATTTAAGTTGTGCACTTAATACAAACCTCAAACATGAGCTTCTGAAATGCGTCATACGTCATGTGATACCATTTTTTTGTTGCCTTCTTCCTCCACTCGTGCACGCTTGCTTCGTAATTGTCTTCGCTAATCCAGCCCTTCAACTGCTCAAAGTCCAACAATCCAAAATGTTGGACCCTCTTCAGCTCATGTAATATATGTTGCGTGACGTAATCGGCCTCTTTCTGCCTAGGATACAAGAAACATTATTAAGAAACGTGCATGTACAAAATCCATTTGAACCACCGAATACGACCTTGGTAACGATAACAATGTGCATTGCAGAAATAATACCGATAAAAAGAATTGGATTCCGTCTTACATGATAAGATCAGTCATAGCGTTGAAAAGAATATGGCTGTCGTAGTTTGCAGAGTCAGTATTCCTCCGGAATGCACTCGTTCGTCACTAAGTGCTTCCAAAGTAAACCACTCCGGTATCGTTCCCACAGAGATCTATTTATCCTTTCAAATTATTCCAAAACCACTAGTCTATTCATCACATAGGTTAGTAAATCTATTCAGTGATAGTTCCGGATCCTTCCGGATTGTGAAACCCAAGCAAAACTTTCTGGAACTAGTTTCCGGAACGTTTTTACAATTGTTTCCAGAAATGGTTTCCGGAAACCAGGAAGGTAGTTTGATTTAACTCTGTTCTTCCTCAGAGCAGCTTCCGGAAGGTTTAAACGAGTGACCGGAAGGCCATTGATCCTGTTTTGTGTAAGTGGCCGGATTCCCCACTGCCTTGTGACTTTAAGTGGCTAGGCACCCACTACCCCGGGATTTATAGTGACCGGACAATCACTCTCTTCCTAATCTACTAACCGGTGGTATGGTGTTGCTTCCAGACGTAACTCTCACAACATCCGGAAGGCCTTCCGGATGCGGTCACGCTAAGGTACGTCCCGACTACAACGACGTTCCGGTAGCACTTTTGTAGCCCTATAAAGATAGTGATGAAGTTTTATTGGAGAGGACTCCTTCTAGACTCACATAGCAGGTTTTTCCTATCGTGGGGGTAAACTCCGGTTTTAAACCGAAGTCCGGGTCCACACGGACTATTCCGTGCCCTAGAGACTACCAGGAACACCTTTGCAATAGATCTCTTCCCCTCCTGGTTCTTTCGGACTTCTGAAGGTGATCAGGAACACCTCTATAACCTCCTCCAGTTATTCCGGACACTCCCCTACTGAAGATCTAAGCCGGTTCACTCCTTAGCTTAACAAAACAACCTTCTCTTCGAAGAAACTTGCACAAATACGTACTACAGTAACGGACCTTGAACCTCACGCGTAAAATACCTCTCTTCACAAGTACTAGGTAGCAAATCCAGTGAAAGCTCTGAAATATATTCAATGTAAAGGAAATGAAACAAGGTGATGAGTTTTCCAAAACTCATCTACTAAGTACTTAGAACTATTTCTAATTTAAGGCTAATCCTATCTATGAGAAATCCGGGGGATCTTATCCTTAAAGTTAAGGATCTTATCCTAAAAAATCCGGAAAAGTGACTCTCAGATCCTATTTTTTCGGGTCCGGATTCCGGACATCCGAAAAGTACGCAAAATTCTGGAAGTGTTTCACGTTTCCGGAAGGCTTAGTTTCCGGATTAAGTAGCCGGGTGCAACTCTGGGCCCCATCGTTAATCGCTACCTAATTCCGATCCCTAAGTTACTACTACTCCTAAATCTAACCTACCTAAGGGGGTGATCCAACGTTCTTGAATCTTGGACTGGTACGTCTCGTAGATGCCTCTGCCTTCGTCTTGCCGGCCCTCCTCCGCTGGGGTGTAGAAGCTGCCGGAAGGTCTTGTGATCCGGCTCCGGAAGTTGGAGGCTGTGATGCTGCCGGTGGAGGGGGTTCGGAGGTGGAATCCACCACAATGGTCCCCGGAGCTTCAACAAAGCCGTGGAATTCGGCTCCGAGACTAGGAAGATCCTTCGCCAAACGCCTAGCGAGTGGTGGAGTGGACTTCCGGCGGCCTGATGAGGGAGGAGTAGGTGCAGGTCGGATGGGAGAAGGGGTTTCGCCCTAACTTACCTCCGGTAGTAACTCCGTCCAGTGCCTTCCAACACCGGGGCTTGGATTGCCGGAAGGACTGCCGGTCATGGGTGCAGCAGGCTCCGCCGGAGTTGGGATCTCCGTCTGCTTCCCGGAAACCTTTGGGTGTACGCTTGAAGGTCCGGGTTCGTCCGGGTTCGTCCGGAGACGTCCGGATACGGACCCGAACTGCGATGTCCTCCGGTGCTTGGATGCTCTGGTTCTCCAGTCCTTGAGTGGGCATGTTGGCCACCAGTTCCTGCATGCGACTCCATGTCTTCTCCATCTTCTTTCCGTGATCGTGCAAGAACCGTATGATCAGGATCCGGTTCAGTCTGCCTTCCTTCTCTAGCTGATCTGTGAAGAGAAGGCTCCGGTTGACCGTGTCAACCGGAAAGGCTAAAGCTGCGCGTACCTCCGTCAAGGCCTGTGCAAAAGCGTCTGCTCGATCTTCCGCTTCCTTCAGCTTCTTTCAGGACTCTGTCAATGCCGTAAACGTTTCGTCGCACGTGGCAGCAAACTTGTCTCGACTCCGGATGATAGCAGCCTGTTGGATCTCCAGGGCTTGAAGTCGGAGTGTATTCTTCTGTAGTTCTTGGATCGCTGTCGGTATCTCCACGACCCTCTCTACCTCCAGCTCTCGCCGGAAGCCGTCCAAGACCTCTTGTAATCGTGCTTCGGATTGGCACACAATCGCCGCACGCCAACCTGCATGCTGGATGAGCTCCAGTAGGTCGGGCCCGTCGAGTCCAATAAGGTGCGGGGGCTCCGCCGGAGGAATGCGACCTTCACGTGGAGCTGACCTGGGGTCTTGCGGAGGTTGCTCACCCGTTGGCTGAATCGATGTAGATGGTCCCGGTGTCGACTCCCATGGTACAGATCTGCTCCGCTTCCGGGTTTGGGGAACTGTCTCGGGCAAGGAAGTCTCCGCGTCCTCCGCAACCTCGTTTTCGTCTCCTGGTTCCGGACCGCCATAGTTCTGGATCTCCAGCAGCAGCTCGTATGCATCTTGCTCGTCCGGGGTAAGCACATCGTGTTGTGCGTAGAGGTGAGTGAGGTACGAGGGAAGAGGGGTGCCGGCCCTCTTCGACTTCTGGAGCCCTCTCACCATTCAGTTGATCATCTCGCTCATAAGCGAGGCTCAATCTACACTAAATTTCTCCCTCATTGAACCTAGTATGGTGGTGGCCCATTTAGACACCACCCGTTTAGGTTTCTCTTGGTGAAAGATCGGGTTTAAGAATCTTACCACAATTTGCGCGTCTTGATGCCGGAGGTCGTCGGTACTGTAGCCTTCCTTGGGGTCGGCTTGCTTCGTGAACTCGTCTCCCAGGATGTCGTCATTCCACTCCGCTGTCTTGACTGTTCCGCTACTGAAAGAGTAGGTGCGCTGCCACTCCGGAATACCCCATGTCTCAGGGTGAGCTCGTATGGTGCCGTCGTACTAGTTGTCCGGTTCACCGAGTAACACCACCACTAGCTTTGCCTCCTTTGCTCCCCACGCAACGTCGAGAAGCCCTCGGCAGCCCATGCTGGTGAGGTAGTGTTCGAGGACGGCCTTCTCCTCCGGGTCTGTCGGTATGATCAGGACTACCCGTTGAACTGCGGGTTGCGTCGTCGTCCCCCGAGTAGCCCGGGAAGGTTCTCCTTCCGCCATCTCTGCAGAATTTCTCACAGTCCCTCCGGTACCGCCTGCACGCACTGACCTCACCACACACCCTCTCTACCGGAAACACTTCCGTTCTAAGGAAATCAACAAGATAAGACGCACGGGCGAAGGGAAAAGAGTAAGCCAAGAAGTGTGGGGAGTTAAACCTAACTTCTTGCTTTAATACCTTCAGCGGTGTACGGACGGCCGTTACGGTCAAAAAGCGGTTCCGGCTCCGGACCAATTCTGGATCCGGGTTCCTTCCGGCTCCGATTTACTTCCGGTTCCGGATGCTTCCGGCAGGTTCCGGATGTGAGCGATCTCTCCGGTTCCAAATCCCTTGGATTTATGGTAATTCCTAAACGGTTTTAAGGATCTTTGGTACCCCTAGGTTGTCTTATTTCTTATTTATCTATTCTATAGTTCAAACTTATGATTCTAACATTCTAACACTAATTTTTTTTTGTTTTTGCCGGATTTTTAGGTTAACTTCCGGAACCTTATGGGAACAGATTCCCACAATGGCGGTTTGCCCAACACGGCTCTAGAACCACTGCCATCACCGGTGAATTGAAGATGTAGTCCCGAGAGTGCATTTGAGATATTACCTCCATCCACGCAATGTGGCGGTGGTTGCCATTCCAGATAAAGAAGTATTTGTTTGAGAACGACTGCAACTCCGGCCGACTCTGCAACATTGTTTTGAACTTGCGATCCTCTTAAGCCAAAGTGCAAACCACTTGGCTTGCTCCAAAGGAAGCACCTCTTGTTTAGTCATTGAGAAACTCTTCGCTGCTACATAGAAGCATGCATATCCAGGTCGATATCCCTTCACGAACTCCGCCATGAGCTTCTCTTCATCACTCTTCAATGGGAGACAAACCTCCGTCATGGGTAGCATGCAACACTATGGAATTAAGGGCTTCACGATCGAAGGGAAAATTGACCTCTGAAGTACATCAGACGATGTGCCCCAAAGGAATTTCCGCAACGCTTGCTCGCTCGATTCCATCCTCGAGCCGGCCTCCAAGTCATTCATTTCTTTCTCTACATGTTGATTTACGGAGACTAAACCCTCGCTACTAGATAGGATTCCTAGTTCATGATGTGCCATCTCTAATTTGCCAATTGTTAAAGGAAACTTCATCAATCACACCCACAGAGCCTATCCATGTCTCATCTCGAACGCACCAACATACCTCATCAATGCTAATGCTTGCTCCACTCATAATTATTCCACCGCCAACACTCTTTGAGCGCTCCGCACTCAGCGGTGCCTCCAATCAACAAACATGATTCAAGAGTGAGCATGATAATTCAAGAAAGCAGCCTACCTCAACAGCCAGGGTCAAAGCTTGCCCAAACTTCAGAGGTGAAGGCAGGTTGGAAGCGCAGCAAGTTGTGCTCAAGATCGCATGCGTAGCATCCCTTGAAGCCTCTCCGACAACTAATACGCCGACCACAAGCACTCCTAGGCGGGAGAGGAGTATCACCTGATCAAGAGCAGAAGGAACTCTAAATAAATCCGGGGTGGCTCAAGGGACTCTCGGATCTAAGGATCATCCCCGAGCAACCAAGAAAAAAAACGGCCTACCTTAACAACCAAGGTCGGAGCTTGCCCAAATCGTGGAGGTGGACGCAGCTAAGAAGCCTAGCAAATTGTGCTCAAGATCGCACTTACAGCATCCAGGGAAGCCACTCTGACAGCTTATACACAGACCACAGGGCTCCAAGGCAGAAGAAGAGCATCACTTGATCAAATGCCGGAGGAAATCTAAACAAATGTGGGGTGGCCCAAGGGGCCCTCGGATCTGAGGATCATCTCCGAGCTGCCAAAAGAAAAATAAGAAGCGGCCTACCTCAACAACCAAGGATGGAGCATGCCTAAACTTTGGAGGTGGACGCAGTTGGGAAGTGCAGCAAGTTGTGCTCATGATCACACGCGGAGCATCTGGGAAAGCGACACCGACAGCTGATACGTAGACCACGAGCTCTCCAAGGTGGGAGGGAAGCATGAGCTGATCAAGAGCACAAAGAAATCTAAACAAAATGAGGGTGGCTCAAGGGACCTTTGGATCCGAGGGTCGTCGTGGAGCTCCGAAATAAAAATAAAAAGCGGCCTACCTCAACAACCAAGGCCGGAGCTTGCCCTAACTTTGGAGGTAGACGGAGCTGGGAAGCGCAACAAGTTGTGCTCAAGATCGCACGCGCAACATTCAGGCAAGCAACACTAACAGCTACGCAGACCACGAGCAATCGAAGGCGGGAGAGGAGCATCACTTGATCAAAAGCAGGAAGAAATCTAAACAAATCTAGGGTGGCCCAAGGAACCCTTGGATCTGAGGGTAATCCTAGAGCTGCAAAAAAAAAAGAGCCTACCTCAACAACCAGGCCGGAGCTTGCCTGAACTTTTGAAGGTGGATACACCTGGGAAGCATTGCAAGTTGTGCTCAAGATTGCACGCACAGCATCCAAGGAAGCCATACAAGCAGCTGATACGCAAACCACTAGCGCTCTACGGCGGCAAAGGAGCAAGTGCTCATCAAGAGCCGGAAGAAATCTTAACAAATCCGGGGTGGCCCAAAAGATTGTCGGATCGGAGGGTCATCCCAAAGCTGCCAAAAAAAAACGGCCTACCTCAACCAAGGCCAAAGCTTGCCCAAACTTTGGATGTGGATGCTGCTCGGAAGCGCAGGATGTTGTGCTCAAGACGGAAAGCCACACCGACAGCTGATATGCAGTCCACGAGCGCTCCAAGGCGGGAGTGGAGCAGCAGCTGATCAAGAGCAAACGGAATTCTAAACAAACCGGGGTGGCCTATGGGACCCTCAATTCCAAAGGTCATTCTAGAATTGCCAAAAAAAAATTAGCGGCCTACCTCAATAACTAAGGCCAGAGCTTACCTGAATTTTGGAGGTAGACGCAGCTAGGAAGCGCAGCAAGTTGTGCTCAAGATCATTGGCACAGCACCTTGGGAAGCCACACGGAAATCTAAATTTGGAGCTTCAGTGAGCTGGACAAAGGGGGTTCACAGATGCGCTCTTGTATAGTTCAGAGCTGCACTTCTAGGCGCGCCACTGACACGGAATACGAGGAAAAGAAAGGGGGAGATAAACAAAAGAAAACAGGGTCCATGGGAGATATTAAAAAAAGTGGGTGGCCCAAGCAACCCTTGGATCTGTCGGTTATCTTGGCGATGCAAGAAATTTGCATAAAAATATTTGACACGAGGGGAGACATAGTCTCTGGAATCACTGTTGAATGAGATGGGTTATGTAGAGAAGATGGTTCGAAGCATACCTAAGGCAATGGACTTGGTCCGGGCTTGACGAGTGCTAGGGTTTGGCCATTCTTGCTTTGTTGATGACTTCTAGCTGGAGTAGCCAGTGATTGTGAGGGGGAAGTTGGGTTGATCTTTCTGGACCTTGATGGATTTCCTCGACTTTCAGATGCTATAGTTGACTTCAAGTTTTGACACTGTGACTCCTCAACTATGTTGTGAGCCCCTTACTCCTTTGCATCGAGAAATCCGAGGCACTAAATCTCTGATACTCACTCATTGTATTAGCTTGAACAGAGTCCTCTTCCACTCTTGCTCCACAAAAATGCTTACTAGGCCTGGTCACCTTTACATTATTGGAAGAAGCATAGCCATTCAATAACACCATTCAACTAATATGAGTCATTTATTTCCGCAAAACAAAGGAACACGAATCAAAAAATACTTGAACACAAGAACGGGATGAAAAAACTCCTTTGTGGGTAGTAGTCAAATCCCTAAGGTCCCCTATTGATTTTGCTTTGTCTACTTCTGTATTCTGGGAAGGTAATATTGTTTGCTGCTCTCGACGTTTCTTCTGAGCGCGTTCTTGCTTAGGATTTGAAAACTTAGTAGCTCTTCTTCTTTGTCTAGCGTTCTTAGTCATCCTCAGCACTCAATCCTTAACCGTCCTCTCCACTCTCTAAACATCACAACCTCGCAGGTAAAATCACTAACGTGTTGTCACAATTGCAAGGACGCTTGGCGCGCAGTATATAACCCTTCTTGCTACCTTCGGCGGGGAGAAAAGATTCATTTCTCTAAAACATCGGATCTTAACAGGCTTTAGTTTGAATGGAAACATCACTGTAGTCTCCACTGATGTTACTTTCACCATTTATATTCCTCCCTCCGGCGCACACTCAATATTCAATAGTGATAACCTGCATCACTATTAAAAAAACAACAACAGACATGTTAGAATAGCAATGGGCAACCCTACCGCTTCTAGGAGCCTCGATTAAATTACTTTATATATTTATATATTTATGGACTACTGCAAGCTTGATTGACATTGCATTTTGTCGTATCCATCCATGGGGCAACCAAATGGCTGCATGAGGATCCTACTCATACTATGAATACATAATCTCGCTGCAAAATGGCTTCATGGACCATCTTACTTGAATGTGGACGCAATCAGTTTCTCTTTCTTTTTGTGCAACTCCAGGTCATCTTGCAAAGTTGCTAAACCATCTTTGAGAGTCCTTGAACATGGCGTCTCTTTTATCATTCCAAGGGGGCATCCCTTTCTCATGCCTGTTGATGATCGAGGCATTGTCATTGTCGCAGAGTCTTTGCTCTGTCTTCGTTTTGGATTTCAAAGTAGAACGGTTCAAGTCAAATAGGAAGTATTTTATAGTGAATGGGATTCACACGCAATCCATTTATCAAGTGAAAGATTGTGATGCGGTAGGATATGTGTGGAATTCATGTTCAAGTTCGATCAAAGTGTACCGTGTCTTAGATGCTCAAATATCTGGTTGTTGCAGTTCGTAGAGTAAGTTTTCTTCCGGATAGTATTTAGTTGTAGCTAAATGTATCCACAATATCCGCTCTAAGTCCGGACGGCAGAAGGGTGGTTTGATTTATCTCTGTGTTCCACAGAGAGTCTTCCAAACAATTTAAACGAGTGACCGGAAGGCCACTCATCTTGTTTTGTGTAAGAGGCTGGATTCCCTACTCTCTTGTAACTTTAAGTGGCTAGACACCCACTGCCCCAAAACTTATAGTGGTTGGACACCCACTCTCCCTATTCCGCTAACCGATGGACGATTGTTGAGGCTTGATCCACACTCTCACATCATCCGGATGGCCATCTGGATGCGGTCACACAAAGGTTGATCCCAACTACAATGACATTTCGGTTGGTACTACAGTAGTTCTACTAAATGACTGTTGCAGTTTGTAAATAAACTTCCTTCTAAACATACACACCGGGCTTTTTCCCTGTCGTAAGGGGAAATTCTAGCCCTGGCCAAATTCTGGGTTTACACGGATATTCCGTGCCCTAGAGGCTACCGGGCCCACTCTTGCAGTACGACCCTACCCTCCTCCTTGCTACTTCCGATCCCTGCAGAATGTCAGGTCTCTACCCAATCTCTGCTCCAGCTCTTCTAGGCGATCTTCCAATACAAGTTTCAACCGGTCGTTCTAAGAACAACCCTTGCAACATCCAACACATAAGAACTTAAATCACATTACACCAACCACAATGGATCTGCTTCCTCACAGGAAAAAAATACTTAATCACCACAAATTCAAAAAGAGAAAATGTGATAAATAGAAAATACTCTTCATTGGAGAAAACAAGATAACCAGTTGACTAAAACTCATCTATTAAGTACTAACTAAATTCTTGGATCTAAAGTCTACCATATCCGCTCGAAATCCGGGAAATCTTATCCTATAAGAAAATCCGGATTTCAAATCTCAGATCCAAAATTTATGGATCTGAGATCCGGTTTTCTACTCCTACCTAGTTACCCAGTTTAGGGTATTCTTTAACCCACGGTTTGGTAGCCGACTGCAATCTTGAGTAGGGTTGTCATAACAGACGGATTGATGTGATCGGACGGAACAACCAGACGGGCGGTCCGGACCGGACGGGCGGACGTTTCGGACGGATTGTCTGAAGTGCGCCCAGTAATTTTTTGCAAATAAGAAATTTTTACTATGGAAGACTCGTCACATTCAGACGTGTCACGCCACGGTGGCACTAGGGCGAGGACGCCTCCCTTGGGGGCGGGGACGCCTCCATTAGGGGTGGGGACATCCCCGCAACTCATCCACCTAGGGGACCTTAATGTCTGAAAGCAAAATATGTTTATTACATTAAATCATTTCACGATATAACAACAATGCCTTGATTTCATACTTCCAAACCAAGTTATATCGGCACTAGTTATTTAAGAAACTTTTTAATCTCTTAGCTTCTTCTATGAATTATCACAACTCCCTTGATTTTGCATACATATACGTAGCTTCTTTTCTTGTCCCTTACTTATTCAAACGACCCAATCTGTGTACTCCTTCGATGCACGACCCATCCATAATCGCATCTCGAAGGACAATATCATCATCATCTGGTGCCTCATCGCAATCAGGACGTTTGACATCACTAGCACCTTCATCGCTCTCATCTTCGTATTCTCCATTGCTACCATCTGTAGTCCAAAAGCCCTCTACTTCACAGTTGTCATTGCGAAGCTCTATGATTGATTTCTTGATCCTTTCATACACGAACCAAGAATGGGTGGGACCTGATGCGCCAACGGCGGGGAGTTCCCGTGAAGGGCTAGAAACGTCCCCCTCCTACCCGGCCAAGGGCGGGGACGTCCCCGCCCCTGCCCGGGTAGGAGCGAAGACATCCCCGCCCCTGGCTGGTGGGGGCAAGGACGTCCCCCCAACCCAAGAGAATGAGGCCTTTGAGGCATTTTGGGTGCTTAGGCACTCCTCCTCTCAAAAGGGCAGGTAGAGGTTTTAATATAGAGTGCGTTATTTTTGGTTTCGACAAAATTGCAACGCAATTAAAATAACAAGCAGATTATATCTAGGAAGGAAGGCTAATTGGAAAGAACGACTTTAGTCCTTTGACCGCATGCTCTCCTATAAGGAACACCATTATTAGCTCCCAATAAAATCTGGGCAAATATAAGAGACTAGAAATGAATGCACCACTTGATATAGAAAATTGAAAAAATATTAAAAAGATTAAAGATGTAAAAACAAGAGACTTTACAAGTTTCCTAAGAATTTAATAAACCAAGTGTTGAATACCAAGGGAACTCTGCAAGTCCCCATCCATAAGGGGTAGTATAAGCTTCTAGTAGAATGTAATGTGCAAGTAGTCTAAATAAAAACTTTAAACACGAGTGCCCCACAAAAGAGTAGGAATGCACCACATACCCTAAAAGAAAATAATAAATCAAGTAAATAAAAGCATGAGAGGTATGCAAGTCTCCATCCATGATTGGTAGTATAAGCTTCTAGTAGAATGTAACGTGCAAGTTGTCTAAATAAAAACTTTAAACACGAGTGCCCCACAAAAGATAAGGAATGCAACACATACCATCAAAGAAAATAATAAATCAAGAAATTAATAGCATGAGAGCTATGCAAGTCCCCATCCATAAGGGGAAGTATAAGCTTCTAGTAGAATGTAGTGTGCAAATTGTCTAAAGAAAAACTTTAAACACAAGTGCCCCACAAAAGATTAGGAATGCACCACATACCATTAGAGAAAATAATAAATCAAGAACTTAATAGCATAGGAGCTATGCAAGTCCCTATCCATAAGGGGCAGTTTAAGCTTCTAATAGATTGGAGTGTGCAAGTTCTCAAAATAAAAAACTTTAAACACGAGTGCCCCACAGAAGATAAGGAATGCACCACATACCATTGAAGAAAATAATAAATCAAGTAATTAATAGCATGGAAGCCATGCAAGTCACCATCCATAAGAGGTCCTCTAAGGCTCTAGGAGAATGTACTGTGCAAGCTTCAAAATAAAAACTTTAAACACGAGTGTCCCCCAAAAGATTAGGAATGCACCACATACCATTATAGAAAATAATAAATCAAGTAATTAATAGCATGGAAGCTATGATAGTCCCCATCCATGAGGGGTAGTGTAAGCTACTAGTAGAATGTAGTGTGCAAGTTCTCTTAAGAAAAACTTTAAACACGAAGGCCCCACAAAATATTGGAAATGCACCACATACCATGAAAAAAATGATAAATCAATTAAATGATAGCATGGGAGCTATGCAAGTCACCATCCATAAAGGGTAGTATAAGCTTCTAGTAGAATGTTGTTTGCAATTTCTCCAAATAAAAACTTTAAACACGAGTGCCCCTCAGAAGATTAGGAATGCACCACATACCATTAGAGAAAATAATAAACCCAATCTTTCGGATGGTTTCAGCTTCTAGTCTGGTCGTCCCGTTTTACCCGTCCGAGGCCGTGGTTTCTTATCACCCACCTTTACCCTTAACCCTTTAGAGCCACCACAGGATAGGCCAACGGGGAGGAGTTTGAAGACTGAAGACTGAAGACTGAAGACTGAAGACTGAAGACTGGAGACTGAAGACCGAAGATTACAAGATTTGATAGAACTCCGTAGCAGGCTATAAGAAGTCGCAGCCAGATACTTCGCGTATTCTCAAAGCGCGCTCCTCTCTACACGACAGCGCTTAATGTATTCAAGCATACATTGCTCGTCGTGGCACAAAAACTCTAGATATTCTTTTGTAGTGCGGAAGCTTGGAGGTGAATTGGTAGCTGGATCCACTGGATATAAACCACCATCAACCTAGAGGTCAATGTGAATTTCACCAGCTACCCTCCTCGCCACAAAAGTTAAACGACTGACTTGATCATGCAAGAGCATGCCTCTCTTCATAACTAGAGCATAGCTAGAACTCAACTTGGCAGCAAGAGTATAAGTATTTGTAACATCTCTAAGTGCCATGCTGATGCAACGTTAAAATCAGTGTTGTCTACCAATCTGACAAGAAAGTATCACTGGAAAGTGAATCTAGGACACGTGATACTAAACGTCAAATCATGTCATTGCAAAAACATTGTGCTAGAGCAGAATTCAGGGAAACAATTAAAAAAATTTGCTACATCAGAGGTCGAAGACAGGGTTGACAAAAACTTGGCGCATGCCAAACATGCCACATGCCATAAACCACACATCTTCTTGCCAATTTATTTTGCCCCTTCCCGCCCTACTAAAGCTAAGGTGGCATGAGTTTTTAAAAGATTTTATAGTACAAATCATTTTATACTATTTGTGAGCTGGTACAGTAAAGCCTCATTTGCATATTTTATTGATGTAGTTGTTTGGTACATGTGATACTAAATGGTTTTTCTTTCAACGTGAAAGGACGGCAAAAAATTTTAAAATCTGTGAGCTAGAAAGTGCCGTGATCACACTGGCATGATCTATTATTGTTTAAGCATGCCATCTCGGATTTGAGCATGCCACATCACAGACCGTGAAGGGATAATCATGTTGTTTTGCTTGGGTAGCTGGTCCTTTGGCTGGACAACAGGGACGACCAACAGCCGGGGCAGGCTTAACGTACCACTGCCCAAGTAAGAGTATGTTCAAAGGTACCATGCCCGAAACTCCCTTAGAGGGCCTCTCAATGACCCCAAAACTTCTCTAATGTCCGGTTTCCTTCACCATGGATTCTATTGAGACCTCTACGAATGAGTCCTCTATTCTTTTCAAGGTCTCAAAATTCCTTGAAGCCATGAAAGTGTTGGACATGCCTGTACCTTTGTATACCGCGGTTGCAAATTGCCTTTCCTTGGTGAAAGAATCGGCTGTGCCTTTCGAAAGTCCAAGAAAGGTAGGCATTCGCCTGGTAGAAAAAGACAAAACTTCCACTGCCAAGGCCGTCGTCATTGGGATCCGTCGTCTCCGACCAGGTGACCCAAAATGGGAGCAGTACATATGGTCGTACCCAAGCAATAGGCGTCCACATCCTAGTACTACATAGAACTTGCCGTCGGCGGGCAGCCGACGCCGGTAAAACCCATGTTGTAATTCACATCTGTATAAATCTACAAAAATAAAGACTGTCTCCTACAACTTTCTATGGTTCATATTCCAAATTTATGTCGTCATAATAATCACAGTGTCCGGTGCTTATGTTTGATACTTATTATATCTATGTCATCGATTGCTGCCTCGAGGTGCCCCACATTGTCGATGGGTCTCAAGCGGGGGGAGATTCCATCCAGAAGCATCTCAAGGTGCCAACTGTGAAGGTCAATGACTACTTCCTTGTCCTTGGTGTAAACGGTCCGTTGTTCGTACAGAATATAGGCAAGGACGAAAAGTGACATACCAAACTCAGGCCGAAGTTGGGTGATTTTTATCAACTTCTGCGTAGATAACTTCACAGTTGTGCTTTGGAGTAGCAAAAGTTAGCCTAAGCTCGCTGCTCAATTGGTAGCCCTCAGAGGCCACTGCCTAGTTCTTAAAGTAGTCAAACACGTACACAATAATTTCTACCGTGATGTAGCTAAGAAACTGGTAGGAAATCGGAAGGTCTACATCGTGAGACTGTCTACATTGTTTTTGAACCGAAAGGCAATGTTAGGATCTGGCGCGAAAAGTCAAAACACTCTTTTGCTTGACGACTGTCATTACATGAATGTCAGGAATAGTCCTCTAAATGCAATGCATCCGATAACATTTATCCTAGAGTCGATGGAGTCGGACAAGAACGTCATTCTTCCTGGGGTCGTTAAGTACCTTTCCGCTTTGTTAGAGTCACGCTTGCTTGTACCCAAATTTAATCGTAGGAATCCTAGCTCTCGATGCCCTCAACTCTCTCCCGGTGACCCACAGTGGGAGGACTTTGTTCTGGAGTACCCGAGCAGTAGGCGTCCTCCTCGTATCGTTGCATAGTAGTTCGGCGTCGGCGGGCAGTCGATGCCAAAATCGCCCAATTTTGCCAGGCTTTGATATTCATGTCTGTAACACCAGTTTTCTATGGAATAAAATCCCTCACAATAATCACCGTCTCCCTTGCACATGGCTCATCACTTATTGTATGCATTTGAATCAACTTTCCCTTTCAGGTGGACTGTCTTGACGAGGAGATGGAGGAGCTCGTTACGATTGTTGAGAACCCGATCAATATATATCTGGATGACAACACACCGAAGAGACCGAGTCCTCACCTGATTGACGGCTCGAAGTCGACGGCTTCCGTTTCCGGAATTCGTCCTACCCACCACTTTGGTATGGAAGATGACGATCAAGACTTTGCACAAGCACCGGTGGAAGAGGTGGGTCCCGAACGTATCTACCGTATTCTTGTTGAATCCGTCGCGGACCACGGTATCAACCGAGAAGACGACAACCAAGCATTTGCCTTTGACAGAGCTTGGCCTGGGGCGGTCGGAGTAGTCGGCGGGCTGCCGACCGCTACATCTACCCCATACCCGGCTACCAGCGTGAGCTCTGAAGTTGTTCCAAGGAACATTCAGGTGGGTCCTTCAAGATACTACCTCGTCTTAGAAGTTAGAGGGCTTCTAATGGCTAAACAATATGGATATCGGGGAAAAGATAAGAAGCCCCATTTTCATCAAAAACCTAGGCCGGGTCGTCTTGAGTTCTTGACGTTCTGCCAGTCCAACTTCGGATTGGCATTCTGGTCCACCGAGAAACACAAGGCCATGATCAGACACATGGATTACCTACGCAAGGAGTACCTTGACCTATGTAAAGACATCCGACAGATGACCAACGGGTTTTTTGATATCTTTGCCTGGGTGAATCCCAAAACAATGAAGTGCGACATGTTGTTGAAGCGACTTGCTCGCCTTTTTTGAGATAGACGCTATCTTATCGAGCCAGACGATAATGAACAGAACGCTATCTGATCGATCATTACCCCCTCCGTAATATCCTCAATGATCCTTTTAATGCAATGCATCCATCAATATTCACATACTCTCCCTCGGAGCCCGCACTGCCTGGAGGACAGAGGTATCTTCAGAGTTACATGCTGATTCCCTAGTTTCAGGGACTACTTGAGTCCAGATTCAGCATCCAGGATTACTGCAAGCTGAACTCGGATTTGGGTCAGTGTCGTATTTTCCCGAGAACAGCGGTTTACAACACATACCGAGAAGTCCGCTCTTCTTACCAAGAGGCCTACGACAAGCTAGGTTGTCTAGATGAAGTAATGGCCAAGTTGACAGTCACTCCCCCACCTTAGAGAGCCATCTTTCCTTAGAGGGCCTCACGAATAGGCACCCACTTTAAATCACTGGACTCTTGCCCATCGTAAACATTGGTAAATGTTACAGATGGTTTCATGTAATTACTTTTATATATTCATCTCAAATTTTGCTAATTAATTTTCTCTTTTTTATATTCCTCGCATATCCTATTTGAGTGGTTTGTTTCTTATCCTTCTACTTGTTGTAGTTTTCTCCGTCGGCGACCCGCCGACCTGTTTAACTTCTCACTTCCACCCGTAGTTTGCATCATGACAATGTTTCTTTAACATTTTCCAGGGAACATCCTTCCATTTCAGATGCTTGCACGTTCCTCCATCACAGATTCAAAAATATATTGTACTATGCGTCAATGGTCTTCTTTGATATGTGGACCCTTGCAAGCCGATATCTTCTGATTTCCCTCATGAGAATGTTGTCCGAAGGCCGGGCCTAAAGAAACTATTTGAAATGTTACTTCCCCGCTTCAACATCGGGCTCTGGTCAACGATTCCTCTAAAAAAGTTAAAGCCGCTCTTGTTGCACATTCTTCCGGAAGGAGTCTTTCAATGTTTGTCGTTTGTTTATAGCAGAAGTGACTTAGCTGATAGTTCCAAGTTTCCTTAGAGCTACAAAATGTCGTCCACTCTCTATAAGAAGAAGCAATCTAGACAAGTCAACAAGCCCCACCAAGTATTGTTTGTCAACGTTGACCCCAAGTCGCTCCGACGTACCCCCGACTGGATTTGCTATATCCCATGGCCGTTCCGAGGTCATTTCACCGCTTCAACCGAAGACGGAGTAATCCCGAATGTAGCGACCGACATCATTCCGCTCATCTACCCCCTCTATAGATTTTCATCCGACCCTGATATATGTCGCAGGTTGAACGCCCGCGACAGGCCCACTGGGCGGTTACGCAGGCACGCAAGTATGGGCGAACCGTAGTCAGACGGTCGGAAGTTGAATGGTAGGTCTTTCTTCATCGGTGGCCCGCCGACTGTTATTTGTTGATCATATTACCTTCGAACTTTCTGATGTCATATTGACAATCCCTAGCGCTTTCTGTATCACATGTTCTTTTCATTGACACTGTTCTAGAACTTATCTCGTTGGGTAACTTAAGAGGTTTTTTTCAGTACAATTAGTGATTTAGAAAAGACGTTGTTTTCTCTACCAGGTCGATTTTGTTAATCGGCGGGCAGCCGACATTGTACTTATCCTCTTATTAATTTATGTGTTCAAGTTCTCTAGCTACATCTTCGTTGTGTTGCCATTGTCGTTCGAACTTTTTGACGCCATACTCAGAACCCATGTTCGACAATTCCTCTCGCATATCTTTTATCTTCCGCGATTATTTTTGTTTATATTGACCTTGGATTTCATTGTTACCATAGAAAAGGTTTAAGCAAATTGATGTAGTTTGTTGCTCTTGTCTTTGATCAGTTGTCAACCGACAATCATGTACTCTGATTTTTCAAATAATATTGACGTCACTCTCTGAACTTTCGCTTCCGGTATGTATGATTTGGAATTTGATAACAACACCCTAAACCATTGGGCGCCACTGGAATCTACGACCATGGTAGATTTTTAGAACAACATCAAGGCTTTGGCTACATTTTCGCCCAAAACTCTCTCTAGAATGGGTGAAGCCCATTTTCATGAGTCAATTGTCCGCCGATGAGATGTTCTCACCACTCTTATGTCTGGAATTTTTTTTCCCACATTTAGTTAAATATTTGTTTTAAACAAAGAGCCGTTGATTTCACAACAAGAAGGGGATGCCTTGAAGACGGATGCGGTTCTTGAGGAAGGCGTGGATAATTCCAAAAAAACTATGGAGGGTGACTGGGTGAGTCGTGACAATTATTATTGAGTTTTGAATCGACTTGAGCAAAGCTTGAAGATAATCAGGATCTAGGAGAAGAAGTTGATGAGAAGGAAAATGAAGTTTTGGAATGCCACGAAGAAATTCAAGAATTGAAGGAACAAGTTCGGGACAAAGACCATCTTTTTGCATTTCTGACTGGCAAAAGTGGAGTTTAGAACTACAATAGTGGTAGAAATGTACATAGAGCAATGCTGAAACGTTTTGGAACAAGAGCTTTCGGCAATTTTGTAACTGCCATTTAATATTGAGTGAAAATTTGTATATTGAGTGGCATCATGTATATTTAGTGGAATTTTATGAGATTTTTTATGTATCAAAATGTTAAGTTTTGCAATGTTTCAATGTATTGACGAATTAGTGCAAACTCTGAAGTATTTTGGAAGAATCTAAACGCGCACGCCCGACCCGTAGATTACGCCCCTGACTCCATAATGTGCACGCCCGGCCACAAAAAAAATTTCCAGGCCCCAAAGCGTGCGCGGCCGGCCACATAAAGTACGCGCCCGACCCCAGAGCGTGCGCGCTCGGCTACATAGAGTACGCACACGCCTCAACATTGTGCGCGCTCGACCCCACAGCGTGCGGACTCGGCTACATAGATGTGAGCACGTGAATGTGCCACAATTTTAGTTAGCAGTTATAAAAGGACAAATTGCGTGTTAGTGCTTAGATAGGTTAGATCAGGAGATTAGCAGCGATATTTAATATTTTCTAGTTTTAGGCAAAGGCCAATTTAGATGCAGAAAGTGGAAGGCTCAAGAAGTGTTGGCCGCCCAAATGTTAGGGGCAACCAGAAAAAATGATGAATCAATTTAGTACCTTCCATGTGTGGTGGAAGTGATTGCAAGAAGCACGAGAGACAAGAGATTGAGTAGTTAGGGTGGAAAGTAGGATTACGGTTAGTTGAAAGTGGAAAAGTTATATATATATATATATATATATATATATATATATCATACTACTAAAATCATAATCTACGCAGTGAACCACGCAACGATCAACCATGCAGTGAACCGTGCAGTGAACTATAGAAACGCTGCAGTCAACTGCGCAGTTAATTGCGCGGTCAACCGTGCAGTGAATCATGTTTTTTTTTGTAAAATAAAAACTACATTGTAATGGTTGAACTATTGCGTTGCAAAGCAAGCGCCAATTGCTAATTATTGTGTGGTTTATTGCGCGGTTTTGAAATTTAGGGTCTTGAGTTTCTTGGTGTGTCAAATTTGCATTTGTGTGTTGCAATTTGTGCTCTTGTTACAAATTTGACGTTCAAAATATTTTTTGATTTAAGCACTCAAAGATTGAATTGTAAATTATGAATTGTAAACTTGAATTATAAATTACAAAAGGTGTAAAGTTGGAGTCGTGATCTTGGAGGTTGGCATACAAAGTTGGAGTTGTAAAATTGCATATTTGAGTTGTGGAGATTGAAATTACAAGTTTTGAGGTGAGATTGCAAGTTTTGAGATTGTAATTGCAAATTGAGTTTGTGGGTGTGTGAAATTGAGATTGTAATTGCAAGTTGAGTTTGTGGGTGTGTGAAATTTGCATTTGTGTGTTGCAATTTGTGCTTATCCAAAACAAATTTGAAACTCTTTATTACAAATTTGACGTTCAAAACATTTTTGAAATTCCATGTTAAAATGCAAAAAAATCTAAAACGGAACTTTTTTTTCTATTCTATTCTATTACATTATTAAAATCCATGCATAGGTCTCAATGACATATTTATATTTTATGTAGATTGTTGTTACCTTTTTATTAAGTATTTTGTGATACAAAAACTACATTAAAATGGTTGAACTAATGCGTTGCAAAGCAAGCGCCAACTGCTAGTATATATATATAAATATAGAATTAATATATAAAAATTAGGGAAGAAGAAAATGAAGAAGAGAAGAGAAGAAAAAGAAGAGAAGAGAAAAAGGGAAAGGGGAAGGAAGAACAAGAACCGGTGAGCTGGTCCTACCCGGATACTGGGCAGGTACCCTCGGAGAACCGGCCGGTAGGGAGAGCTTCCTGGTGAAGCGCAACCGCTGCAGTGCGACGGAGCTTACAGCTGCGACTGAGATTAGGGTTACAGGGAAGACGACGGTCGCCGGCGAGGGAATTGAGTGCGCGCGGAGTTTGGTGGGGCCTCTGGGAGGGCCGTGTTTTCAGCGCTTGTGGGATTGTTGGACGGTTTGCTGCGATTCAGTGCGAGAGGCGTGGATGCCGCGGGGCAAGTAGCTGCAGTGGCTGGAGAGGAGAAGGATAGGTAGTTGCGGTTCGTGATTGGGCCAGCGTGACGACCGGCAGGATTTGGGCAGGCGACATCAAGGCGGAGTTGCGCACACGATCGTGGTGGTAAGGACGTGCAAGCGAGCTGATTGGCAGGAAGCGGCATGAGGCGGCGAAGGCGTGAACAATCGGACAGGGGAGGTCGAGAATAGACGACGAATCTGTCAACGGAAGGCGCCACAAGGTGGCTGCGATCCAAAACGAGGATGGCAACACGAGGATGACGACAAAACTGAAGGAAGCGGATTATCAGGAGGATCGAATCCGCTGGTGGAAGGCGAGAGTTCCGGCAAGTGGTTGATCGGTGTGACCAAGCGTCGTGGAAAAACGAGAAGGGAGTTGTTCTCTTGCTGGGGTTAATTCGGTGTGTGTTTATTTTCTTAGTGAAGGGCAGGAGGGTGAGAGAGCAACTTGCGGCCTGTGAGCGGTGGTGGTCAAGAACTTAGGTTTTTTGTATGTGTCTTGATGTGAGTAGGTAGGGAAGAAGGTCGGTTGAGCTCTGGTATGTGGGCTGTGGTGAGAGTAGAAGGTGTAGGGAAGAAGGTCGGTTGAGCTCTGGTATGTGGGTTGTGGTGAGAGTAGAAAGTGTAGATTAAGGTGCCGTGGTGAATGTGGAAAACGGTGTGAAGTCTAGCTACTGCTGCCGCTCAGGCACAAGACCCCCGTAATTTCTGGGTCTTGTGCTCTTTGGTGTGATAGGGAGTTCTTGATCTGGTTGCAGCAGCTGGGTTGCCACCTATGTCTAGGCTGATTCTTCTTTTTGTGTAGAGGGTACTGCCTCGTTGGCCGTGATCGATTTCCCTCGTTCCTGGCGATAGGAGGGCGCGGTGAGAAGGTTACCGTGGTGGACGTACTTCTTAGCGCGACATCCTCGGTTGCAGCTGTAGAGCCGGCCCATGTTCCGGTGGGCTACGTGCTTGTCGTCGTTCGGCGTGGAGGTCCTGTTGTGGCCATGTTCCCTGAAGTCACGTTGGTGGCGATTTTGTACTAGCTGCAGTGCCGTGATCTTTGCGCCGAAGGTGTCGGCGGAGGTGCTGCCGGAGGACGTGATCCAGGTGATAGTGGAGGTCGTCACCCTATGGTCGAGGAGTCCGGTGTGGAGGCGTTGTTGAAGATCTCGGCGGTCTTCTTGCTGCTGTGAGAGTTCGGTAAAGGGCTGGAGGTCGTCATCTTGGAGTTCGGCGTTGAAGTCGCTGCGATTAAGGTGGTGTCTTCACGGTGGTGGTGATCTGTCCTTGGTTTTTCCGGTCCGGACGGCCTAGCCGGCAGCAGCTGCTTGATGATGGTGGCGAGCTGGAGAGTGTTAGTGGTGCTGGTAATCCGGTGAGGGTTGCGATGACCGTGCTCCTGATTGTGGTGGTGCTCGTAGACTCGAGGCGGTCAGGCGACATCAGGGTGCATGCGCGGCGTGTGGAAACATGCTTCTCAGCATGGTGTGCGTGGAGTCGTAGTGTTCGTTTGGTCAATACTCGTGGGCTAGGTTTTTATGGCTTTCCTAGATGGAATTCATCGTATTGTGTGTTTAGTTTTTATTTAATTTTTTTTTTTTTTGTTTATTTTTTTCTTCCCCCGTTGAGGGTTGCTGGAGTCATTGTGAGAGAGTCTAGGTGAGCCGTGGGTATTCTGAAGCAGCAAGAGTCGGTAGAGGTTGAATCTCAACCCAGGTTGAGTAGCTGTGAATGCTAGTTGTTGAATGCTCTTCTGCAGTGCGGTATTACACAAATGAATGCTGGTTACTGCTTTGCAGGTGTTTGTGAATGATGTGAGGCAATTGACCTACTGATCGAGCTGGTGACAACTGTTTTTTTTGTAATGGATTCTAGTCACGTTGAACCGGTGTTATGCGGAAGCGGTGGCAGAATTTTCCCTGTAATTGGTTGAAGGCTCTCATCTTGTTATAGTTATCAGAGTTGATGTATGAATGGTGTCCTTCGTATTTTCATGTGAACATCAACTGTGGTCGTGTCGTGGATTGATGAGTGTTGCGCATACGGAAGCCCTGGCCTTCGGGCACGATTCCAATGTGCTAATGTTTATGGATATCAAAATTGTGTGATTAACCACCCACGGAATTGTCCATGTAGTTGTGGTAGTCTTAGAGGCGTCCATTGCATGAGTGATCAGCTGGTAATTGACTAATTCACCGTGACAGGTAAAGATCAAGGTTAAGTTAGGTCGCTGAAATCAAGTTTACTGAGAATAATCAATGGTAAAAGTTAAGTGCAAGAAGATAAAAATTACTCAGGATAGGTGTTTTCCTACTTAGGAGGTAATAATTTTTTTTTTAAAAAAAAGTAATAAATAAAATAAGGATTAAGCGTTTTAATTTAACGTAGATTATAGTAGTTAATTTTTACTTAACCTATTCACTAAGGGAAATCGTAGTTACGAAGTGAACCAATCAAATCTCACGTAAACACTTAAGCGAAATGTAGTCAACCGAGGTCTAACTAAATTAGCCAAATTGATTAAATCTAGGACCTACTGTCAACCACGTGAGTTAACTGGAATGATGCATTAATTGAAGAGAGGAGTTTAAGATTGTAAGTTGAGCAACCTATTCTACGTGCATGTTAAATAACTATTGATTAGGCTAAATCTGGATTTACAAATAAGCGCACAGCCTCACATTGTGCGCACTCAACCCCGTAGCGTGCATGCCCGGCAACATACAATTAGCGCGTGGTCTCCCTTGTGCGTGTGACTCTAGATGCTCCTGCTCTCGCACTGTATAAGAACCATATGCGATGTGCTTGATTCACCTCACATCCTTAGCTTTGTCTCCTGGAACTCTTTATTGGGCTCCTTGCATGAATCTACAAGTTTGTGACCTTTGGGTCCACATTTTCTATGCGCGCACAATTTCCTATTACTTTTGGTGGATTCTCTTTGGCACAACATTGCGTGCCGATTTTATTGTAATGTCGTCCCAACAAAGGGCTCAAACGAAGGAGTGGGCCCTATGGTTCACATTTAACAAGAAGGATCAAGTAACATGTGTTTGGTGCAATTATACGTCTGTATGCAAACGTGGGAGGTGCATGGCACACTATGGGTATCCACAATGGACGAAGACTTCGTGTACTAAGGCTTCAACAATTCTTAAGGCCCATTTTAAAAGATGCAGGAATATAATTCCTACTAGGATGACCAGGGCAGAGAGCGTTGGCCTCCCTAGCGCACCAGCAACATGTTCCACTGAACCTTGTTTAACCCAATCGATCCAACAAGGTAGTTTCTTGGAAACTCGAAATGAGCAGAACATGCAATCCACAATTTTTCTAAGCCAAGCACCATCATCGACACCAAGATCTGTACGACAACGGAGCTTCCGAGAGGCTTACCAACCTGAAAAACGAAAAGAGTTGTACAAATTATAAGCACAATTTTTTTATGAAACAAACGTTGCATTCAACATGGTTGGACATCCGACCTTCATCAAGGCTACACTCGCAAGGTCAAAGGCGGGTTTTAATTATACACCGCCATCGTACAATGCCATGAGGACGACATACATTGAGCCTTCAAAAAAAAAAGTGAAAGACCTTATAGACAAGAAGACCGACGTAGATATAGTCAAGTATGGGACAACAATATGCTCGGACGGGTGGGTCAATGTTATGCGTCGCCTTCTCATGAATATCATGCTCGTATGTCCAATGGGTGATATCTTCTTGGGGTCTATAGACACCACGGGTATGAAGAAATCTATAGCATACATAGGGGACCAATTGAAAAGTTTTACCCATCAGGTTGGACCATTGAATAGGGTCCAAGTGTGCACTGATGATGCTTCAAATATGTTAGGGGCAATGAAGAAGATCACTCAGGAGTACTCGCACATATATACACAAGGGTTTGTACACATATTTTGGACCTCCTCCTCGAGGACTAGGGGAAGGAAGACATATTTGTAGACCTCGACCAAAAGGCGAAAGAGATTGCATTGTATATCCAGAACCACCATGTGCCCATGGCTCTTTTTGGACGATTTATGCCAAAATTGTCTCTATTGTGGCTAACAGCAACAAGGTTTGCATGCAATTACAAAGTGATCCATCAACTCTTGGTAGTGAAGAATGCCCTAGAGATGGTTGTGATAGACCCAACATGGTTAACTTATGTATCCTCCCTTTTCAATATGCAAAACAAGCACCATGCCCATTCAAAGGCATTGCAGGTGTGGGCCACTGTTCTAGACGAGACTTTCTGGCATAGGTGCACTAACTTTGATTTTGTAGTGGCACCAGAATTATAGGCATTGTAGACTTTTGATGGTGACACTCCAGCAATGAAAATTGCTTCGGTAACCATGAACAAGCTAAAGGAGCACGTGTTTAAGCTGCGCAATGAGCCGTTCAACATGCCAGCCAAAATTGCAACTCGCTTGAAAGGATCATTCCTTATCCGTTAGGAGAAGATGACAATAGATCTTCATTATGCAGGGGCTTTATTGAACCCTTATCTAGCCAATAACTTGCAAATTCAAAACCATGGTGAAGCCAAAAGGGCCCTAAACATGGTTGTTATGAAGCTCTGTGCTCCACTTGCAGTGTCCTTTGGGAAAGTAATGATTGAAATTACGAAGTATGAAGAATTGCGAAGCCCATATTCACCATTAGAAGCTGGAGAGATTGAAAACAACAATTTATTGCCTCACCCATGGTGGAACCGCGTGGGTGGGCAAGCATTGCCTATCATTGCGAAGCATATATTAGTACAAACCTGCTCGGCCTCGTCATGTGAGCGTAATTGGAGCATGTATTCGTTGTGCATAGAAAGAGCCGAAATCGCTTGGGAGTGCAGAAAGCAGAAGATTTGGTTTACATCTACAGGAATAGTCGATTGCTCCGAGAACGCGCTCGACCGGATCCAGTTTGATGGTATAAGGAGAATATGGATTCGGAGGAGTCTGATCCGAATAGGGGACTTCCTTCAAATAGCGAGGACAAGGGCTTGGCGTTGGATGATGAGGGTTACAACTGGATCGGTGGCAATTGGGAAGACCTTGCCGGTGACAACAACCCCGTGTCTGATCATAGCCCACCTAGGGACAACTCTGCAAACAATGAGCACAGTGGAGATGCACTACATGACCATTTTCACAACGTCCATAGCGACCTAGTGGATCCTTTTGTGTTTGATGATGTCAACGCAGAAGTAGTCGATACTATAGTAGAATTACCCGGTGCAAACCGTGCCCAAGAAGCTAGGGCAGAGGAAGATGGGTCGGCATTGGGGGACAATCTTGATGAAGATGACAACATCTCGGAGAATCAGTCTCCCAACTCAAACAGCTCTAGCGCCTCAGGCCCTTCTACTGGCGATGGCCCTGATCTTGACGGTCATGGCATTGGCATTGTAGCGCACAATGCGTTTCCCCACGATGGAAACAAAGTGAGCAGTGGTGGAAACAATAATGAATCCCATGAGCCAATGGCCACCACATGGCCCATTGAAGTTGTGAGGAGCACTCAGGTTTTGCCTCAAGCAATAGAACCGGACTCCAAGGTTGTCTACATAGACGGACAGGGGCCCAAAGACAACGGACGGACGGACAGACGAACAGGACGGACGATACCCTTACCGGACAGATGCTTAGAATATTCTAGAGAATATCCCATAAACATATAGGTATATTCTAGAATATTCCAAAATATTTTGGAACATTTTGGAATGTTCTTTATTGGACGGACAACAGCCTCTATCGGACAGACAACGAGACGGACGGATACTACTGGACGGACGGACGCCGGAACAACCATGCCGGACTTAGAGGAAGACATGTCACTCCAAGATTTGTTTCGGCGGCCACGTGCTCAAAATATCGCATCGATCGAAAGAACTTTTTTAAGTGTAAAGAAAAAGACCTCTTCAACCAAAGTTTGGCCACCCGTCTACCGTAGCGCACTTGGCCCAAATGGTGGTGTGGAGCGCGCGATACTAACCCCACAACTTCCCTCCGCAAGGGTTGGGTCCTCTACTATGAGCAGCCATTTAGGGACACAGAGGAGCGAGAACAATGGTACTCTCCCTTTCTTCACGGGACCTTGGCGAAGCGGAATCCCGGAGAGAGTCATTGGGGCTAGAGGTAACCGCTCTAAAAACATGGATGGGGTAACAGACTAAAGGAAGAATGTCCGAGTAAAATGACTTGTGAACATCGCATCAATTACTCGAGCCGAGCTACAATTACAAAACTTGGCCTGGGAGATTGAGGATTATGTAGCACCTGTCTTGGAAAATTCAGTGGAGAACTTTTCATCATCAAGCGATGATGCAGAGGATGAGGATTGCGATGAGGTACCTGGCGACAATACGGTGGTTCTTCGCGGGCTCTCTGTTCTCGAAGATGTTTGCCGATCAAATTGGAAAAAGAAATACAATGAAGAATCAGAGAGCTCAGATGATTAAAAGATGGCGGACACGAGGGTACTACAAGTTAAAACTACATTTAGTGGTGTGGTGATTGCGTGGTACAATAGTACCGTGGCTTAAAATATGTACTTGGAGTTGAGAGTGCCCATTCATGAAGGCACCACATTCAATTAAATAATTTTAAGGTTAGACTACTCTTGTACAATGTATAGTATTCTTTCAAATTCTTTCTACCTCAATCCTTTTGAGGCGCAAATGCTCCCCACGAGCGCACGCCTGGCCTTCATAAGCGTGCCCGGCCCCTAACCGCGCTCACCCGATAGGCAGGTGCGCACGTGACCCACAACGGTACGCGCCAGGCCCGTAATGTTGCACGCCCGGCCCCTAACAGTACGCGCCCGACCTTGACGGTACGCGCCCGGCCCTAAGGGATATGCGCCTGGCCCTATTTGGTACGCGCTCGACCGTAAGGGGTACGCACCCAACCCTAAGGGATATGCACCTGACCCTGTTTGGTATGCGCCCGACCGTGAGGGATATGCGCCCGGCCCCAAATGCTGCGCATGCGGTTCAAAGGCACACGATTGGCCCTATGATGTGACGTGGAAAGTTGTCTTCCATATCGGCACACGTGTTTTACTAGGGGATAACTTGTAAATTTGATTTAGGGTTTGTAATTTTTTTATACGCAACTGTCCGCCAAAAAGTATTGTTCGTCTCGGGAGGTGTCTTGTATGTGAGCGGTGAGTGGTGAGCGGAGAGCGGAGAGCGGTGAGCAGAAAATTCTGCCGTAGAGAGCAGAGAATATTAAAAAATGTTGAGAATATTCGTGGCATATTCGAATATTTGAAGCATATTCGAATTATTTTTAAGATGTTTTGGTCATATTCTAAAAAAGGTAATTTTTGGGACCCAAGACCGTGGAACCATTTTCGCTAGGATTTCTAGAGTTTCAAGTACATCCTCCCCTCTTTGCCTTAAATGTTTATTTTTGTAGGCATACATGACTACTTTTTTTTTCTTCTTCTTCTTCTTCCTCTTCTTCCTCCCATTTTTTCCCTACTTCTCTTCTTCATTTTTATTTCTTCTTCTTCGTCATCTTCCTCCCATTTTTTTCCTACTTCTCTTCTTCATTTTTATTTCTTTTTCTATTTCTTCTCCTTCTCCAGTTGTATCTCCAAATAAAAATGACCAAGTACACTCTCGGAAACGAGAGGGTACATTTCTTAAATAGGATCCTGCAAAGTGGGGAAACCATAATGAAATACCCTTTCGGACCCTAGATGGTACGCATTTAGTATAGTTGCAGTTTTGATTGGGGTACAAATACGATCATGTATCCTCTCGTTTCCGAGATGGTACACATCTAAAAATAGTTGTTCATTAAATATTGATAACCGCGTTGCGGATGTACCTTCTCGGAACCGGGAGGCTACATATCTTCCAATCATGGAAAACTATTAAATTTGGAGCACGCAATGGATGAAAATGAGCAAGTACATTTCTAATAATAGGTCTCATGTAGTGTGAAAATGACATAGTAGATTATCATAAAGTATAACAGACAATTCTTGATCTTCTGCCCTTAAAATAGTTTGAGTACAATGTATTTGAAAAAGAGGATCATGTACCCTCTCGGAAACGAGAGGGTACGCCTTACGAAAATAAGAAAAGTAGGTATTCAATTCTAAATTCAAGAATGTGCGAGAATGCCACTTTCAAGAACAAGTTTCACCTCGTTGAAGCTGAAGGTGGGTGCATGAATGAAGAAGTGGACGTTGGGTTGAAGTTTACAAATCTTCAAGAATATGTAGTACAAATGCTTGCAATATGTGAACGGACTCCGTCCACGAAATTCGTTCATGGTCTTCGTAAAGGCTGGGCATGTACAATGGGGAAACGCGCTCACCGTTAGTGTATACGATGTCTCATTAGGGAGGGTACCTGAGATGAGTGTGATGATGCATTCAAAGCCAGGATGTGGAACCATGCGCACGGAAGTAATAGATGCGGTGAGGAGTTCGGCTGATTCCATTGACCGTCTTTGATTCGTATTGGGCATAGCGGAAGAACGCTTCAAATTCTTCCCACTCCTTTTCGCAGGATACTTGTCAGGATGATCGGGGACAAAAACAGAATTCAGGTTCAATGGTGGTCTACCTGTTGAGAACAGGCATCTCGGGGATATTTGTTCCTTCTGAGGGAGTTGAAACCCGGCTAGTTGTAAGTTCACAATTTCACTATGAGTGAGGTTCGTGCCAATCATAACAGGCCAAACTTCTGGGATAGGAGGCTTTTCCCCGCAGACCCATGGACGTCTTAGACCACTCACACAACGGTCGATGTCATCGTTGCAGAAGTAAAAGTCAGTGTCTTCGTAGGTGTTCTTTGCTCTACATTCGAATTTGCCAGTGTAGGTAGGTGCAGGAGTTGGCTTTCCTCGTCTCACAATCCTCTCCGTGCATTTCTTTCTAATTCCCCCACGTTGCACCCAACACTTCTTAGCTGAGTTCGCCGGCACACGAGCAATATGCCACTCGGTTATAATGGCATGAGACTCTTGAACTGCTGTAACAGGGCGAATTCCAACCCTGCACACTAGAGAAGCAGCTGGAATTGGATGCGATGGTTGTGATGGTGTAACCTCCTCATATGAAACACCATGGCCTTCGTCAATAATGGGCAAAGGAAATGATGATGACCGAACTCGTCTAGAGGAGTACCGAGGATGAGAATAGTTTACCCTATCGGGACGATGTGATTCGCCATCGGCTCCAAGAGGTACATTTGCTTTGCGCTTGTGTGTGCCAAACACCTCCTTGCCTTGCATATAAGAATCACGCGTGCAGAATTCATCTCCCACCGGCATATCCATCATAGAATCGCCTAGAACGCGTGGATCACTCGTCTTTTGGGCTCTTCGTTCGGCAGCACGAAGCTTCAACTCTTCTTTGCTCGGACCTGTCCCTCCAGCACTATCTTTGAGAAACTGATAATAATTAACCACCTGCAGAAAGGCTCGGACATAATCGTCTACGATTGCCCAAAGCTTGCTTCCACTTGTTGTGGATGGATTCAACAAAGTTACACGAGGGCATTTCCGCGAGTTCATCTTCAGACATGCTCTGTATACAAACAAGCACGTTTACTAGGAGGATTACAATTGAAAGAGGCGAAATGGTACATAAACAATGAATAAATACCTGAGTCATGAATCCACCCCGTTGTCGTTAACGGAAGTGCCAAAATGCCAACCATAAATCAAGGTGTTGAAACCCGCTTTCCGAGACTGCTCCCGACGAAGCCCACCATGCATGAATAGATTGGTATAATCTATCAGCCTCTTCCATTGTGCTTGCCTTCCTATATTGGTGGCACAATGCCTTGTGTTGCTCTCGTAAAGGTCCTTCCGTAATGTACTTGTCAGAATGCTTCACCATCGATTGTGCCCAGTGGAATTGGCACGTGCGCTCTCTATCCACCATCACTTCGTCCTTGTTGCCGCTACCATAAATAATTCGAACATCGTTCCAATTAGCTTGGGCACTGTCCGCCATGAATCCTTTGAATTGAGGTGACGGAAGTCTATGTCGAGCCATCACAACATTCAAATTTTTCCAAAATACCATCTGCGCTGCCGCATCCTCCGATTGCATATCACAGCATGCAATGCTCATGACACGATAGTAAATGGCGTCATACACATGGCATGCCATAGTTGTCCACTGCTTCACACGTTTAACGTGATCAAACATCAACCAGGCGTGTTCCAGGTCACCGCCTTTTTGCATACGCTTCACCAAATCCACGCCAGAACCCGGTCCAACTTCTGACATCTTGAACACAAATACCTTTTCAGAATCATCACCTTGACCTGGAAACATGTTCTTCTGAACAAATGCCCAATTGCTAAGTCCTCGTAACCTCGTGATGCTGTCTAATACGCCATACTTCTTAAGGTATCGAAATGAGACCACTTTGTTACGAATACTTGGAGATCCCATGTCCTTGCACTTATCTAACATTGGAACTAACTCCTCAAAACTGAGCAATTTCTCGGGATCGTCCTCTTCGCGCAACAAGAACTCTCCCACGAGGTCCTTACTCGCCTCTAAAACTTTGGAACTTTTAGTGGCAAGCGGGGTTCTTTGAATCTGATCACTAATTAAGGAGTTGATACGCTCCTTGACATCCCGATAATTCCCTACACTTATGGGATGGTTGTGTGACCCTAGATGAATACAAGCACGTGTGATATTGTGCTTGCTCGAAACATAGTAAACTATAGCAGGGCATGATGCAAGACATGGGGGAGGCATGCAACAAATTTTGCAAACCAATGTCGAGCCCAGGGGAGGTACCTGACCTGAAGTGAATGGATGCGGCGTAACTCCTTCGAATTCTCTAGCATTAAACGGTGCCGTTCGATGGTCTCTTTACAGGAATTCACAATCACGATTGTCGCATTGTAGATGCCCGACACACTTGGAAGTCCGGAAATGTAGTCCGTGGTCATTGATGATATTCGTTGTGATAGTCTTGGTGCACACGTGTCCATCGTATCTTTTGTCCATTCGATGCATGAACTTTGCTTGAGTAGATGACGTTGACGGTTGCGCCGGGGGAAGCTCAAAAATAACATCACCATTATATTGGTGAGGAAGATAGTCTACTTTCACATGGCGCATTCTATCGTAATCTAAAAGTTTTAATGGATTCTTACAACCCGGACGTTGACGCAGCTGTCGCAAGCACGAAAGTACATTTAGTACAAAAGAACTGATTGAACGATCAGGAGGGCATGACACTGGTGTACGAGATGTAGGAGGATACGACGTCGGTGTGGTAGTCCTAGGTGGGCACGACATGGGAGTGGTAATCGGAGGGAGACAAGACGATGGGGTAGAAAACTTTGGCTGACAACTTGTCTCAGAGGGAGACTCATCATCCGAGGAAAGGATTACTACGCTCTCCGTACCAGGTTCTACCTTGACCCTAACTCCAGCTGGGAGTGGAATGTGCATGCTGCATGACGAGGATCGATGAGCAGTATGGACATAGGTTGGGGTAGAGATTGTAGAACCTAAGAGTCCATATACCCGGTACTGTCCTAGGGTAAGTTTCCACACTCTCTGCGAATCCACGTCCACAACGTGCTGCATAGCGATAGTATGAGTGAGCTCCGAGGTGACCTCGTCGTAGACTTCTTCTTCAATGTAGATGCTGTCCTGCAAGAATGAGAATCTAAGACTCAATAACAAGGAAGTCACCGATGCAACGCCGTCACAATCTAAACGACAAGTAAGTGGCACGCCTACGCCACTGGCACGAAAAAAAACAAGTGAAGACGCTGGAGCTTGAGAAGAAGAAGCCATGATGAGGGAAGACGAGGGGTGCGTGTTTGTGATGGAAGCAAAAATGGTTGGCTAAAATACTGATCATGGCAGTGTCGTGACAAGATTAAATTAATAGAAAGTGGTTGTAGAGAACGGCGCACGCGTAAAATTAGGGAGAACTTTAAATACAATTTTAGTAAATGCATACATTCTAATGCAAGACGTCTGACGGTTGTCATCAATATCGCAGGTACTTCGGATCATGTCTTGTTATAACTGTTTAGTACAGGTAAGAGTGTTTTGTACAAAATAGAGGCAACAAGAATTTTAGAATTTTCGAGGATGACCCCTACTGGACTGTGGACAGATCAATCTACATCAAATGGAGCAGGAAGAAGGGGGCGGCCGCCATAGTGGGAACGGTGTTCCCAACGGAGCGCCGTTCTAATGAATAGAAACCCTAACATCGGATGGGGTATAACCGCCGAAAGGCCGTGTCATTCTTGAATTATGTTTTAGAGTGGGTGATGTGTGTTATGTTAGAACAGATGCAGAATAAGCGTAAGAAGGTGAAGCCAATTTTCTCGACACAGAGACAGAGAGCGCGGTCACGGATGCAACGGGAGACGGCGCAGGGGGCTACTAGGGTTGGAGAGGTTAGCAAGTTGGCGACAGAAGACGTTGACAGAAACAAGAGGATGCGAGCCCAACTTGAGAAGAGGGCCACTATAGCTTCACTTCAAGGAGAGGGGGAGACAACGCGACCGCAAGAGCCAAGAAGGAGCACGAGGTCGAGAAGGATGGCGGGGACAACGAGGAGCCTGGCTAGCGAGTTTACTAGACTACCTGTTCAGACGGAGACGTCAAGAAAGAGATCCGCACCAGTTGACGACGAAATGCAAGTCTCAATTGATTTGAATCGAGTAGAAGAGACGCAGGTAATGATCTGTGATCTGAGTAGTTGCTAATCCGAACATGCTGGCAGTCGAAGAAATATTCAGTAGAAACTTCCTTCTTGAATGATGTAAATTAGCAAGTATGGTGAATAATGAGGGCAGTCATGGGAATGACCAAGATATGAAGTTAATTAGCCGAAGGAAGAGGTTGGCATGATGTGTGATGTGCGATGACCATGATGAGTGATGAGTCCACATCAAACTTGAAATGGCTCACGTTGACGGCCATGACTGGTTGAAGTGATGAGTGGGGGCTATTCCATGAAGTGGTACTTCTCCATCATTTGTTCTCAAGGTGTCCTTTCAAATTACGGCCACTTGCGGTTCATAGTGAGGAATGTAGTGACCGGTCCAAGTCCAATTAGTATAATAGTGCTTGAATGAGACATCCTACTCACTCTTACGGCCCCGTACGTCATCAGTACTCATTGTGGGTAGTAGTGTGCCATTTCTGAATTTGACATCACACAAATTAGAGTACTCGAAAGTCATAGTCGATCGGCACCTAGACACGTGCATGTCTATGATGTACTTTTCATCCGATTTCTTAGTAGACCAATAATGATGAAATGCGGAGCACTCAATGCTCTAATCATTCATCCGTGGCCACTACAAATATGGAGGTTTGGATTTTGGCGGCGACCTCTTCTTCCGCTTAATTTTGTATGTTCGAGCCTTCTGTTGGTAGTGCGTTGGGTAGAGATTGCGTTGACGACTGAGGGTGCGCTCTAATGGGGAGGAAAGGAGAGAAGAAGAGAGCGATGGAGGTAGAAGAGGCTGAGGTGCACGCGAGGGAATTGCTGATTGGGGAACCTCTAGTCTCGACTGTATCTAGAAAGAAGCGTAGAGGAAGGAAAGGAAGAATGGCTAGAAAGGGTAGCAAAAGAGAGGGGTTGACTGACAGTGAGAAAGCGGAGGCCATTGTATTCAGAAGGTTGAAGGTAAGATTCTAACGTCCATAGAATTGAAATTGAGGTCCGGTTAGGGTTTTGGGTTCTTTGAGGTTTAGAGTTTTGTGCTAACTTGTTGTGGGTTTTCTTAGAAGATGAGACTCGATAGGGCGGAGCAGACCCCGCCAGCCGATGACAAAGATGACAACCCTAGTCAGATTGGAGATGCGGCGGGGTCAGTTGATGTCGTCGATATTGCCAGCGACAAAGGCGATGCGCAGAAGCTACCCACTGTAACGGAGTCCAAAGATGAAGACGTCGAGAAGGACGAATTGGAAAGAACGCGGAAAGGTAAGATGACCGCTAACCAAGAGGATTGTCCAGATGATGCGGCCGAAGAAGACTCGGAGGACGATGATGCGGACGACGTTGTTGACGTTTCGAGCAGTGAGGAGGATGATGATGCGGACGAGAACCAGGAATGAAGAGCGGATGCAGCAGGAGCCCTCATTCATCTTGATGAGGAGGGGAACAGAACGGAAGCAACTGAAGGATCGGAGGAAGGAACCGAACGGAAGAAAGGAAGGGGTCGGAAGAGGGAAACATCACCGGACGAAGACGTTGGTCTACTCGGAAACGATCCTGACGTTGACATCAAAGAAGTTGAGAAACGAATGGGACTGGCGTACAACCCGGATGCTTTCGCCGCCATTCATATGATGCGGCGAAACCCTTTTGAGAAGTTTTCCCGGCTGCGAATTCCTTTGTGTAGAATGTTGCCAATGCAGGAGCTCCGAGTAGTTCACGACAACGACAAGTTGCGGCTCATGGGTGAATTCCAGCACGGAATTCGTCCAGACAGTGCGGTGTTCTACGTCGCCGCGACTGGACGGAACGGGGAAGAGGCTGCGGTCACAAGCAGCTTGAAGAGTAATTGGTTGCGAGAGTGGAACATTGTCAACGAAGAGTTCGAGAGAACATTGGTACGAGACCCGGACCTAATGGAGCTCTCTAGCAAGATGTTTTTCATTTACGATGGAAATCACCGACACGAAGCTTGGATGGAAGTTATGAACACGAGTAAGGCAGGTGACCAAGCTTTCCACATGATTCATGGTCGGCCTGAATGCACTGTGCTTGACATCACTGCAAGTGGCTATCCAAAAATCATGGCCGCGATGGAGGCCGTTAACAGGTACTTCATGAATTCTCTCTTGACTTCCCGTTTTCTCTATAACGTTGTCTAAGCTGATTAGGGTGTGTCTTTCCAGCGCCAACGAGAGATCATATGTAAAAACAAATACAATGCACTTCTTGGACCGAGTAAGCGTATTTGGACGAAGGCCGTTGCAGTATTTTGCAGACTTGATTCCTGAGGCCAAGTACAAGCAGTGCCTCGAAAAGGGCTCTGGATCATGGTATCCAATTCCTGCATCCCGAATGGTGAAGATATTATTCCAGGTAAGATTCCAAATAACATTTGTTTGATGTTTTGAATCAGAAGTCTTGATTGAAATGATATGTATTTCTCGTTTCTAATAATGCAGAATGAGATACACGAGGCGACAAGGGACGAGAGAGTTGTGTTGACATTTCATACAGCAGCCAAAGAGCAAACAAGTGCAAATTTGCGGCAGCATGTGGAGGTTGCAATGGTCGCCAAAAGAGAGAAGCTGAGACAAAAGCTCGGAAAACTTGCAAGTGTCGCAAACCCAGCAAATGGCCCCGAGTTTCTTGACTAGGTATTTTCTCGCCTTCCACATCAATTCCACCTTAGATCAGGCTCTGGATTACGTGGTTGAATTTGTATGGGACCAAATCAGTTGTAGCTTCCAAGCTGCTCAACTCAAGGAGACCACCCTCTCGTGCAGAGAGGATCATGCCTTGAAATTAGGCCGCAATAGCGCTTAATTCCATTGTGACCGTCTTGTTGCCGAGAGGGTCATCTCTCGGAGTTGGGCCGCAGTGGGGCTCACCTCCATTGTGACCCTCTCGGCAACGAGGCGGTCACAATGAGGTTGAGCCCCACTGCGGCTCAACTCTGAGAAATGACCCTCTCGGCACGAGAGGGTCATCTCCTGAGGTTGGGCCGCAAACATAGTTGTTTGTGACTCAATTGTACGTCAGTTTCGTTCGAGTCTTGCTTGAAACTGATTGAATGAAGATTATTTTTTGAATTTCGGAGTAGTCAGTCAATTTAAGTATTCGGACTTATTGCGGCCAAACTCCTTGGGAGTCACCTTCTCGTGCCGAGAGTGGCCAGCTCTAGAGTTGGGCCGCAATAGGGTGCATCACATGCTGTCCCTGTCGTTGTCGATTCAGACATCAATGAGTTTAGCCGCTTTGCGGCCCAAGTCCAAGTATGCCATCTTCTCGTTTCTAGAAGGTCATTCTCTGAAGTTTAGCCGCAATGGGGGGCACTACATCGAGTCCTTTCCAGTTACGTAGGGGATTGCGATTGATAATTGACACACCTTAATGTTTGTTGTTTCAGATCCGCATTCATTACAGTAGACGCGTTGGGGCAAGAGTTGAGATGGGTCTTGAGAAGCTTCAGCTTATTGCAACCACTCATGTGCCGTCTAAGTATAAAATCGATTGGTTGAAGATTTGGAATTCGTCAGAGTTCCAAAGGAACGAGAAGCATTTTCCTCTCTACCCTTGTTCGGAGGCTGATCTTAAGTTGTTTCTCAACCGAGCGGTGTTCTACGCATTGGTGAGATTCTATCATCCCATAATTGTGAGTTTCTGTTTTTGATATTTATCCTCCATTCTGACGTTGACTGTTAATTAGATTGAGGAGGAAATTGCAAATGACATGGACGCTGAGTTAGAGGGCCTTGACGTGAATTGGGAGGTTGATGACAAGCCTCTGAAGTGGAGAACATATTTGGAGATCTGGAAGTCGCGGCTTTGGAGTCACGCGTTCAACGGAGTCTTTAGTGGGAAGACGCCATTCACTAGGCTGACAAAGTGGGAAAACTTCAAGCCCAAGCGAGAAATAGCGAAGCGGTTCATGTACCGCTACATTAGGCACGAGCTCTTTTCGAAGGGGGCTATCGTGGAGCTTCCCAATTGGATGGAATCGGCTTACGCGTCGTCTTCTTCGACTTGCATGTATTCGCCCTATCAGAGGAAAGTGTATCCCCTCCCGCATTTGATTGAGTGTTGCTGGTACATGGAGTGCAACAGAAACTTCTGTTACGACACTGAGCAGTCAATTAAGGATGCCTGCGGGCCTTTGATGGCGCCTGGTTTGGTTGAAGAAGTTGCACCTTCTGTAGCGCAGAAGACTATCAAGAAAGGACGTGGTCCTCCATAGAGTCCGAATTCCAAGCGCATTCAAGCCAATAAGAAAGCGAAGGAGCAGCGAGACAGACGGAAAGCCGAAGTGACAGGTGTAAAGGAGGCCGAGGCAAGAATAGGCGAGGAGGAGGTGGTTGAAGATGATGCTCAAGATAATGAAGACGTCCAGGGCGATACTGGGGCAGATGCGTCTGAGCAATCAGCAGATGAACGTGCAAATCTGGAGGCCTCAGTCGCAAGGGCGCAGGTGGAACAAAACTCTGAGGATGATTGTGATACCACGATGGAGGTCACTGATCAGGAGCCTCCTTCGCAATTTCATGTGGTTCACCGGACAACAAGAGAGAATCCCCCACGTCAGTCACCGGCGTATGGTACTTCACAGACTAGACAACATTCTCAATCGGTTCAGCTGTCACATTCCCAACCACTGACCGACCCCACGCCCAGTCTGCTTGTCCCGACATCGCCAGTCGAAGGTATGTCGCATGGACCGGTTGAGTTTATTCTTAACTCGCCAATTTGCAAGGGTGTCTGGCAAGATATCGCCCAATTTGCAATGTCCTGCAACGAAGGGAAGAAGTGTGTTGTGGATGGGAAAACTGTGGAAAAATAGGCGCGTATTGATCTTATTCTTGCCGAGGTACCCGACAATTTGCCTATTTCTGGTGTTTCCGAACATGTTCCCACCTGGAATGTCCTCGACCCTCTTTGGATGAAGAACCTTTTCTCCTTCGCCAACAAGTTCCTCCATGACGATGGCGGGATGTTTATTGTGTATGCGGATGACAACGGAATGACGAAGAAGACCATTTGGTCATTCTTTGCGGCGTACGGATTTCAATTCCACCAAGAGTGGTTCGGAGTGAACCAGATGAACACTTTCGGAGTGAAAGGCCACACAGCTCTATTCCGAGTAGCTCTTCTTGTCCGAGCATCGTCAACTGTTCAGCCCTACTTGGTCCAGCGTAAGTCCAAGTTTTGATTCTGCACCAACAAGGCGTTGATTGACATGGACATTGACATCTTCCAAGGCAATACGATATGGAATTTCGTCACAAAGGAGACGCTGACATCAACCAACGGCATAGTATGGCGGGGTGCGAAGGAGTGTGGACAACACTTTCATTCCTCGTTGATTTTCTCAGCCTCTGACGAAGACATCATTGTTGTAGACGTCACTGCAGGAGTTGGTGAGTGAATCTAATATTCTTCGTATTGTCATTATTTTTTTAGTACTCGCTGTATTTGACATCTCAACGTCATCTCATTTGTTCTCTATGTTTACTTCAGGCGCTTCAATAATTGTCAGCAAGGATCACGGAAGACGCATCGTCGCTCTCGAGGGCTGATTCCGATGTTTTCCAAGCTGTCCTTCAGCCAATGATAACTTCGCAAGTTGAGGACGACGAAGTATCAGGCGGGAACGATAACTCTGATCCCGAAGAACCACTTGAGGAAGTACCAGATGCGCACATGGACTTAGACGATTTGGACTTTGTGCCCGCACCATTAGCGAAGCGTCCTAAAATTACCAGGCAGTAAGTAGAATTGGTGGAAATCGGTACATTTTGCAATATGCAAGCTGGACTTTTCTCAATGCATTTGGCTTGTTTTTTTGTTACACTGCAGAACATTGAATTATACTATGAGTCGCACTCCTTCGTTTGCTTCAATGCCAATTTATGCTAAGGACATGGCCAATGCACTTGCGGTTATCAAGACGCCCTCGACAATGGTACCGAGAAAACGGAGGCGAGATGATCCGGTTGTTCTTAGGCTCTTAGACGTGCATGCAATAGAGGATAATATCCTTGAATCCTCTAATGGATCTTCATGGACTAAACTATAGCTTTTAAACTGAGTGTATGAAGTTTGAAGTTTGATGTTTGTTGGATGGATTACCATCCGTAGTTTTTATTACATATTGGCCAATTTGCAATCGTTTGCCTTCTTCATGTCAACATGTCAACATGTCAACATGTAATCATATCAACTTTAATTTTACCCATGGCGTTGTGCCCCTCATAGTGAGTAACCATCTCGTTCCGAAAGGATCTGTCACCACGATTTCGACCGCAAAGGGGCCCAACCTCATGGCGTACCTCTCGGAAACGAGAAGTACGACACGTGGCTGGGCCCCTTTGCCGCCCAAACTACAGTGATTGACCCTCTTGGAACGAGAGGGTCAACCACTATTGGTTGGGCAGCAAAGAGGCCCAACCACGTGGCGTACCTCTCGGAAACGAGAGGTACGCCACGTGGCTGGGCCCCTCTGCCGCCCAAACTATGGTGACTGACCCTCTCAAAACGAGTGGGTCAACCACTATTGGTTGGGCAGCAAAGAGGCCCAACCATGTGGCATAGCTCTCGTTTCCGAGAGGTACGACACATGGCTGAGCCCCTTTGCGGCCCAAACTGTGGTGACTGTCCCTCTTGTTCCGAGAGGGTCAGTCTCTTTTTGTTGGGCGGCAATGAGGCCCAACCTCGTGGCGTCCCTCTCGATTCCGAGAGGTATGACATGTGGCTGGGCCCCTTTACAGCTCAACCTCGTGGCGTACCTCTCGGAGTCGAGCGGTGCCTCACGTGGCTGGGCCTTTTTAATGCCGTCTTTTAAGAGTAATGCACGCTGGCCAGGGCTGGGCATGGCCGGCACATGTGTGGCCGCAATGGCTGGAACTTTGTATTGGCATGGGGGAGCAAGACAATCTCGGGCACGTTGAAATGTATAGGTAGAAGTTGTAAATTCGACTTTCTTATTTTGAATTTTGAACTGAGAATGTTGTATATCAAGCGGGTGTGTTGGATCTTCTGTGAAATCCTGAAGTTGAAGATATGAAAAAGAGGTTCTTGAAGAAGATGCACGGCATCAAATATTCAAGAGTTCACAATTCATCTTTCAACAAAATCGGTGGCTTCTAATATAAATATTGTTCTCAGTTTGTACACACCACTATATTTCACATCAATTCTATGATAGGAGGAACCTAGGTTGACGCGCTACGAGTCCATCAAGGTCAAATCCGTCCATTAATGCAGTCGGTGGGAGAGCTCTCCAAACATTTCGACCATCCTCCAGAATTGCCGCTGGCCCATCGCGTGCAATCCTCTCCCGAGACTTGCGGAGTAGCATGATTAACGCATGTAGATGAACACCGCATAGATGTTGCGGTGGCTGCATCAGATGAGGCACAAAGTAGCGCTCTGGTATGATCCACATGGTTGCCAAAGTTAGTAGGTTCCGATGGATCGACCTTCGGAAATGCGGCACCCATAGAATGCGACCCTGCCTACTTCGGCCTGAATAGATCTTGGACATTGCGAGCGTGGCCCGAACTGCAGTGGCCTCTAACATTGGAGTTACCATCCTCTACCACCTTCGACTTGTCATCCGCATCGTCGTGAACTGTCGGACTACTACCCGCACCTCAGCGTCGCTATTTGTTGGGGTCAAATCCCATAAACTCCGTGCGATGCGTGACCAGATCCCATACACAACCACATTGTCCACCAAACCAGGAATGAAATCCTTTGCTGGTCCTTCACGCTCCATCGTCACATCTGGATCGAAAACCGAAATCATTTTAAGATCGTCATTAATTTCAATAGGGCAAAAACGCTAGGAAGTGGGTCTGCAAGAAGGATTGCAGGAAGAAATCCAAAAACAATCAAAGACCGGTCCCTTAGACCAAATCCATGTCTATTCGATCTCCGAATCTCGGGACTAGTACCAGTCTAAACAATAGCCTGGCTCAAGTACAAGGCGTCAGGGTTCCACACCTGGCGGCGTTCGACTCCGCCACCATTTATACTCTAATTCTCACATACTGCACACCATGTCCTTGACCACCAGGACAACATGGCAAAGACCACCTGCACACCACTGCCATGACCACCACCAACTCTTGGCCTAGACAACCAGCACACAATGGCCACGACCTTGACCATGTCTATGACCATGACCACCAGTACGCCATGGCCAGGACGACTAGCGCACCTTGGCCAGACCCCAGCACTACATGTCAATCACGACCAACACACCTTGGCAAAGACGACCACCACACCTTGGCATAGACGACCTCCACACCATGGCCAAGACAGCGAGCAAGCTTCTACACACGAGATCACACACTGATCTCTACTCAGTCTTCGGTACATCAAGTGATCTTGAAGGAACTCGAATCGCCTAGCTCTATGTGTCTACCCGCATCGTTCCCTAAGTCGCAAGTGACATTCTTGGAACCGAGAGGGTCAAATCGGACCTCATCTAAACCTAGGTTGCGCCACCATCTCCCGATTACCTTAATCTGTGCTCCTAAACTAAAGTACGCCATGGCCAGGACGACTAGCGCACCTAGGCTAGACCCCAGCACACCATGGCAAACACGTCCAACACACCTTGGCAAAGACGACCAACACACCTTGGCAAAGTCGACCACCACACCATGGCCAAGACCGCGAGCAAGCTTCTACACACGAGATCACACACTGAACTCCACTCAGTCTTCGGTACAGCAAGTGATGGCGAAGGAACTCGATGCGCCGAGCTCTTCTTGTCTACCCGCATCGTTCCCTAAGTCGCAAGTGACACTCTCGGAACCGAGAAGGTCAAATCGGACCTCACCTAAAAATTAATGGCGCCACCATCCCCCGATTACCTCAATCTGTCCTAAACTAAAGCACGCCATGGCCGAACGACTAGCGCACCTTGGCCAGACCCCAGCACACCATGGCAAAGACGACCAACACACCTTGGCAAAGACGACCAACACACCTTGGCAAAGACGACCAACACACCTTGGCAAAGACGACCAACACACCTTGGCAAAGACGACCACCACACCTTGGCAACGACGACGACCACACCATGGCGAAGACCATGAGCAAGCTTCTTCACACGAGATCACACACTGAATTCCACTCAGTCTACGGTACAGCAAGTGATGGCGAAGGAACTCGTTGCGCCCAGCTCTTCCTGTCTACCCGCATTGTTCCTCAAGTTGCTTGTGACACTATCGGAACCGAGAGGGTCAAATCGGATCTCACCTAAAAATGTATGGCGCCACCATCCCCCGAATACCTTAAAATCTGTGCTCCTACCCTAAGGCTTACCTCTAATCTTGATTTCCTCCAAGCCCGCGCTCTCCAACGCCGTGGTTGTGCCTCCTTCAAACTCCAACAACATTTAGATGTGGAATGAAGGCGCAATGGGCTCATTTTTTTTTGTAGAGGTCACTTTTACATTTGTTTGAATTGATGCATGGCCCCGTACCGGGACATTTCGCACACATGGTTGTGTGCGACATGTCTCACTTCCATCATTATTCATTTATGACATGATCATTCGGGCCACAAGTGTCGGTAAGTCCAATTTCAAAACCGTGTTGACGGCTGTAATTGTGTGGTTTGTCGCATCACGGAATGATTTTATGGTACTTTGATTATATTGAAATTCGAAATGAACTTCTTGGTTGCGATAGATTTGACAATCCTGGTTCAATCATTCTGACGGCCCCAATGAGACATGGTTGATTTAATCAGTATTGGGAAATTTATCAGCAGATTTTGAGTTCCTTCAGGACTTGAATCTTGAATTGACAGTCTAGCTTGAAACCCTAAACCACCTTTTTGATGGCCTCTTTTACAGTTTATGAAAAGGACCCTAGGATCTAGAGGTATATATCATTCATGATGTCACCTATACCCACTATTCGTTCATGATGACGTCACATTGAAATCAAAATGATTATGATGACATCATATTCTTGTAATTTCGTTCATGATGATGTCAGCCCTAATGTCTATTTATTTACCAAAACGTGGTGTTCATAAACAATATTTTCAAATTAATAATAGTAAACCACGGTAATAGGGGCCCTTTTGTTCATTAAGTCTATGCAAAATCTTTAGAAGTCTGCTCTCTTTTTCTGCTCACCGCTCACCGCTCACATACGAGCTTTTCCTGTTCGTCTCGTCTGTCCGTCCGACTGTCCGTCCGTCCGCTGTCTTTGGGCCCATGTCTGTCTATGTAGAGAACGAAAAGTAATCGGGCACTTTAGACGGAGTTCCTTCCGGACTTTTTAAGCAAGTGGCCAGGTGCCACTGATCCTCTTTTGTGTAAGTGGCCGGATTTTCCACTGTCTTGTGACTTAAAGTAGCTAGACACCCACTGCCCCAAAACTTATAGTGGCAGGACACCCACTCTCTGTACTCCGGTAACCAATGGTTAATTGTTGCTGCTTGAACCACGCTCTCACAACATTCGGATGGCCATCCATATGCGGTCACGTAGAGGCTAGTCTGGACTACAACGACATTCCGGCAAGTATTGTTGTGATTTCCTTGAGCGAGTTTTATAGTTTACAAAGAGGACTCCTTCTAGACATACACATTAGGCTTTTTCTTATTGTAGGGATAAACTCTGGCCTCAACCGGAATCCGGGTTCATATGGATCTTCCGTGCCCTGGAGGCTACCAGGCACACCTCTGCAATACGTCTTTAGCTCTCCCAGGCGTTTTCTTAATGTAACTCCCAACCGGTCTCTTCAAGTGCAAAACAAAAGAACACTCACCACAAAAGCACTCTCCACAACAACACAAACCACAATGGATCCGTTCCTCACAAAAAAAACATTCCACATCACATTGTCTAGGAAGCAAATCTATTGAGAGGTTTGAAATGCCTTCAGCGCAAGAAAACAAGATGATGGGTTTTTAAAACTCATCCACTAAGTACAAGCTAAGTTTCTAATTTAAGTTCTACATTATCCACCAGAAATCCGGAAAATGGCGGCCGAAATATCCTAGACTCCACTTTTGATAATTCCTAAGTAAGATCCGAAATTTTTGGATGTGAGATCCAAAACTCTCGAGTCTGGAATCCGGAACTTTCTGAAATCCGGACATATTGCCTCTAACTCTAAGTCATTTACAAAATTCCTGAGTCTCCTGGTTTGTTGCCGGGTGCAATTTCGAGCCTTATTCTTAATTGCTACTAAACCTAGGTAACTCAAAATTTCCTAACTCTAATCCTAGATCTAACTAGGGAGGTGAACCAACATCCTTGAATCTTGGGCTCGTACGTCTAGTAGACCCATCCACTCTAGCTTTGCCGGTCTTCTTCTTCCGGGGTGTCGTAGCTGCAGCCTGCCGGTTAACTTGGAGATCCGGTTCCGGAATCTGGTGCCGGTGTTTCCACTAGTGGAACTGTTTCGGTGGCGGAGTCCACCGCAGCACCTTCCGATCCTCCAACGAAGCTCTGGAAGCTCATGATTGGGCTCGGAGGGTCTGTCGCTAAACGCCGGGCTAGCGGAGGCATCAACCTCTAGCGGCCCGATGAGGAAGGAGTACGTACGGGCCGGATGGAAGGAGGCGTTTCTTTGGGACTCAGCTTTGGTAATAGCTCCGTTCAATGCTTGATTGTGCTCGTGCTAAGGTGGCTAAGGAGACTACAGTTCATAGGTGTGATGGAATCGGGAGTGGTCAATACCGCCTTCCACTTCCCAGAGCGTTTCAGAGGCACCTCCGAGGGCTCTACTTCATCGAGAGTGATCGTGACTCGTACCGGGAAGGACCGGTCTTCATATGCTTATATACTCCAGGTCTCTGGCTCTTCCAGAGACATGTTCCCCGTGATCGTGGAGGAACCTAATGATTTGTACCCAGTTGAGCTTGTCCTTCCGCTCCAGCTGCTCGGTGAAGAGAAGACTTCGGTTGACAGTGTGCATCGGAAAGTCCAGAGCTGTCCAGATCTTTGCCAAGGCACGGGCCGCAGTATTTGCCCAATCTTAGCGTTCCTTGGGCTTCCGCCAATGCCGCTTCCGTCTTGTCCAGCAGCTGCTAGAACTTGTCGCGACTATGGAGGATGGCAGCCCGCTCATCCTCCAGTGCCCGGAGTCGGCGGGTGTTCTTCTTGAGCTCCTCGATCCGAGTGGGTATGTTGGCCAGCCTATCAAGTTCGAGCTCTTGCCGGATTTTGTCAATGATGCTATGTGATCTACGTCCGACTAGCAAACAAGGGCAACCCGCCACACCACATGCCGAATGAGCTCCAAAAGATCCACTCTTGTTTGTCCGATGAGTATTGATGGTTCAACGGCTGGCACCCAATCGTCTCTAAGAGGAGGCCCGGTGGTTTCTTGTGCCGCTCGCATCACTACTTGTCGGCTTGATGCACCCGGCTCTGGTGCCGACTCCCTTAGCGCCGACCGGCTCCTCTTCTGTATATGGGAGACTGGTGGTGGCACTAGATCTCTTGTCACCTTTGTGTCTTCTTCGTTAGACGCTGACATTGGCCCGCTGTAGTTTTGGATGCTGAGGAGTTCTTCATACACTTCTTGCTCCTTTGGCGTAAGTATTTCATGGCGTGCATAGAGGTGAGTGAAGTAGGAGGGTAGGGGAGTTCTAGACTACTTTACCTTCCGGAGGCTTTTCACCATCCGGTTGACCATGTCGCTTATGAGCAACGCCTAATCCACCAAAATCTTCCCCCTCATCGATCCTAGGATCGTTGCTATCCATTTAGAAACCACCCTCTTCGGCTTTTCCGGATAGAAGATTGGGTTCAGGAATCTAACCACGATTTGGGCGTCTTGGTGCCGTAAGTCGTCGGTGCTGAATCCTTTCCTAGGATTTGCTGCCTTTGTGAACTCGTTCTCCATGGAACTCATCATTTTGCTCAGCCGTCTTCATGTTTCCGCTTGCAAACGCGTAGGTGCGTTGCCATTCTAGTACATCCCAGGTTTCTGAATGGGCCCGGATTGTGCCATCGTACTGGTTGTCCGGAGTTCCTAGAAGCTCCACCATCAACTGTCCGTCCTTCACACCCCATGCGACGTCTAGTAATCCACGGCACTCATGACGTCGAGGAAGTGTTCGAGTACTCCGAGCTCCTCCGGATCCATAGATATGGCTAGCGAAACCCTCTGAACTGTTGGAAGCATTGTGGTACCCCGGGTTGTCCGGGAAGGTCCTTCATCCGCCATGCCTTAAAAATGAACTCCTAACCCTCACAACCTCTCCGGTTACACTTGTACGCCTGCACGCACCGTCACACTTGCACGCACTGACCTCACAAAAACAACTCTCTATCGGAAACACTTCCGGACTATTACAGGAGGGAGACGGAAGGCAAGAAGGAGAAGGAGAGAGAGAGAGAAAGCGAGAGCAAAGAAGTGCAAGACGACAAAAATGGATGCCCATTTTTAAACCTCTAAAGGCGTACGGATGACAGCTGGGTGTTGTCGCAGTCATGATGGCGTTTCCAGATTCCGGATTCTTTCGGAGAGTTCCGGACGTGACGGACCTACCGGATCCGGTCGTATCCAAACATCCGGATTCAGTACTCCGTTAGGACTTTTAAAGAAGTTGTCTCCCTTCTATGTGTCTTATTTACTATTTCTATTTTTCTACTCCTTTATTCCTCCTTCCTAACGTTCTAGTGCTAATTTTTCTTATTTTTGCCGTATTTTTTGGCTAACTTCCAAAACCTTGTGGGAACAGATTCCTACAACTATACTTCTATACGCCAGATGTTCTTGACTAAGTGGTTTGTAGCAATAATGGACTATCCCTGGAGAATTACGTCCACTACTGACAAATGATTTTTGAAGGTCGGCTTTATATAGACATCAACAACCCATTAATGGCGCGCTGTTACAAACTTTGAACAAAGGCTGCCAAAAGTCCATCATTCTTGATGCCACCATTCTAAATTTCGCAAAGGTTCATACAAACTTCCACCAATCAATGTAAATAAGTGAGATTTGAATCATTTGAAATTTCAAGACAAACATTGTCATGATGTGGCACCTCATCATGGCGTACCATCATTTCAAACCAACATGTCAAATCGTAATCACACTTGAAATCACACTCAATTATCCTAGTTTTAGCTAGCATAGTAGGCATCCTTTGGAAAAACCCAACATCCTTGCAACCGTTGGATGACGGGAAAAGCTCGTATGTGAGCGGTGAGCAGAAAAAGAGAGCAAACTTTTAAGGATTTAATAGACTTAATGAACAAGGATTTTAGGGTCACGGTTGACTAGGCTAGTATGAAAAACCTGTCACAAAGGGTTTTGCATGGAGGATACAAGCGGTCTCTTGCACTCCACTGCCAACTCCACCTTGATTTTTAAAATATATTTATGGAATAAGATTACTGACTTCTTCAACATGATAAGAAGACAAAGTTATCTCCAATCCGCGCCTTATGGTGCAATCAGGAGAAGTATATCTCTCATTCATACATACCTGTCACATGTATTTCAAATCGGACAAATATACTTCTTCTGGGAGGGTCATGAGGCTAAATACTTTGAAATTTTGCTGATACATTCATACTAGAGTGTGCTCATATATTATGTTTTAAAATTCCTCATCGAGAACTTAATTTATCTTTTATTGGCAAAAAACAGGCTTTTTTTAGGACCATCCTAAATTAGGGATTACTATTGGTTTTTACACCAAATTCTTATCCAAATAAGTAAAGCATATGTACATGTATCTTGTCACATGAGGTGTTTTAAAAAAATCGATTTTTGTTTAGGGTTTCCTTCAAAAACAAGTTTTTGGAGTCTACTTGCATCATATATACTACTCAGTATATCTGGTACATTTTCATACTGTGCAGTATGCAATATTCTCCTCCTCCCGTGAAAGTTCGGCCACTTACAGAACGACATGTTTCAGTTCAGACTTTTCTGCAGAGCTGTCAGGGCATCTCCAGTGAATCAGGAGTTCAACTACTTCTTAACCATCGTCCTTGATGTCAATGAAGCGCCAACGTTGGGAATAGCATGGCCGACTTTGCTTCATTACTCTATTGTCCACTATCAATGTGGCGCACCTTAGAGCGTCTCCATGCCGACAGTGGCTCAAGCACACGCCCACTATCACCATGTCGACACGGTCAGGTGAAGATTCACGTTGTTCGTCTGGACACCAAGCGCCAACAACATGAACAGGTGAGTGTCGTTTACACCCGTTATAGTTATCCAATTCTTGACGTTGAGAAGCACCGCCAGAACTTGAAATTGACCGGTTTAGGGTTTCTTGCTCTGTCGACACTTGGCTCATTAACAACCTCTGCTTCGCAATACAACGCCGATTTTAACTTCAACGATGTTTTTGACGTTGCAAGTCGGGGCAAAGTTTTGGTGATCTCGACAGTCACAACATACCGTGGTGACAAGTCATTGTAGAGGTTATGATAAGGTGTGTACCTGCACTATCCTGTCTTTTAATCAACTTCCAGGGTTTGTATCCAGAAAATAGCTCCAGTGACTTAGTAAATGAAGTGCCAAATCTAGGTTCAACAAGTGCACCATCGGTTCATATGATGCATATGTGAACCTTAAATCGTTAACGTAATAACTTTAGCCCAATGGTGGCCTTCCCAATCATGAAAATTTGTGCTCACTGTCAATGACATGGTTGACTGCAGACTTTCAACTTTGGCATGCACATACACAGCACGGAGTCAAGCCAATCCAGATGTTACCGACACTATTGGTGACAATATACGAATATCTGGTCAGCGATCACATGATTCTACCAAGACAGTAAGTATTCTCTGATCTTTAGGTAACTAGCCCATGATTCAGTGAATGTAAAATGCCGCCCATGTGACGATCCATCATGATTCTACAGACATTGTATTGTACACGTACATTGTACTTTCTATAGGAGTGTTCATGTAGTTTCATTATATCACCTTTATATTCTCATGTCGATGTGGCGTACAATATTGTTATCATGTTATGCAAGTGAGGGCACGTAGATTATACGTCTGAATCGTACTCTACATTGCTGCAGGGTATGGGAGAAGTCGGTTATGGGAGGGGTAACGAGGTGCATTATGCCATGATGAAATGGCTTGCTGATTTTAAGTATGATTGGAACAAAGACAAGGAGCTCGTCACTATGTGTTGTGTCTTTCGTAGAATTTGCTCCGTTGACATGGACAGTGTGAAGTTCTTGCGAACCTGGGTGTCAAATGAGTCGCACAAAGTAAACGTTGGAGAGAGTAGTGAGATGACTCTATTGTATTGCGAGATGGCTCTGTTTGATCAAGTTGGATGAGCCGCATTCAGGTGAAGATTCTTTACCATCTAGTAGTAAACAACACCTGAAATATTGAGTAATGTGACCTCAAAAATATACTTGTTTCATAGGCTGCGACGTACTTATAAAGAAGTTTTCTATAATGTTGACATCATGTTGATCTCATAGCATTCTCATATTATGTCATGTACGCTACTATACATGCATGGTTTGGTGGCCAATGGCCATGCTTTCGTCATTGAGTATTGTGTATAGAACTGCGTGCAAAGTATTGGTGGCTGTACTTTTGTAATTTAATATACAATATAGTATTCCATACGTAGATATGGTGTCTATACTTCAATTACTTATTTAGATGAGGTCTTTCCTACTTCATGCATTCTAGTACTCATAGTGGTATTTTGGCTTCTAGTAATGGTTACTACTAGGGCTGGAGATCAACGGAGGGGTGTGGGTCGCTCTACACCAACTGTGGGAACGTCCGTACATGAAGACAATACTACGCTGGCTCGAGAGAATGCGGCTGAGAAACAACGACGTTCAAGAGCAAGGAGACGGGAACTGGAGGATAGGTCGTTTCAACTAGCGTCGGTAGCTACGGTTCCAGGTCAGGATCACTGTGACCGTAGAGATGTGCACAGGGTCTCATCACGCATTTCCAATTTCATTCTGAAGGAATTTGTGAATGCTGGAGAGGGTTCTAGGTTTAGCCAGGCTGTATTGGAATCAGTATTTTCTAACAAGAATGTAGCCTTGCATTTGCCTGAGTGTTACCGTAGTCACTCCAAAGTTCAAGCTAGCCATGCATTTCTGGAATCGTATAGAAATGAATTGCGGCTATTGAAAAACCCGTGCTCTAAGGAAAAACTTGTAAGGAAGAAGGCTTTGTTGGAGGCTGCAGTGAGTACCGATGTGTCGGGCGTACGAGCGTTGTCGAAGGTTCTAGGTGCAAATCCTAAGTGCATTGTTGCAGCAGTGCAACGTCGCCATAGTCTACAATCAAGCGGGTCCTCCATTTTCATGTTGGCTGAGTAAAAGAAGAGGCCAGGTCTGTCCGCGATTGCAAAGGACCTAGTTATAGCGTGGTGGTGTTCAGAAACACGTGTGAGTCCAAACAAGGACGTAAGGAGAAGGCGTTTAGGGCCACATGTATACGAGACGCATGCGACCCACCTCCTCCTCGAGAGTCAGGTACTTCTAAGCACCTTCTCAAGTCTGAAATTAAAATTTGTGTAGGGAGAATACTGTACTGGTCCATTAGTGATACATTCTTTGTTTCAGTGTGTTGTATACTTAATAAGTCCTAAGTAGTACTCCTGCATTGTATTCACCTATCTTTTTGGTCATTTGTCATATACCAATACTTTTCTACACACTTGAATGGTGTGAATCTAGTCATTATGTCTAGACTTGAACACGTTGTATACGTCCATAAGTAACACCTATATGGTCAATTGGCGTGCTTGTGACATCCACACCCAGGTTTTGCGTACACAGTCCTTTTGTCTTTGTATACTCTACAAGGGTCTTTGACATACTTTAGATCTTCTCTTTGAAGTATGTCATCCACATGATATAGACTCATGTAAACATTGACGATGTATATACTTAGGAGTCTTTCAGAGGGTACATTCTTGAATATTCTTTATCTGGATATTTATATGTAATCCATCCTCAGACATGAGAGGTCTTCTTGGATTTTAGTTGTATACTTGGTCACACTATTCCTGTGTGTATGTAAATGGTTTGTACAAAACCTAGGATGTCCAGTACACAGTCCTTGTATGTTGACATACTTGGTGGAGGTCTACTGCATACTTCGGAAGTCCTTCTTAGGTATGTCCTCCCCATGTGGGTCTGTAGTTATATACACTTTGAGGGAGTTCATACTCATTGTCCAACAGATGGGTATATATTCATATATACTTTGTCTGGATGCAGTTGTACATAGTCGACCCTTAGACATGAGAGGTCCAATGTCGAACGGTTGTATACTTGTGGATGTCTTTTGCATACCTCAGAAGTCCTTCTTAAGGTATGTCCTCAACAAGATATATAATTACGTACACTTTGGGAAAGTACATACTCATTAATCACTCACTCGTTGTTTACTAATGTAAACTTTTTGAGGGTATGAACACATACTCCATCGTCATATCTTTGTTGAACACAGATGTCAATATTTGAATGTTTTTATTGTGTGAAGCTGTCATGTCATCTTGGGACCATGCATGCTTTATACTTTGAAGATAGGCACATGGTATGTCTAGAACAATGGTTATAGACACATTAATGATGGTTTCTTGCGTGGTACCTCGTGCAGGCTTCTTTGTACGACCGGTTTAGGGTTGCGCATGCAGATGAGCCCATCTCCATGCGCGCATTTGAAAGATTGAGGCCGTACTTCGTGAAAAAATGCAACGACAGGAATGTATGTTGTTGTAGGTATCACGTGGAGCTTGACATATTGCGTCAAGCCCTACAGTTGGTTAGAGACTCAGCTAGAGGTTTCCACGTTGGATATTCTTGCCAATGTAGATGCGTAGTATGTTCTAGTGAGAATGGTTACCCATGTTCGGCACATTTGAAGAGCTTCGATGGAGTCACTAAAATGTGGGAGCTAGTTGTATGTCAAAAGGAGGAGAACAATGAATTTCACCGGCTAGAGTGTCTGATGGGAGAATGTGGAAGATGTGGAGGACATATGCTGCCAATTTGCCCGCTTAAGACCTCAACGACGGAATTTCGACTGAAGTGGCGCCGATTCGATATGCATGTGGTGGGAGTTGGTGACGACGGGAGACCTAAGAAGAGAATAGCGGAAGTGTACATGGAGACCTCCCTCAGCGATTTCTTTGACTATCTACGGCCATAACTGCACAAATTTATTACTCACAACTTTGTAGCAAGATGGCAAGACGTGCAGTGCAGAGCCAGCATGGAGGAGCTGCCGCGGGATGTTATACTATCGCATGTGGATTTTGCAGAGAATTACACATTTGAGATTCAAAATGAGATCCAAAGCATGCATTGGCAGTCGACCCAGATTACTATACTAGTACACATTTCGTATAAATATGTTCATGATTGTGAGAGTATGGTGAAAGAGTCTCACTTTTATGTTTCAGACGATAGGACCCACGATACACTCTTTGTGCAGCATTGTTTCATCAAGCATTGGGAGTGGCTGACTGAACGTGATAACCGGATCCAACGCCATTGGGTGTGGAGCGACGGCTGCGCAGGTCAGTATAGCCTCGACTATTGTATTATGTAAACACATTTTTTGTTATATTGACGATGTCGTTGTGAAGCCTCATGGTATACAACCGCAAAGTATTATAGTCATTACGTGGGCATCCCTAGATGCATATATGGCCAGTCAACAAATTGTATTGCGGCAATTGGCTTTGCAGGACAATTCAAGGGGGCCCGCTGCATGTACTTTGTGAGTAGATATCCGAGTTTGACAAGAGGCTGCCAAATGGAGTGGAACTTCTTTGGAACGGGACACGGGAAGGGAAAGTGGGATGGGGCAGGTGCAGTGGTGAAGAGGGCGTTGCGCATGGAGCAACTTCACAACCCTTGGCACAAACTACAAGATGCGAGGGACGCTGTCGATTTCTTGGAAGAGAGGTTGGGGGGCTTGGTAGGGAGCTCGGTTGGCGAGTCAAAAGTGGTGTCTGAGCGCTACTTTCATTTCATTGTAGTGAATGCAGTGGATTGTCGACATGCCCACGGCTGCCATACTATTCCAGGTTCTCGGAAGCTCCACTCCATTCGAGGAGTGTCCGCCTTGGATCCGACGTCGTTGCTGGTACGTGACTTAAGTTGTTACTGTTCATCGTGCTTGGATGGTAATTGGGCAGCATGTGAGAAGATTGCACACGTGAAGCCATGGGCGGTTGTGAAGTTGGCACCCACGGAATCTACATTCGCTAGAGAAAAGATGGAGCAGACACAACAGGATGAAGGAAATGAAGACGCTTGGGACTACACTATGGATGAGAGCCTAGGAGAGTTGGTTGAAGTCGGCGACAATTTTGCCATTCCAACGGACGAGGATAACAAAGAGGGTGTAGACTTCTACGTTCTCCAGTGCCAACGCCAGAAATCTGTCATTCTGAAGAAATTTACCTGCGCTTGGGGCGGTTTATTTGACGTGGGTCAACACACAATTGTTGGAACCTACTATCAGAAGTGGGGCACAAGTCCAAACTCCTATGTTTTCTTGAAAAACTCTCGTCTTGCCCATGTAGATGCAGCTTTGGTAGTCGCATGTAAATTTCTAATGGTTCCAGCTGTACACAGGGTTAAAGGTGGTGACCCTGTGTACCAACTCAGTGATGAGTCCATAGATGTCATTAGGACATCTCTAGAGAGTTTGTAAGCGAGCTCCTTGTCAGACTACAATATGTGTTTACATTCTTCATATAGGCAGGTATTGTACATATTACTATAGTACTGTAGTATGAAGTGCAATATTATCATGATTGAGTACAACAAGGTTTTCTTGGGATTGTATTTAGTAACCTAGGTTGGCAGATATCGGATTCAGGGTGGTTATAGGCAATTGTAGCCAGACATCGCTAATTTCTAGAATGCGTATATTTTGGTCCTTGTATGCTCATTGATCTTAGACAAAGGCTCTAGATCCCTGTGGCCTTGGCCTAAAATGTTATCATTTTATTACAATGCCTATCATAATTTAATCTCTTCATTTCTTCATGAAAGAGTTTGTTTTGGCTGAATATGCGTAAGCTAGTATAATTTGAACCAGTTCAATATTACAGCACATATTTAGTAGTACAGAAGTCCTTTTGAAGTATGATTTGGTATTTTGTGTGGTATATTTGGTACACATGTGGTATATTTGGTACACATGTGGTATATTTCACCCACATATGGTGTATTTGTGGTATATTATGTACACATTTGTGCACATATTCAATGGAAAACATATTGTCCAAGGTAGAAGAGCAGTTGACAAAATTATACAAAGAGAATAGCTTTGAATGTTCAAAGTCCCCCAAAAAATTTCAACTTCCTCAGAAATTGAGACACTATCGTCGATATGTTTGATGGCGGCTCCTTCTGTCACGACAACCTTTGCTTCCACATACGCACCGAAAGGTAGGAACCAAACTAGATGTGTCATGGAAATCTATCCCATAGTCCCATGTGAGTTCCTCACCCGCCAAAACTAGTTGATTGGTAAAGAAGGCGACGTGATAGTAGCCCATCAAATCTGTCTCAATGATGACCGGGATCTGAAACAAATTTGCGTCATAGCATCTGCGGGGAGTAGAAACAAACAAGAATTAAATAACGCATTCATGTTTCTATATCATTGTAATCCAACGAAAACATGGTGAGCTAATATGTCCCATCGAAATCACTTACCTGTGCTTTAAAAACCTACAGACATTTCCACGATAGGTCGCATCAATTGAGAGACACTGTGCATCGCTGAGCTGGTCTTCTAATCTCCACTTCGCATCCAAGTTTAGGGCATACTTACCGTGGCTGCGCATTCGAGTATCGAGATCCTCATTAGATATAACCTCTCCAACAAACTCGAAGACAAATGCGCCTATTGGCAAATCTTCCAACGTCTTAATGCCCCATCCCTTTTGGTCGTTGACCCAGAAGACCTGTTCAGAAAGAAGTGCAAAGAGATGTAAAAACTCGCATGCATAAACGAATAGGCATAAATCATTTACAATACAAATAAGTTTGTATGTGGAAATGGATAATACTCATACAGCATGTACGAAGCACCGCACCTGTAGTTTGCGTGTCACTCCCTTTTGCACAACACGATTAGCACAACCGGAAGTGCATTGACAAGATGTCCCACATTCTTTTATAAAGGTCCGTGTTATATGTCCAATACAGCTCCCCTCGAAATTATTAGAACAACCTGCACTATCACAGTATTCATACAAAGTCGTATCCATTGCTAAAGTCTCATTCAGCGCCTGCAAAAGAAGATTAACAGAGAAATCGTGAACTTCCATTGAGACGCCCAAAAATGAGAGGCGTTAATATAGACAACCTATATATATGAATTTCTATGCTTAACAACTGTGGCTTACCATTTCAACATAGTGCTCATGAAGGAGGCCGTCTTTGGTGTAGGGGGCACAATCCGCAGCAAAATAAGTACATGGGCATGTGTTCCTCCTTCCCACTCCGCACGCATAAACACACCTCTGGCAGCCACCCCCCTGCCGTGTGGTCATGTCTAGGTCTACACAAACAGTTCCACTTAATGAGCTCTCTAAAATATACTAAAAATCATTGGGTCCCAAATATGTGTCTTCTTTGACAACCACGTCTATAGGAATCCGCTCAACACCATCGGATAAATCATATGACTTTTGTAATGCCTCTACAACCTGCAAACATACAGGCAAAACGTTTTGATTACAAAACCACTGAACGGTTGTACCCGTCTACAATATATGATCGTCAACAATATTATGAAATAAATACTATAGCTATGGTAACAAAGAAGTATACTTTGCAATTAATACATGATCCACGGTTTAGTAAAGTACATAATACATGGGAAACACAGAGGTAGAAGAGTGTGTATCACATATAGGCTCTGCGAGGCCGAGCACACCAATGCAATTCATGTAGGAAGACGTACATGTGTTATATGTATGGCGACGCACCGTCTCCATACATATTGCTAGTGCTAATATGAGAACCCTGAACCCATAACTAACGTGAAAACTAACGCAGAGTGCCATTACACATTGGCAGGCCACAAAATGGGAAAATGCCTGAACCGCATATAGTGGCTACATAAACGAACACTCTGCAGAAAACATATCACTACTTCTTGCCCCTACTTTTTACCTTTGCAACTTTCGAGCCGTCACCGTCGATGTCCACTACGTCGTCACCACATACAGACTCAAATCTCTTCCTCTTATTCCCCCCCTTTTTCCCTGTACCTATGAAGCTGACGTCTTCAGAAGGTCCATCACCACGTGTCCTCATTTTCAGATTTCCTTTCCCCCTTGTTTGTGCTCCAACGTTGTTACTCTCTGGAAGAGCACTTGAAACCCCTTTAGCTAAAGAAGTTCCATTCTTAGCCTTTGAAGACTTCATCTCCGCGATCCTGTCCTCACATTTTGCTATCAATCGAGCCTCCGCTAGAAGCATGTTCTCGTCATCCAACTCCTAAGTATCATCATCCGATGAATTACTTCCTGCAGTCATGATTCATCACGCATCAGTACACGTAGGTATACCAGTCAACGCACATGTATATACATTAGCTTCTTAATTTGAAAGGCCACCTCCTTATCTTGAACCATACAGCAACATGTACAGACATTGTGCATAATGAACTCAGACCTACCTTCTTCTCCGTTGCCCTGCTTTGTATTGGAGGCAATGCTTGGCCTTCACCGCTCTTGGGCTGAAGCGGCAAACCCTGCTTCGGTGGTGATACTGCTATAGCTGCAGTAGATGGCCTAACAACCGTGCATGCTGGTTGCAAGGCTACTGTTGGCTGCTGGGCCGGTTGTTGAACTTGAATGTCGGGTACAATCACTCCTTTAGGTGTCATGGCTGTTGATGTCATCCCGTCCGACACTCTCACTGGAGTTCTTACAGCATCGACCAGTCCTGCGCCGCAGGTAGCTCTCCTTGGAGTGTTGACCAAATGTTCTACTGGCGAAGCATACAACGCTCTCCGTGGAGTGAGCATGACATCGTCCACCTCTAACCCACCCACAGGTCTCCTTGGAGAGGGAACTACATCACTAGCTGTCTTCGAAGGGGACGACTTATTCACCTTTGGTAACTCATGGACACTAGATCCCCTACAGTTGTCAAGGGCTGGTTGCCCTGTCAACTTCAAAGAACGAGTTTCCATGTATTGAGGCCTACCACCCCCCTTTGCCTCAAGATACCTACTATCACTTATGATAGAACTGACCTTCACTTGGCTGAACTCACCCGCGCTTTGCGTGCATGTGGTGGTGGAATTGGGACTGTGATGCACATGGGATGAATCTGCAATAGGAGGTTCAAACATACAATTACATCAGTAAGAATAGCACAAAACAGCGGAACAATCACCTCCCATTATGCATGGCCGTCACTCAAGCCAACCCCCAAAGAATATTTGCATAATATACAAAATAATCCACAGATGTGCAGTACACTACGCCTCGGTTTATACTGCCCAACCATTATATACACCCTTAAATATACACGGTTACGGAGTATACACTCATAGAGGGTATATATCTTTTAGGGGTGTATATTTCTTGAGGATATATACCCCTCGAGGGTATACACTTAAACCGATACATACTTCCACAGGTGACAGTGGTATATACCCTACGTAACTAATACACCCCTGCCTCCCATGGACATGCACCTTCCCCGTCAGTCAGATGTATACCCCTACCTTGTTCCAACCAGTGTATACACCCACCCAGATATACTAGTACATACTGTTGTACAGATATCTAGACTCCTATCCTATTACCCCTAGCCTATCCTATACCTGGTCCCTAGTATACAACCCACTCACATAATGTCTACACTCCACGGGGGGTAGTCACACTTGCAGTAATGCATGAATCCCACCCACGTATTAACATCCACCGAGTGTATGTACCGCATGCAATGTAAACACTTCTGACAACTGTATACACCACCCAGGTAAAATTGATACCCATGCATACACTCCACCCAGAGACACTCCACTTAAGCATACACAGTTCCATGCATATTCTTTACACGTCTATAGTAGCAAATAGTATTTTGAGGTATTCTATATACCCAAAACCGGCACCTAAGCCCGTACTAGAAAGCATATCACAGGATAAAGAACAACACAATATACAAACTCAATACTTCTACATGAGCAGGCGAAGACACAATCACATTTGAGGTAGTACTAAACATACAAGACACAATGTATGGTAGCATTTCACATGTTCTCCAATATGTATGCATTCTTATAAAGAGATACCACAAGTGTACCATGAATGAATTATGAAACACTTACCAACTGTGGTGCAGTTCTTCTTGGCCGACAGTGTACGTGCCGAAATTGCCAATACCCGAGAAAAGTTACAATCCAAAGTTTCAGCCTCCACTTGAAGGTCACCCAGCAACTCCCCGTATCCATTTGACTTGTACCAGTCTCAATGGACCAACCCGCAATTCATCGACGCACACTTTGAATTTGATTGAAACCACAGCCTCGCACACCACGGGTGATACACATGCTCACAACTACATATATGGATGTCATTGTAAGGAAATGGAAGATCACATACCGTGCATGTCCTCCATTTCAATGTGTTCCATCCCTTACCCTCTGCTTCCTCGAGGTACACCATGGGGTGCGGAGAAACGGATAGACCGTTGTGCCCAGCCTTCAAAGTCCCTGCGAGCTTGAACAAGTCCTTGGCCTGCTTCTCCAAGATGTCTTCTCTCCACTCCAGTCTGGCAATCAATGCAACTTTGCATTCGTAATCTGCCTTGAGGATCCCAAGCTTGTCGCCTGCTTCCCTGAACATGTCACCATAAAAATCATTGTGCAGCCGCAGGTGTTGCAACTGTCCATCATTCTTGCAGTCATCCATACGCTTCCTTGCAGCGGTCACAGTGGCCTCCATGGTCTCAACTAGTTGGCCTTGACTCACGATTTGCTGGTTTAGATGGTCGAGATCCTTTTTTGCCACCTCAAGTTCCTTCTTTGCTGCCTCGGTCTCCAACCCCACCAGCGGAAGAAGCTCCTACACCTCTGCCCTCTTCTTCTCCGTCCACAAAGAGCTTTGAGAGGCGTTGTTGTCCAACATTCCTGTAGAAGCTTCGGCACCCTCTCGCTTCACCAAATTCCCTCCCTCGAAATAGCACGCCAATCCCTCCTCTTGCACAATCTCAGGAAGAGACTTACCAGTAATGCGCGATTTTTCCTTCACCAATCCCATCATCTTCTTGCGCCAGGCAGACCTCTGGTTTGTGTTCGTAATAGTAGCAAAACCCGCCCAGTCCACTTCAACCCCCTTGACCACCTCTGCAACAATTGCGACCGCAAAGTCCTTCCCTACAAGCTTTGAGTGAGGCACCTGCGGCTTCTGATAACAAATGCAATAGTAGCGGTTTATTGCATTAGTTATTGCCGTATCCGCGACCTTCCTGAATGAATAACAAGACTTACCCAATCGCCTCGGTCCAAAAATCACAATGAGGTCATTTTCCGTGACATCATGCTTCTCCCCGTGCTTGTGTGGGTTCAACCCACCCGCGTGTAGCTTGTACTGGTCTCGGAATTGCTCATATGAAACAGCACGAGGCGGCGCGCCTCTGAGCATCATCCCCATCTTCAGCTCAATGTCCTCCAATTCAGACCCCTTCTCATCACTACTGTCGTCGATATTCTCCACCTTATCGTCCTCCTCCTCTCTAGCCTCCTCCTCCTCCCTGGCCTCCTCCTCCGTGTCCGACTCATCTCGTTCATCGGTGTTGTCAATCCTTCGGATGGCCACCTTTTTCTTCTTAAGCCCCCCGTGTCTCCTTCTATCTTGCCTCCCCATACCGGATGATTACCGTACTCACGTCCAGTAGCACCTACCAGACATGCACATGACGTGATAGTTTAATTTTAAACTAAAATATACTGCAGTGACTATAATATACTACAGTGAGAAATATGCAATGTCTCATACGATATACTACGGTGTACTACAGTGCTCAATAGTAAATTCCAGAAAAGGTAGCATAGTTTTCCAAGAATGCACGCATATGAACTAAACTAATGTGGAGTACCAAGTAGTATACATTGATCCACGTGTAAATCCTACGCAAATAGAAACCCGCAGCAAGAAGCACCACCTACGTATTAGCAAACATATGGGTATGCACCTAACCCCGGATATACGATTAAAGCCGGATATACATAAGTACTAGACTAGACACCCGAACCCAGATAAGGGAGATTTTCTATTCGTATACATTGACACACATGTAAATCTGAAGCACATATAAGGCCACAACAAGAACCACCACCTACGTATACAGTCACCTAGCTACTAGGTTTGCACCCACATGGGTATGCACCCAACCCCGAATACACGCTGAACCCACATGGGTATGCACCCACATAGGTATGCACCTACATATGCACCCACATGGGTATGCACCTACGTATACAATCACCTAGGTATGCACCCACATAAATATGCACTCAACCCCGGATACATGCTGAACCCACCTGGGTATGCACCCACATATGCACCCACATGGGTATGCACCTACGTATACAGTCACCTAGGTATGCACCCACATGGGTATGCATCCAACCCCGGATACATGCTGAACCTACATGGATATGCACCTATATATACAGTCACCTAGGTATGCACCCACATGGATATGCACCCAACACAAGGTATACATAAGTACTAGACTAGACACCCAAACCTAGATAAGCGACATTGGTTTGATACGGATATCTACCTAGGTAAACACCTCAGTTAATGTTTGGAAAAACCAATCCAAGTATGCGGATCAACCGAGGTATACACACCAACCCTAGGTATGGCCCCGAATCCAGATATACATCGATACCATTGTATAGTACCCCACCTAGATATACACTGTAACCCATGTATGAACATCGACACAAATATGCTCATCAACCCATGTATGCACAGCAACCTCCATATTACTCTAACCCGATGTATTTACCAAGGACAAAGTTTTGAACAACTAAACCGCAAACATGTTAACCACCACGACAGTGTGTCCATACAATGAAGTAGACCATAGCAATCATATAACCAGACGTTGTAGATGGAAACGCACATTACCTATATTTCAGTGCTTTTTGTAATCAGCCCTGAAGCTGTCGTCACTTGTTTCGTTGTTAGCTCACGTCTACACCCCTAAACCATATCGTCAGGAATTGGTCGTAGACAATCCTTTCCAAATCACCTATAGTTCAGGTGTACATCATTGTATTAGCTACTTCAAACGAACTGGCAAATATACTTCTTTCTAGACCTCACGAAGTCGTGTAGCACTTACGTACGTGTTGCGCTCTCTACACACATATTACAAAAGAAGCAAAAGAAGAACTGCAGAAAATAAATATTAGAAAGAGAGAAAACTTACAAATGTGTTCCTGTGCTTTATCTCGGCAGCCCTGAAGTGGTCGGCTAGAAGTCCGTTGTAAGCTCTTGTAAAAACTTGTATGAAATCGTGACGAATTGCACGCTCACAACAAAAATTTGCATCACCTACAGTTTAGGTGTACACTGATCAAGGAATAACCTGCTCCTTGCACAAAATGTTTCCAGCCATGGACGACCAATGTAGGTCCACCCGAAACACACATGTAATGAAACGAACAAGCCGCGCACATTATTTTACACTGATTAGCAAGACCCGAAAACGAGAACAACTTACTATTAGAAACAGTACTTGCAAGCACACATGAGGGAAATTGCAAGCACACACGCACAACTTGCAAGCACACACCCAAAACTTGCAAGTACGACCCACACGTCCCCTAGCTACGTACATGATCCTTCGATCCACGTGTATCACAGCAAAAGAAGGAAAAAAAGCATGAGAAATGGAAAATGCGTAACATCAGGCAAACTTACCAAGAACACATCGCCGTCGCCACCTCGAGCGCGAACTGCGATCAGGAGCTCCTCCTTCAACTGCGATCCAACCTCCACGCCTCTGCGGTCTTCATATACACGTTGAGGTTCGTTGCCCGACCCACCTCCCGAGACAACCTTCCACGCACAGACAGTTCAAGAGCACCGCTTTTCGGGAGCGCTAAACCCTCAATCACTCCAACACCTCGCCCACCACGAAGATGTGCTCACCTCATCTCCATACAAGTCTTCTAACATACAACAACCTTGGCGCTCTCTCATTCACTACAGTGATTGAATGTTGTGGCTCTGATTTCTTCAATTGACCGCGTCAATCGCGCTCCGCACGAGCACCGCCTCTACTTGCTTCGCAATACCTCGGCCATCGCCTCAGTTAATTTCACCCAAACTCAAGGGCGCCAAGAGGAGCGCAAACCACAGCCGTGCGGAAAAAAACACAAAGTGGCCGGTCTAGAACTCGTCGGCCCAGGAACCCCTTGAAAACCGCGCCATGTACACCTTCATAAAGTCACAGCCACGTGGCTTCATCCTGGTCGTCAAGATTAATGCGCCGTTGTTTGTAATTATGTCAGGTAGAAGCGCGCAATCGACGGCCAGGATTACCCTAAACCAGTTGGATGGACGGTCCTCAACGTTCGCAACCTCTTACAAAGGGCTCTTAGAAAAAAATACTCTATAGTATATTTTTTTTGCCCAAAAGTGAGTAAGCTTAGTGGACTTATACCCTTTACATAGACTTAATGAACATGGATTTTACATAGACTAAATGAATAAGGGTTTTACGTAGACATAATGAACATGAATTTTACATAAACTTTAATGATTATATTGAGAAGTTCATAAATTTTTTGAATTGTAGATTTTTTTGAATTGTAGGGTTTTTTTACCATAATTTTGAATACTATGTGGATTTTGGGCTCAAATATTATAGGTACTAAAAAAAAGAAAAACTCACAATTGAAAATAAATAAAGATCGATAGAATGAAGATTGGTATTCGCCCTGTAATTGCCATAGTTTTATACAATACCCTATGGCCGTGGATTAAAGACTTAGCACAGTAATAAAATAATTTAAAGAAATCAAAGAAGACTTATATTGTATGGTGTAATTAAAAAATGGTCTTAGAAAATACACACTTGTATACAACCACCCGTATAGGATAATTTCTGGTGGTTTCAAGTCAATATTTCTACTTCAAAATGCATAATTAGATAAAAGGATATTGTCTCAAATTCTGGGATTTAGGGTCATGATTTTGACTACTATTAGGATTTAGGGTGGAAAATATTATACGCACCAAAGAAGGTAAGGAAAGGTTGGCTTTTAAGGATAAAGGAAGATTGACAAGGTAAAGAGTCAAAAAACGTTCATAGGAATATAAGAAAAAGATGATAACAAAGAGATAAGATTATTAATATAGAAGATAAATGTATGATGTAGTGATGAGCGTTCAAGTTGACATCATATGAACAAAACAATATTTTGTAAAAGGAAAGACTCAAATAAAATATAGACAAATTGTAGTAAAAAGACACGGTAGAATGAAATAAGTATATAATAAATATATGATAAATCCAAGTAAATGCCAAATGAAAGCCAGTCAAAGGCAAACTACTAGCCAATAGAAAGCCAATTAGAAGCCAGAGTAAATGCTGGCCAAATTATAATTCAATCCAAATCAAAGAACTATCTATAAATGTGAAGCAAAAATAAGGTTATTCAAAACTATCATCGCTTCCGTTACCCTCATTAGCCTCTATATCAATATATTGTGAAACATGACTATCAAATTTGCGCTTAGGTCGTCGTGATGGTGGCGATGGCAAGGCTGCTATCAGCTGAGCCGCATTTGCAGCGTAGGAAGGGAGAAAAAAGCTTGATGGTGTAAACTTTTGAGGTCGTGTTGGAGTAGATTAGCATGATATTGTTGAACATCTATGAGAAATAAATTGGTAAGAAATAAACCATAATAGAAATAAACCATAATAGAAATAAACCATAATAGAAATAAACCATAATACAGGGGCTAAACTTACTCACAAGATGCTACGCGATTGCGTTTTTGCCTCTTCTCGATGTGCTCACTAAAAACATGCCTCTGGGTCCTCTTATTCTGAGCCGATGGAGCCGGCATTACTGTTGAAATAAGAGATTCTAAAAAAACCTGGAAGATTTATAGGTCCTCCTTGAAGGCCAAAATATGACGTCCGGTGGCTTGACAAGCACGAATAAACGCAATTGCCAAAATAATTAAATGCAACGTTTAATGCATAAATGAATATCAAATGAAGGCCCTCACAAATTTAGAATTCTTCTCTTGAGGCCCCCACCATGGCACACTTTTGTGTGTAAGCTGAGTGTCAGATGTAACGACGTTGTAGAAGGTATCATGCTAATCTATGCCCTCAAGGAAGTAATATTGAGATTGGATTGGACCATCTCGTACAAATAATTGAACCCAAAATCGTGTACACTACAAAAATAAGATATGAACAAATTAGGGCGTATAGAAATACTGAACTTGAAAAATTAAATAAGGAAAAATTACCATCCCAAATGTAGAACATTTTTCCACGAAATGCAGCATAATGAGGGTTTGAATCCAAAAGATCATCAAACCGCTTATTTGCTTCATGCCAATGAGAACTCCAACGTGCCTTCACTTTTTTTTAACATCTTAGGTCCTTTCGTGATCATTATAGATGGAAATGTAGAATGTTCTATCCCCGCCAATATAGCCTCCCTCAAACCGCCTCTCTAGAGCAACAACATCAACCTTCTGCAGAGGTCTTACTCCTGGTAATGGCATCATTCTACACAAAGGCACATATAAACACCCATGTATGATACTCATACCATGAAGAACCTAAACGAAATCAGACTTTTGTTGGTCTTCTTGCTCGTTCACCAGCATTGAAATCACGAAGACCTTTAGGACATTTGAGAATTTTACAAGTCGAAGTTTGTCAAATCTTGATACCAAGGACATAATGTGTCAATAGCAATATCTAATGACAAATTTTAGACTAATTATATAAATGAAAACTACACATTTATAATAGTGTTCAATCTTATCAAATGACGTCTTACCAAAAATGAAAAGCGGAACTTCTCAATTTAATACGATCAATTCAATCTTGTATATAGATGACTTACAAAAACTGAAGCATCTAGATTTTCCTTTGTAGATTCTTCTATACTGCAATTTGACACCTACAATAATTCAATAATTCAATTTAATTTGGCTCATAAAAATTCAATTAAAATCACAAAATAACATCATCTGCTCATTTCAAGAGCAAACTACACGGTCATTGCAAGAACCCTTACGTACACAAAATATTTAGCAATCAGTATTAGCTGAAGGTGGTGGGATTTGATTTAATTCCACAAACTTGAATCCAATTCAACATGTAGAAGAAAAGTCATTTGTTCCTCAACACTCGGTAATACAAGGTCAAAACAAGATGTTCACATCCAATGTTCACATGCATTGCTTCCATAATGACATGCTTCGGTGCCAAAGCGAACTGTTCAGGCTGCAATCAAGTTTCCATCTTCAAGTCTCCACGATTTCAAAAGCGAACTGTTCAGGCTGCAATCAAGTTTTCAAAAACGAAGTTTTCAGGCTCCATGCAAACTGTTCAGGCTGCGTTCAAGGCTGCAGACATTCAAGGCTGCGTTTAAGGTTGCGTACCCTAACAGAATCCACTGAGTTGTTCAAGGCTGCGTACCCTAACAGGATCCACTTCGTCATGCAACGCTGCGTTCAGGGCTGCGTTCAAGGCTGCGTACTCTAAGAGGATCCACTTCGTCGTTCAAGGTTGCGTTTTAGGCTGCGTCGTTCAAGGCTGCGTTCAAGGCTGCGTATCCTAACAGAATCCAGAGCGTCCAAGCACCTGAGCCTGAGAAGACTAGAGGAGCGTGTTACCCGATCATTGTTGGTTATCCTCGAGGATCAACTCGTACTGCTTTGCGGAGCCGTATGCTTCCTAGACTGCGCACTGTTTAGCTCCTCTCACGCGCATTGTTCAGGCTCCTCTCACGCGCATTGTATGGCTCCAGCTCCTCCCACGCGCATTGTTCAAGCTCCATCTCCCTGTGACTCGAACTGTTCAGGCTGTTGGAGATCAGCAGCCGCGTGTGTGACTACGCATCGTGCGAGCTCTAGAGGAGCTAAACTTGTTGAAGCTAGAGAAAGAGTAATCACTGAAGATACTCGAACTAAATGAGAACCGAGCTGAAGATATTCGAGCTGAAGATAACCGAATTGAAGATACTCGATTATTACTTTGAAGATAACCAAACTTACAGTCCAAAATATCAAAATCCTTCCTTCGGCGCCGAAAGTCCAGTCTGCGCTTCACCTGCGCTATTTCAAAATTTGCGCTAGCAGGCAAATGCTATTACGCCAAGGAAAATAATGACCTAGATCCATGCATAACCGGTGCCAGCAAAGTTATTGGACCACCTCCAATGTCACGGAAGAGAATGAGAGGCTGGCGGCAAGTAAAGTGGCAGCGCCAGTTCCTGCTACTCAAACTGTGTTAGGGCTTGAGTCCAAAAGTCCAGTCTTCGGTGCCAAAAGTCCTGTCTGCGCTGGTAAAAAATGATTTTGATCCAAAGAGAACTTGAATACAAACAGAAGCGACCCAACTCAAACCGAAGCGCGCAGATACCTTCGGCACCGAAACATGAACATCCGGCGCTAACACGTCCAATCTCTCAGCACCAAAACATGAACGGCCTCCACTAACACCTCCAATCACTCGCTACCCAAAGCCGATTCTTGCAGAAATAATGATTTAGATCTTGAATCCAAACAGTATTGACCCAACTCAAACCGAAGCGCGCAGATACCTTCGGCACCAAAACATAAACGGCCGGCGCTATCACCTCCAATCTCTCGGCACCGAAACATACACGGCCTGCACTAACACCTCCGATCTCTCGCTGCCCGAAGCTGACTCATGCACCAAACCGACTCATGCACGAAGCCGATTCATGCACGAAGTTGACTCATGCACCAAACGAAAGCCCGCACCAAAGCGCGTGAATCTGAAGGACTGCCGCTTTCAAACCCTTACAGCCCGTCAATCCCCGCTTTCAAACCCTAACAGCACATCGTTCATCCATTCGAAAACAACTCATCCAAGTTTATTCAACCAAGTTCATCACCTGCTCTTTATTGACTTTCGACAAATGACTTGCAGAAGATTGACTTTGACCATGCTGAACTCACGAACTCCATTCGATTGTGAACCTTAAGTCTCGAACAACAGTCACAAACAGATTGTTCATGCACTAATTTTGCACTATATAATACTATTAATATTCATAATTAAAGGCCTTGTTCTCTGGAAAACTCTAAACTCTAATGAATATCTTCACGGAATTGTGCTAAGAGTCTCAAACAACATGTTTTGGTGCCGAATCTTCCTCCAATGCATTCAAAAACAGAGCATTATGAGCAAAGTGACATGAGTATTTAGTGAAGAAGGGATGCTTCGGTGCCGATGCATCCTCTGAAGGCGTCAAATTCAGGATTTTAGATTCCTTGTGGAAATTTGAACAAAAAACAAATGACATAGGCCACTTTCAGTGCCAAAACACCTTTTTAGGGTCCCTAAATCAGATTGAAAGAAGGAAGACGTCAATATCACTTTGAACGTAGCGTTAATTAACAACCTCACAATCACAGCCATGACAGCAAGCTCGTAAATCCTATCTACCCAAGAAGAACATTTACAGCAATTCAGGAACATTACAAAGTCAATTCACTTTTTCCAATGTTCCACATATGAATCATAAGCTAAGATGTGGATCAGACTTTGCCGCCTGGACACACTAAAGGTTAAAAAAGTAGTGGATTAAACATCCTTTGGTGCCAAAACATCCCTGGAGAATTTCAAAATAGCTTCTAGATTGTGAGTAAAAATGCATATGCCTTTTTTTAAAGTTCCACTAAATATGTTCATGCTATGACTAACGACCGCTTGATCTCTCATGCTTGTACCGTCCGGACACACCCAGGGATATAAAAGATGCAAATAATACATCTTTTGGTGCCAAAAATTCCCCAGAGGATTTCAATTGAGTTAGAAGTCAGTGAATGAAACAACACAAATGACGAGTTGCACCAAAGGATTGAATACACAATCTTGGCTCCGCGTTTTGAAACCGAATCAAAATTTTATGGTGAAGCATGCAACTTGAGGAAAACAGATTATGCAACTCAAAATTTTAACTTACCTCCACGTTTGATTGTAAACCTAAATGAGCAAAAGCTTCTTGAGTAGATTCTTCAGTTGACTCCGCCGTATCTTCTTCAACGATTTCTCCTCGGAGGATGCCCTACAAATGAATCAAAAGAAAATATGTGGGTCAAAGTGATCTCCCATCAAATTTCCTCGTTGCCGTTTCGATTCACGCATTGGGAGATAAGATGCAGACAAAACATTCTTCGGTGCCGAAGCATTCCAGAAGGAATCCACAATAGTTCCAAGATTGTGAGTTACACAACACAAATGATGAGTTGTACCAGAGGATATAACACGCAAATGGTGAAGAGAAGCGACGGGAGAGGAAAAGAGGATATAAAACTCAAAACTTACAGATGAGAAACTTACTTCTCCATTTGGAATCACCGATGTTGCTTTTGGAGTTGCTCTTGCTAATCCTTCTAGACTAGATTCCATTGTAGATTCTTCTGGAGTAGAGTCTGCCATATCACCTTTGTAGCTCCGTCCTAGGACCTTCCCCAACCACACACATGTGTATTAGAATCCACGAATTTCGGTCAACACGCAGCATTCAACAACTCTAGTACATAGTTGCGATCACGACAAGTATTAAACCAAGACAAATTTGTCCAAACAAGACACCACTATCTGTGTAGACTTACAACATGAACTTCGTCATCCTCCAATATGAAGAGTAGTGCGTCATCACAATCACGCTCTGTCGAAGCATATGACAACACCTTTTTAGTATCAAAAACGTCAACTTCGGAAATATGTGCATTTCTCCTTTCCATCTGAGACCTCTTCAGTTGCTTACTACTTGAAAACAAAAGGCCTTTCTTCCTCCACTTCTTCTTCCTCACACTCGTTGGAATTATGACAGCTTCAATAGCTTTCCTAATCATTAGAGATATGTCATTTCTATCTACTAAGGCGTGCCGACAATGTCAAAGTCCTCTTGAATTTATCTAACTATACTTGTGTTGTAGATGATATCAAATACACCATAAAAACTTGTAAACGAAGTACAGAACAATTTCTCTTTATTTAAACAATGACACGAGCCATATTATTTAGGATACATGCTAGCAAAATCATGATAACTATTTATATGCTCTCCGCCGTCTTTGTTTTCAACATGTGTTTCCATTTCATTAAGAATCACTGACTTTATAAGCTTCATGATAACCCTTTTAGATGCGATTAATTTTATTGTTTCCTATTCTATGTCACATGCATGGGTTTTCATTGTGGGAGTCTAATATTCAAACCTCACCTACCTAATTGAATAATTAATTCTTTAAAGCATTGTTTGTGCATGCTAATCTTCACAACGTACAACATGTCATATACCTAGAATACCTCATTTTCTTTTCTGTGCTTTCGCAAAATTAATCAGCTTCCAGTTCAATTTGGTCAATAACATTATCTGCTTATATCAGGTGGACCAAGCTATTTTGCATGCCTAATTTTGCGAGCCTACGGTCGCGAGCCTTGTGGGCAGAAATTGAGTTCTTAATTTGAAAAAGGCATAAAAAGTAAAAGTTTTAAAGTTTTTTTAGAACGACATTGGTTAAATGCATTAAATCAATGGACCTATTATCGTAGAGGAGGGTGGAGAAATTGTATGCAGGAAAGATCTATAAATGGCAATATTGTAGATTTAAAAAAGAGACTTATGACCGTGGAGTCTAGAATTCTACAATGAAGAAAAAATAGGATTTTTGAGATTATAAAGCTTTGGAGCAGGGTTTAATATATAGAAAAGGACAATGAGAGGAAGAGAGGGGATGGAGAGAGGGAGGAATGGGGGGAGAGGAAGGTTTTAGAATTTGAAGAGTGGTAGTGGTTCTAGGAATCTTGAGAGTGGAGGGGGTGGGAATAGTGCAATTTAAGGAGATGGCAAGTTAAGTTTGGAAGGTTTTAGAGACAAAGCCTTGAGGACAATGAGAGTCGGACACATGAAAATATTGGTTGGATTTAGGGTACTGTAGAATAATAGATTTAGAGTTAGGAATAGTGGCCTAGAGGGCTTGGGAGAGTCCGACAACAAAAAACAAGATTTGGAGATAGACGATTTAATTTGGCAGATGATGACCCGAGACACGGTAAATTTATGAGATTTAAAAGGTGTATTGGCGATAAAGCTAGTGCAAGGGAGAGCAAATGATTTAGAGTATGGAACTATTGGTAGAGGTGAAATAGTCAGTGTTTAGAACCAAAGATAAGGGAGAAAAGAGGGGAGATATGAAGGATAGTTTAGGGACAATTGGCGACCCCATATTGTAGGTTTTGGAACTGGAAAAATTAGAAAGAGTCTCGGAGGGGGACATTGGAAGAGTGAGATAGTAAACTCGATTTCTATACACTTGCATGGGAAGTGTAAATCTCTAATCTCAGTCACCCTTTGTCCCGTTATTTCACAAAGTATAGACTCGCGATTGATAAACAAGAACTAGTACAAATGGTGGAAGTAGCCCTTTTAGTCTCACCTCCTTTATATAGAAGTTGGAGTGACACAATACAAGGTCAAAGTACTATGAATGGGAGCTATGCACTATAGTATTTAAGGATAAAAATCTGTAAGTTTTGCTTAATGTCATTCCAATAGAAACTAGATGTGTGAATGAACACATATACCTCCGATTCTAAATCACAGTCAATTTTGAAGATGTAACAGAGGTAGTAATAGTAAGCTCATGCACTCCTTTTGCCGAGTGACTTCTTGGACATCGATGTAAACGTTGGGCAATTGTAGTTTAGAAACTGGCTGATTGTCAACAAACAACTAGAAACCTTGGATATGTTTCAATACTCAAAAGTTACAATACAACCTAGGATTGGAGGCGGTATTATTGGAATTATGCGGATTTTTCCAATTACAGAAAGAACAAATGCGCAACTGTTATGGTATATAGTAATTGAAGCGGATGGATTTCTTTCCAAATCTCATTGTTGGGTGCTCTACAAGGTTGGAAGGGGCAAGATAATTGTTGATGTTCACTTATACACCTTCTCCGAACAAATTTTGAGGGATCATCATGTCACACTCAGTGAGACGGAACTTGACGTTTTCAAGGGCAAATATCTCCATCCTTGTCTAGTTTGTTCCCATCTCAACTAGCAAGAAGTCTGGGATATGTAGCTTAGATTGGACCCACCTTTGCCATGTGCCCATAACACAACAATGAATGTTGTTGTTGCAAAAGAAGAATTGCATTCTTTCCATTCCTGATTTCTAGAAATTGCCCATCAGTTCCATGTATGTTGAGGCAAATGAACTTTTCTTGTGTTGTACAATCCTGCCCACAAACTACTTCCTTGTATCGACTAGTAGAGCAAAGCATGCTTCGCTGGATGTCTTGGGAAGCATCCAATGTGCCATTGCTTCTCATCAGAGACAGTCTCTTGCACAACTTTGACGTGTTGAATCCGGAAATAAGTTGCAGGTGATATCGATGGAAGTACTTTAGTTTCTTCAGGAGAGCAAGTAGTGTGCGGTGGCCGCTCTTCATTGTAAGGTCAATAACCATTGGATCAATAGACAAGCCTTCATCTTTGGGTGTGAGGCCCTTATTTTGTCGGATGATGCTAGTCAAATATAATCTTGGAGGAAAAATCACTTTTCTCTTCAGAGATACAAAAACTTCTTCATCTTCTAGGTGAGGATTGCACATACAGAACTTGTCTGCACCGGGCATGTTGGCGAGTGCAGCTTGATTTCCAGAGCGTTGAATGATGCAATAGGCAATATAAAAAGTGAGTTATTCCTTCTCAAGATTGTTGCCTAGTTTTTTCACCTTTCAGATATTGGTAATAGGCAACAATCCGTATACATACCCAGACCATATCATCTACAGCCGCAACATACATATCATATCATTTTTTGCCTTAGTGTTTGTAACCACTTGTTGTGCACCAATTCCGTCAAAATATATAACGACATCTTGACCTGTTTGAACAACTTCCGATAGATCATTTGATGAATGATTATGGTTAATACAACATTTGGCATGACAAACTGATAGAAGAACTAAGGATACAAAATATCGCTAGTAGCGGCATTAGGTAGTGTAATTAGATAAATATGACAACCCCCAAGAGAAAGTGCCTTGAAAGTGACCTCTAGCAATGAATAATATAGTACTAATGGTGGGATGCCCAAACCAGCTCTACTCTAAAGTGGTATTGATGTTGGCATCCCGTTGCTGAAAAGAGATCTAAAACCACAATTAAAGTACTGCCGATGTCAGTATTCCTTGAAGTGTAAGAAGAAACAACATAAATTGCAAGCACAAAATGGAGGGACTTACGAGCTCTATGAAGCTGCTCACTTCAGGGTTTTAGAAATGCCAAAATGCTAGCCATAACTTGAGCTTGGGTAGCCCCTCATTATATGTTGCCTCAGACGACAACCACCATATCTAGATTGTCAAGTACTTACTCTAAGCCATAATATCCAAGGAAATCAAATATTGTATTATTTGCAAAGACAACAACGTTGATCTTAAAAGTCTGCTCAAATAATCGCCTTTGTATGTTTCTCTTGCGATTGCGTATGCTAGAAAAGGTATGTCCTCTTTTGGTTGTTGATATGGACTATGAAGTTGTCACTACTATACATGATATAAACTGTAATCCAATTTGTTTGTGCGTTCTTGGACATCAATCCTTTGAGACTTAGATTTGAATTGTCATGCCTACTTGAAACCGCATTGCATCATCTCTAGAACACTTGCTGAAATGCTACATTTTAGAGTACATATCAAAAACCGCAATTGTCATCATGCGACAATAAATAGAGTTGTACAGTGGGGTACCAATCAAAATGTCGTTTTTGAATTTGCAGTGAGAAAAATTTCAGTATTGCCAACTTTGAAAGCCTCCTGAGAGCTCAAAAAAAGGTATTTTACCACAAAATTTTTACCAAAAAATTATCTTCAAGTTAATTACATGTATGCCAAATTTCAAGGCCAAAAGATCCACCGGAAAAAAGTTATTCAAAATCTACCAACATTGGTAGCTGTGGAAATTTTTTCATTGCTGCCAACTTTGACAGCCTCCCAAGATTGAATTTTTTTTTTCCCATGAAATTCTTGGAACAGAAACCTCTTTATGTTAATAACATATGATAAAAATTTTAAGGCCAAAAGATTAATACGACAAAAGAAATCCACAATCTACCAACATGTGTAGTTGTGGGAAACAATGGGGGAAACCATTTCATTGCTACCAACTTTGACACCCTCCCAACGGTTGAGAAATTGTCTATTTACCATGAAATTTTTGGCACAACATGATCTTTATGATAACAACATTCATGCCAAATTTCAAGGTCAAAAAATTTATAGAAAAAAAACATTTACAATCTACCAATGTGTGTAGTTGTGAGATACCTTTTATTAAAGACATTGAAATTGTTGAAGTATGTCAGACAATCATGCTTCTAGATTGAAATTCTCCAGATGATGCAATCTCTAATCATAAATTCTTCTAAAAAAAATCAAGGATAGCCAAATTTAGTTGTGTGCACTTGTCACATCTCAAAGACTGCACTTGTTTAAAAATTGGAGACCATATATGCATGAAGAAGCTTTTTCCTCTCAATAAGAATGCTTGCATTTACAATAGAGCATTATAGGAGGTGGGATGTGGGATGATGAGAGAAGCAAGTGATGGGTGATTATTTTCTAAGCACATGATTGAAACTTTGTGAACATGAGTGATTGAGTGCATGAAAGATGAGTTAACTGAGTAAGTCTAGGCTATGTGATAACTAAGTGGATGAGGCATGGGATGAGTGTCTGAGGATATACGGAGGTATGTGAGATTTTCTTTAAGAGTGAGTGAGGTTATAACTTACGTGTGGTGGCTGGTGAGGTCTGGTGAATGAGTGAAGGCTGTGAGGCAGGATGATGGTGAGTGATTGAGGGTATATGAGATTTTTTTCTGATGACTGAGTGAGGTTATATATGTGCTCAGTGAGTGAGGCTGGATCATGGTGATTAAGTGAAGGCTAGATCATGGTCACTGAGTGATGGCTATTTCAGATGAAACTCGTGCTCGCATAGTAGGTTTGAGTGAGGCAGGGAAGACAGGAGTTGACATTGCAGCTATTGTTAGAGTCCATGTTAGAACAGTTCAGAGGGTAGTGAAGAAATTTCGAGAAGATGGAACCTATAAGTGCAAACTTTGTGGTGGAAGTCATGCTAAAAAGCTTAGTGATAGAGATGTCCGTGCTATTATACGTGTCTCAAAAACTCATCGTCGCTCGACACTCTCTGAGATCACTAGTATATGTTCTACTCAAGTGTCTAGATCGACTATTCAAAGGGCCTTACATGAGAGTGGCATTTTCAGTCGAGATTGTTGTTAAAAACCTTTTTTGACACATCGTCACATGTCTAAACGATTGGCATTTGGGCAAAAGTATTGTGGGTGGACTATAAAAGAATGGGAGAGAGTTGTTTGGACAGATGAGTCTACCTTTGAAGTTGGAAAAAATTCTAAACAAGTTCATGTTTGGAGAAATGCATATGAGCGCTATTCATCAAGTTGTATAGTTCCAACTTTTAAGAGCGGGAGAACTTCTTTGATGATTTGGGGTGCATTTGCTGGAGGGCAAAAGTCACACTTGTTTTTATGCCCAGAGATAGACGTTCTGTTAAGGATTTTGTTGAAGTCGTCTACAATGTTGAGTTGCTTCATTTTATGAATAGAGTGCCACAGGGATTGCTCATGGAAGATGGCGCATCTGTCCATTGTAGCAAAGTATGTGAAGAATGGAGACAAACACACCTTTTGGAGAAGCTCGATTGGCCTGCAAATTCTCCCGATCTCAATCCAATTGAGAACCTTTGGAAGATTTTGAAAGATGCTGTGCAACATGGCCCAATATTTCCAAAAAATTTAAATGACTTGAAGGTAATTATTGAAAGAGAGTGGAGGTTAATCAATGGTACAAAGTTCCTTCAACTATGTCATTCTACGCCCTCTAGGTTGCAAGCAATGATTGAGGCAAATGGAGGACATAAACGTTGGTAGATTGTGAATATTTTTTTTCTATAAATTTTTTGACCTTGAAATTTGGCATGAATGTTGTTATCATAAAGATCATGTTGTGCCAAAAATTTCATGGTAAATAGACAATTTCTCAACCGTTGGGAGGGTGTCAAAGTTGGTAGCAATGAAATTGTTTCCCCCATTGTTTCCCACAACTACACATGTTGGTAGATTGTGGATTTCTTTTTTTGTATTAATCTTTTGGCCTTGAAATTTTTATCATATGTTATTAACATAAAGAGGTTTTTGTTCCAAGAATTTCATGGGAAAAAAAAAAATTCAATCTTGGGAGGCTGTCAAAGTTGGCAGCAATGAAAAAATTTCCACAGCTACCAATGTTGATAGATTTTGAATAACTTTTTTCCGGTGGATCTTTTGGCCTTGAAATTTGGCATACATGTAATTAACTTGAAGATAATTTTTTGGTAAAAATTTTGTGGTAAAATACCAATTTTTGAGCTCTCAGAAGGCTTTCAAAGTTGGCAATACTGAAATTTTTCTCACTGTGAATTCAAAAACGACATTTTTGATTGGTACCCCACTGTACATATAGGTAGCTATGGTGGTCCAAGACTTGACACTTTTTACATGGTTGAACATTGTCTGCTCATCCTCTAAGTCATCTTTATATTGCATAGTCTTAATTAAATCAACCGTGACCTCAAGTTCTATCTCCGCCATCTTCAAGATGAAAACATTATTGGCTTTTATCACTTGCCCTGGAAATGTTTCTCCTAGATGAAGGCCCAATTATTAAAGCTTCTCAGTTTGATAATGCTGCCCATTACTCCTAAACAAGCAGATATCTAAAGGTGGTTATCTCATTTCAAATACTAGGATAGAACATTTGCTTGAACTTGACCAAGACAAGGACAAGTTCCTCATATGCAAGGGTCTTCTGAAGAATAATTTCTGGGCATAAAAATAATTTCCGAGTTGCTCCTTGTATGTTCCAATATGGCGGTGCCGACATCGGCACCCTTTTATAGAGCATCTCTTATATTTAGAAAGAAAACCTCCAGAGGGAGTGCGGACATTGGCACTCTACAAGAGAGTCCATCCTATATATGAAAAAAAACATTTAAAGAGGATGCCAACATCGGCATCAAACTAGAGGATCATCTGCATGTCTAGAAAAAATAACCTTGAAATGTAGTGCTGACATCAACACCCTCTCAAACATCTTTTCTATGTTTCCAGAAAAGAACCTTTAGGAAAGGTATGGACATCGGGAGTCCACTAAAACGCCCTTCATATCTGAAAAAAGAGAACCTCCAATAGGATTGCCGACATCAACATTCCTCTGAAGGATCCTTCTTATATTTAAAAATAGAACCTCCAAAGTGGACGCCATCATCGACACCCCTCTAGAAGGCCCTTTCTATATTTAGAAAAGAGACCTCCAAAGGTGATTCGACATCGGCACTCGTCTAAAAGAGCCTTCTCATTTTTAGAAATCAATCTATAGAGGGATGTCGACAACGGTACTCCTCTAGAAGATCCTTAATATCTTTGAAAAGGAAAATTCAGATCTCTAAAGGAAGTGCCAACATCTGCACCTCTAGGATGCCCTACATTATTATTAAAAGAAACCTCGAAAAAGAATGCTGACATTAACATCCCTCAAAAGGACCCTTCCTATTCATAAAAAGAGATCCTCCAAAGGGGTGCCGACATCAGCACTCCACTACAGGATTCTTCTTTTGTTCAAAAAGAGAACCTCTAATAGGGGTGCCAACATCGGCACTCTACAAGCAGGCCTATCCAATCTTTTAAAATGAAACTTCCAAAAAAGAGTGCCGATATCGGCACCCTCTAGAACTTACATTCACGCTCTAGAATTTTCTTAAGAAATTCCAAAATGGTATCATACTTTATCATCCAACACACTAAGAATAAGTTATCTATGGATGAAGTCTTGGATTTCACTACTTCATCCATAGATAACTTTTGCTTAGAGTGTTAGATGATCAAATATGATATCATTTTGGAATTTCCTCAAAACATTTCAGAGCATGGATAAGAATTCTAGGGGGTTGCCGATGTCGGCATCACCTTTAGAGGATCCCTTTTTAAAGATAGAAAGGGCCCTTTTGTAGATTGCCGATGTCGGCACTCCCTCTGGAGATTCCCTTTTTACAGATAGGAAGGGCTCTATGGATAAGTGTCAATGTGTCCCCTCCTTGGAGATTCCTCTTAAAAGATATGAGAAGATCGTCTGAGGGGGTGCCAATATTGGCACCTCTTTACAAGTATGATGATGATGAAGAATATTGCATGGTACTGAATTGAACCATATCAAATCTTATCAATCAATCACGCCATTTAGCTAAATCCAAATGGGTAGAATTCAGCTAGGGTTACTCACTTTTGGGCAAAAAAAATATACCCAGAAGTATATTTTTTTGGACAAAAAATTTGATTTTGCCCAATTTAATGGAAAAACGGTTTTTCTTCAGAAAAAAATATGTTTCAAGATAGATCTATGCATGATGTATTTGATTGGATAAGAAATCAAAGCAAAAATCAACATTGAGTCCTATTTTAGGAGCTTTGAAGAAATATCTTGTTTTTTAGCAATAAAAGTGAAAATAAGTTTCCGATCTAGAATTTTCAATTATAATATATGAACACATTATGGCGTGAATGTGTTCCAAAACTTTTGAAGTATTTAACTTCCTAGAACTCTCAAAATAGGTATATTTGGCAAATGTCATATACTTGTGACAAGTATATGCTGATGAAAGATATACCTATATTGGCCAAACCGTAAGTCAGAACTCAACATTTTTGGAGTTCCTAGACTTGAAATCAAGGCAATTATCACATTCCATCAATAGAATTCTAAGATCAATCCCACAATCGCACTATGCAGCAAAAGAAGGTTTGTGACTCTTTCCAAAACCATTTATGACACTATAAATATACCACCTTAGTGGACTTTCACCCAAATATTTATCTACTCAAATTTGATTCAAATATGCGCTCGCAAATCCCTTGCTTGTGTCTATGTCCATTGTCCAAAATGAAAGGTGCAAGTGCTTGCAATTGACAAAGTACCGCTTGTAGTCATCTATTCTACTAATATTGAAAGTCATGGTCATTGATCAACGCCAATTCACATGGCAGTTATCTAATTTCAAATGATCGTTAATGCCGGAGATCATCGTGGCTTCCAGTGACCTCACTCCATATTTAATGCATGCATCTAAGAGTTCATCAAAATGATCATCAATATCTTCTTGAAAACTTTGTTGGCGTTTTTTGCAACTTGTTTAGTCCACTCAAAGTATATTCCATCAAGAACATACAACAACACAATGAACAGCTTCACACCGTCCATGGAAGCAATTCTTTCCCCCATCTTGTGCTTGACCATTGCTCAAAATACTAGCAAATACATCAATAGAACTTATTTGTGTGCCTTCATTGATCCTACAATTGTATGAAACGATACATCTATATTATCTTTAACGTCCGATTACATGAGGACCTTGTAATATCGCCAAAATGGAAGCTTTCAAATATTCTCCCTCCCCACGCTAATTAGCTCTAAGATGTCGAGCTTTAGTGCGGAGTTTTTTATCGTGCCTGCTTCATCTTGAGTTCTATCGTTTGACTATATCCAAATTTTAAGTGCCAACAATTATAGTAGCTATAAGGAATTGGAACCACAACTCTCACAACCTCCTCAACACTCTCGTCCCCTAGCATTAATCCACAACCAATCTTAAGACTCTAAAATTCAGAAAGACAAAGATCTATTGAATGAGACTAAAAAATGTGAGACTAATCACATGATCCACTCCCCCTCAGCTCTCCCTATTTTATAATTAAAGCCCTCCAACTCTACAAGAATAGGACAACTGTGTTCTGCAATTCATTTTAGTGTTTATTTCTCAATTTCTTGTATATTGACCTAACATCTGCAATTGACAAAGCTCATCAATTAGTATGCCGCTATCGGCGACCTTATTGAGGTGCTTCTTAAACTGATCATTGACAATTGTTGATTTTCTGCATTTGCTTTGTCTGATGGGGGCCCTTGGGAGGCTTTGTTTCATGTAGATTTGACGTCTTCCATGGTGTCTTCTTCAGGATCGAACAATTGCTACACTTGTTGATTCTTTCATGTTTATGTATTTTGTCATGTTTATGTATTTTGTTGATTCTTTCATGTTTATGGACTACCTTGCATCTTTTTCATGATGAAACAATACGTAAAGTTATGAAGAAAATTGGATTGAGTAAGTTGGTTGGAGTTCTTGTTACTTCCTCAAACATCATTCTTTGTTTTTTATTTCACAAATATTTGTATGACTTCATCAAGATGATGGCGGAGCATATCTCTCCCGACTGAGACTTCGCCATAGCACCGTGGGATGTTCCAATTGCATATGATATCAATTCCCAACGTTTTTAAACAAAGCTCATATCCTCTTAATCTTTGTTTTAAAAGGCGGGCGTAAAACCACCACCACTGTCCATTTCCTTCGTCGACCTTCACTAGCAGTGCTAAATGTAATGCTCGATGTAGCTCTTGCAAATCGGCATTCTATTCGCGTTCAGGGTCATTGACGTACACCAGCGCCAATATACATTGCAGTTTCTAATGTCACATGGTCTTTCATTCTGGCAATGACTGTGGCCTGCAACGCCCGCGCTCCGTACTTTATGCATACAAATAGCTCATCAAATAGCATATCAACGGCAACCTGAAACTCTGACGGCGTAATTAGCAACTCAACGGGTCCATCAAATTAAATCCCTCCAAGAATATACAAGATCACTAGGAACAACTTCAGATCTTTAATCCCTAATGGACCGAGTGTCAAAAATGGGCTTTTTAAAAGTTCGATCACGTTCCTATGGTGTTAATTTCCAACATTCCTCTTTGAAATTATTACTATAGAAAAGCATTACCAAGACTTAAGTTGAAAAATAATTTTTTCCTAAATTGGACATTTGATGAAAAAATGATAGGGTTATGAATTTCAAAGGGAGAGAGCGGCCACCTCGGGCACCTCCAAAAACTTTTGCTAGGACACTCTATTGAATGTGGAATTTTCGATATTTGCAAGTAATAATATTTCCCTTTGTATTGTCAAAAAAAGTTCTTGTCTTAGTGAAAAATAGCATACCAACCCAAGTCAAACATTTTCACACGTTGCCACTCATTGTCGGGCATGGTACCAAAAAACTTCTTCTTTTCCACATAAAACTTTAAGATCTTCATATTTTTCACTTTTTATTTTTTCCACAACAATATGTGGTGTAAACCTTCTTATTGACCATTCGGATTATCAATCTAAAACATATCAAGTTCACAATAAAATAAATCATGAATTGACAATTACTGAACCTCCACTCCTTGCACAATTGTTTTGAATATTCTGCACCCGTCCTCCACCTCTAAAAATTGGTGTATAAGGAACTATCATCATGCTTAACAAGATGGTAATGGATTTAATCCTTGTGCAGTGAAAAAAATTGACACCAAGTGAAGTCAAAGTCTGCTGATCCACTGGACGCAGGGAAGAAAATGAAACATTTGCTTGACTTCAAACACTATAATCTTTCAATCCGTGCGGTCAAAGTTTATGAAAATTTGTGTATGTATCAATTAACAGGTCTTAACTGAGATCCTACGGCCAAAACTAGAATTAAAGTTTTTGTTTCCTTTTTTGTTTATTGCATTAGAATCCAACAATTTTGAAGTGTTTTTCGTGTAAAACTCTCATGGTACCTTAGGGGTTAATTGAAATGTCCAGCACATCAACCTCCAAAGTGATTTCTTCCCTCACATTATTCTCGAACATTGTTTCAAACACTTGAGAGTGCATCAAAAGGACACACTTGTATGCCTTTAACAAATTACCAACCACGTTGAAGGTGATGTCAGCGTTATCACCCACCTCCAGTTGCATTAAAATGTCACAGTGTAGTAAAAAAGGTAGTTTTGAGTTTTCACCATTTCTGAAGCAAATGAGCTTTATGATGTCCACATTCAGACTTGTCTGCTCCATCTGTGTCACCTCTACTTGATTTCTAGCAAATCAAAATGATTCTATCAATCATGCACATCCATATCAATTAAAGAAAACTTCTAAGACTCTATGAACCACTTGTCCAACTTTTAGAACTTCCACAATAACGCTCACTAATACCTACTACTCTCTCCACCCTTATAAACTCACTACTTCCAGTTGCATCAATTTAAAGACTAAAATCTCTAAGTCCCACAATATGACCCACATAATTCAAATTGTCAAGCCTCTTAAGAATTGCTCCACAAAGCTCAATACAAGGTAGTTTTGAACAATGAAGTCCACCATTCTACTTAAGAGTCCATTCTATTGCCCTAAGTCCATCTATGACAAACGTGTGGGGAAAAATCTGCCGAAGGCTATCTATATTATGTGTGTGAGGGAGTCTTTTTCTCAAATCACTCTCCAATATTAATTTATGTGGAGCGTAATATAGTAATTATAGACCTATGGTGTATCCATTTGTTTACCAATTTATTTTGAAACAAGGTTTAGACATCCACGGCCATAGGATACCTAAACCATTTCAGCAATCAAGATCACTTCCATTTTTAACGTGAAGTCCTAATAACAAAGAAGTAGGTTAATATAAACGCCAACGGTTCATCAATTTCCACGGCTATAGCACCCCTTATCTTGAACTTTTACTCTTAATTTTATTTATATTCTATTTTTTTTAATTTATATTTTTCCTAAATTTATACTTCTCTTTTACTTTTACTTTTATAAAAAATACACAATTTTTTTATTTCTAGGATCGCAATCCTAAGCTCGCGGCTCGCGGTTCACAAAATTGGGCACGCAAAATAGCAATCCCCTATGTCAGGTCCGCCATGATTTTGAAAATTTTCGATTTCCATACTACATTATCACACTCACAACGTGATATCTAAATCTAGGCTAACAAATATAGTTCTTTATTAATTCTTAAGCTTTTCATCCATAGTAGGGTAAAATACGATTTCAATCCTTTCGTCAGCGTTGACAACTCATTTGATTGCTTATACATCCTCCTCTATGTTTGTTGATCAATGTAGATTTTTGTAATGGCGTCTATTGATCTTGGTAGTCCTCATACAGTAATTATTCATGGCGATGGTCACGAGATTCCAATTACATTTTGTGTAGCACAAGACGGTCTTTGCTCAATTAGTGCAATTAGACATCCAATTAGACATCTCACCTATTCACTTCCCCTTCGTCTTCCCTCGCCGCTCACCCCTCGTTTTTCCTGGCGATGGCCTCTTCTTCTCAAGCTCCACCACCTTCACTTGCTTTTCTTCGTGCTACAGCCGTGGGTGTGCCTCACTTGTCGTTTAGATAGTGACGATGTCGTGTCAATGACCTCCTTGTTATTGAGTCTCAGATTCTCTTTCTTGCAAGACAATATTTACATTTAGGAAGAAGTCTCTGACGAAGTTACCTCGGGGCTCACTCATACTATCGCGCTGCAGTGCGATGTGGACGTGGGATTGGAGAGAGTATGGAAACTTGGCCCCGGCTAGTACGGAGTTTATGGAATCCTGTGTTCTGCACTCTCTGCCCCAGCCCATGTCCATACTCCTCGTTGAACCTTGTCGTGTAGCATGCACACCCCGCTTCCGGTTGGAGATAGGGTGAAGATAGAACTTGGTACGGAGAGCATGGTAATCCAATCCTCAGATAATGAGTCCCCCACTAAGACAAGTTCTCAACCTTTTTTCTACCTCGCCGGTTTGTCTCTCTCGGAATACAACTCCCATGTCGTGCCCACCAGGGACCACAACGCCAACGTCATGCCCTCCCACATCTCGCACTCCAATGTCATGCCTTCCCGTTTGTCCTATAGGCTCCTTTGTACTCAGTGTTTTATTGTGCTTGAGATAGATGCGTTCTCGTCCAGGTTGTAAGAATCCGTTGAAACTTTTAGACTACGATAGAATGCGCCAGGAGAAAGTAGATAATCTTCCCGCCTAGTTCAATGGCAATGTCATTTTTGAGCTTCCTCTTGCTCAACCGTCGGCGTCATCCACTCACGCAAAGTTCATGTAGGGCATAGACAAAAGATACTATGGACACGTGTGGACGAAGACCATCACAACAAATATCATCAACGACCACGGACTTAACTTTCGGACATCCAAGTGTGTCGGGCATCTACTATGCAACAATCCTGATTGTGAGTTCCTGCAAAGAGCCCATCGAACGGCACCTTTCAACGAAACAAAATTTGAAGGAGTTACGCATCATCCATTTACCTTAAATTAGGCACCTCCCTTGGACTTGACTTTAGTCTGCAGAATTTGTCGCGTCCCTCCATCATGTCTTGCTTCTTGTCCTGCCGTAATCTACTATGTTTCTAGCAAGCACAACATCACTCGGGCTTGTATTCACCTTGGGACGTATGACCATCTAGTCAAAGAAGGAGATTATTGTGTTATCAAGGAGCGTATCAACTCCTTGATTAGTGATCAAATTCAAAGAACCCCCTTTGCCACAAAAAGTTCCATAGTTTTAGAGGCCAGTAAAGACCTGGTAGGAAAGTTCTTGTTGCGAGAAGAGGACAACCTAGAGCGACTGCTAAGCTTTGAGGAGTTAGTTCCTATGTTAGATAAGTGCAAGGACCTGGGATCTCCCAGAATCCAAAACAAGGTGGTCTCGATTCGATATCTAAAGCGATACAACGTATTGGACAGTATTACAAGACTTAGGGGAGTAAGTAGCTAGGCCTTTGTTCAGAAAAATATGTTCCCTGGCCAAGGTGAAGATTCCGAAAAGGTCTTCGTCTTTAAAATGTCAGAAGTAGGACATGGTTTGGTTGTCAATTTAGTGAAGCAAATTTGGCCAAGTGGTGACTTGGAGAATGCTTGGATGATATTTGATCATGTTAAACGCGTCAAACAGTGGACTACAATGGCATGTCACGTGTATGATGCTACCTACTGCCCAGTCATCAGCATTGCTTGTTGCGACATGCAATATGAAGATACTCAAGCTCAAATATTATTCTGGAATAACCTTAATGTTGTAATGTCTCGACAGAGATTTCCTTCACCTCAATTCAAAGGATTTATCGCTGATAGTGCTCAAGCTAACTGGAATGTTGTACGGATTGTGTATGGTAGCGGAAATAAGGACGACTCGATGGTCGACAGAGAGCGAACTTGTCTATTTCATTGGGCCCATTTGATGGTGAAGCACACTGACAAATATATCATTAAGGGACCGTTACGTGATCAACACAAAGCACTATGCCACCAGTATAGGAAGGCCAACACAATGGACGAGGCTGAAAAGTTATATAAAAATATTTGAGCTTGGTGGGCATCCTCGGGAGTTGTTTCGGAGTCTGGATTCCAACATCTTGACCTTTGGTTGGCATTTTGGCACTTCCATTACCGGCAGTGGGGTGGATTTATGACGCAAGTATTGCCTTATAAAATTCTTCATTTAGAATTGATGTACTCACAAACGTTGTACTAACTTTTCTTAATCGATTACAAAGCATGTCAAAGGATGAGCTCGCAGAGATGCCATCTTGTAATCTTGCAGAATCCATCTACAATAAGTGGAAGCAAGCCTCAGGGAATAACGGCGGAGATTTCTACGTCGTGACAGTGGATGATTACGTTTGTGCTTTCCTCCAAGTGGTAAACTATTACCAATTTCTAAAGGGTCATGTAGGAGGGATGGATCCTACCATAGAAGAATTGAAACTCCGAATGGCCGAACGTAGAGCTAGGAAGACTGGCGATCCACGTGTTCTAGGAGATCCCATGATGAAGATGCGAGGAGTAGACGAACTTTGCACGCGTGATTTGTATATTCAAGGCAAGACGGTGTTTGGCACACACAAGCACAAGGCCAACTTACCCCTCGGCGCCGATGAGGAGTGACACCGGCCGGACAGAGTAAACTTCTCTCATCCACGGTACTCTTCTAAGCGGCTTGGAACCGCTTCAAATCCTCTACCAATTATTGATGAAGATGACGGCATGCAAATGACGAGGTAGGGCCATCACAACCGCCATCTCCAACTTTAAATGCAATTTTGAGATGTAGGCTTGGTATTCGCCCTGTGACTGCGGTACAAGAGACTTATGCCATTCCAACCGAGTGGCACATTGCACAACTGCCTGCAAACTCGACTAAGAAGTGTTGGGCTAACCACACTAAAACCAAAAGATGCAAAGAGAAGATTGTAAGAGGAGGGAAGGCAAGTGCCGCACCCACTTACAATGGTACTTATGAATGCAGACAGAAGATTTCTAACAACCCCACGGAATTTTTCTTCTGCAACGATGACATCGACCAGTGTGTGAAAGGTGTAGGACATCGATGGATCCATCGGTATCCAACGGAGCTAGATATGCCCCCTATCCCGGATGTTTGGCCTGTTATCGTTGAGACAAATCTCACTCCGGACGAGATAGAGGATTTACAACTTGCTGGATTTCAACTTCCACAGAAGCAGCAGATTTCTTCGAGGCGCCTCTTTACACTATAAGAAAACCCTGTTTTTTCTGATGTCTAAATCTGACGCAGAGACATCAAAAAAAATGTCTTGTTAGACAGGAAGACATCCTAGACACGAGGATGTCTAATCGGACATCCAAAATTATCTAAAGACATCCTCATTTTCAGGGTGTCTTGAGGTAACTTTGGGAGGGTAAAACGTGTGCCACGTAGGTGACACATCAGCGCCATGTGGACGGGCAGTGCCACATGGCAATGAATTTCATCATGATGTGGACTTTTCGGTGGTCCCGTAGAATCTGATGTGGCGGCGCCAAAATCCGACATGGACCCGGGAAAATCCGACGTGGCACACAGGAAATCCGACGTGGCACCCGGGATAATTTGACGTGGACCCGGGAAAATGATGTGGCATGCCACGTCAGCAAAGTTTTCGGGGGTCTTAGGGTCAAATGATGTTTCTGTTAGACATCATGTAAGACATCTTCGTGTCTTGCTTGATGTCTCCAGTGCCTAGAACGATGTCAAGATTGATGTCTCCATTATATTTGTGATGTTTACACGGATGTCTGTTGTGACATCTCGTGGGACATCGAAGTAAACGTTTTCTGTTTTGGTCATGTTTGCGACGATGTGACGATTAATGTCTTTTGGGCATATTAAAGGACATCTGGGATGACATTTGTAGATGTTTATATAGACATCAGAACCGTAAACCACAGACGTCTTACATAACATCAGCATGTGCTTTGCTCACATAGCACAAAACTAGCATGTTCAGTAATACACCAGTCAACAACTGCGAGATACTACGCACCCACAACCTCAAGCCCCTCTACTATCATCCCTTGCTGTCGATACCCCCCTACGGTCGTGCGCATGACCGCCGCTGCACATGTTCAATAAGCCAACAACGAATGCACTTAAAAAAGGATTTCCAAAGGCGAAGAATTTTGATTTAATTTCATTTACTTGCACTACCTACCTACACATGGTTGACTTCCTAACATCAAGAAATTGATAACCCTACTTCTTGTACTATACGAACGGTCAGCATAGTAGATTACAAGGTGAATCATGTCATAAGATGTCCACACAAACGTCAAAGCAGACATCTTCGACAGGTTTTACTGGATGTCTATGAAGACATCTTCTGGATGTCATGTTCCACTCACCTACGTGCACGCCTCTGCCGTCATTTTCTCTTCGCGGCCTCTGATCTTGTTTCGCTGCCTCTCTGGAATTGCGAAAAAACAACAGCTCACTTACTCTGCGTATGCAATTTCATTCTGTACTACAAAGCAGGGCTTATTTCTTCTATCTTCATGTGTTTTCTATGCTTTCCTTACCACCATACGGGTCCATTTCAGAAAAAAATGTGCATACATGCAAGTAACCAAGTCCAAACATAACATCATAGTCATTTCTTCTGTACCTTATCAACCACCTTCTTAGGTTTTGACTGGCTTCCTTGCTTCTCTTCATGTGCCTTCTTCGGTTGAGATTGTCCCGTTGCCTTTGGTGTGACAGACTTTCCCGGTTTTGACAATCCTGCAGGCTTGGGCATCTTCACCGGAGCCTTTGTTTCGGTACCTGCCTTTGCATTGCACCTTACAAAATATCCCAAGGACTCATCTTGTTTTTTGACTGCCTCCTGATTCTAACATATTTCAAACATGAAATATTATGCACAAATAAGCAAAATGTGTGACATGAACATGTAGCTACCATAAAACACTGAAAACTATGTGCACTGGCTTCCCACCATGACATTCAGACACATGCTTAAAACATAACAGTGTTTGCAAAGATGTCTGTTGGATGTCTCTACTGACGCAAGGATGTCTCCAAAGACGTCTGTGCGTCCACCAGATGTCGCTACAAAAGGCATTCCGAACATGGTGACGTGCACAGTCCCAAACATGGTCACTGCATGTCTAATCTAAGTTTACCTTTGCAATCTCCTCCGTTTCTACCGTCTCTGCTGCAAGCACCGGTGTAATGGCCTCCTCAACCTCCTCTACAAGTTCAGCCACCACACTCGTGCCTACCACAGTGTCTCCTTCTTCTGATCCCCCTCCTTCTGCAACCTCCATGGACGTGCCTTCTTTCTTGTCCGTCGCAGCTCCCATGTTGGCATCCTGCCCAATCATGCGCTCACACACGCCCGATGTGCCATGGTTTGGAGATGCTGGCCGCGTCTTGTCCATAGTGGTTGTTGGTGTAGGAGTAACCTGCAATAACGAAACGCGCTGCAGGTTAGCCCATTCGACATGTTTTTCGACATCCTCTTAGACATCCCTTAAGACATCTTTGTGGACATCTTCGCAGACATCTTATCATAAACTGATCATTTAAGGAGATTTTGTAAGTGTAGAAACTGTAGAATTTGTGTGGATATAATTTTGAAGATAAGAAGGAGAAGTATTCCAAAGTAACCTGCAATAACACGGGTGTTGTAGGTACTGGCAGCTCCATGTGAGGTTGCGGGGTCGAGGAAGTCTGGGAGTCCAAAAGCTGGCGGATCATCATTTCTAAGCGCTGATGAGAGTCATCAATCTTGGCCTCCAAGCGCGTGCTGGAGGCATAAATCCTCCCCTCCAAACGCTCGTTTGATGCCTCCATTTTTTGCTCGAGCTCTTGCAGCTTGTTTTCGACTTCCTGCACATCGTCATCGTCGTCATCAATGTCCCTATCCTCCTGCATTTCATTGTACTGCGCCTCCATCTCCTCGTTAATCTCTGATTCGTACGGTGAGCGGTGAAGCCGGCAACACTGCAGTAAAGTATTCACAGAATTCGAGGCACAGATTTTAACAAAGACAACAAAGATAACATTTGCAGAGACGTCTCAGGATGTCCCCAACAACTTCGAAGATGCTTACCAGCTTCACTACCGCCGCCTCCCTCAGCGCTGCGGGCCTTGGTCGCTTGCTGCCCTTCCCCTTCGAGACATATGCCATTCTCTCAGACTGCACCTTGGCCTCTGAGGTGCTCCTTCTCTTCACGAGCTTGTTCCATTGCTGATCTGTCACCTCTGGTGGTTTCCGATGTCCTCTATCGATCAGCTGGTTCAATGCATAGCGTCGGTTCGTTAACGCCTTGTTTACCTTCGTAGCGATCCATGCTGAGTCCACTTCGTCGTCAACGCCGTCCCCCCTCACGTCCCACCCTACAAAACATATATTTCAATCGACGCTATGAGACATCCCTGCAGACATCTTCGTAGACATCCTGCCGGACAGCCCTGAAGACATCCTAATAGACATCCTCTTAGACAGAAAACCGTCATCCCCTCCAACAGAAGCACAATTCTCTTACCTCCTGCCAAGCGATTGAAGAATCTCTCCCTCATCGCCTCAGTCTGCTCTTTGAAGTTGTAGTTTGGATCTAACTCCTTTGAGATCAAGCGCAAATCTTCCTCGTATGCTTTCTTCAAGTTCCCATAAGGGAAGCCCTTCTCGTCCACGGTCAAGACTTTCTTCACCGCTTCCCTCTTCAGCTGCCGTGCTGATCCACGCTGCAGAGGGGTCTCCTCGGGTGTTGCCTCTTCAGCGATGTCATCGTCCTTGATTTCTTCATCCTCTGTGTCGTTTGCCTCCTCCTCATATTCTGGGTCTTCAAACCCCCGACTGTACAACAAGAAACCTTGGCTGATAAAACAATACAACATAAAACCACAAAGTAATCACATGTTTTCAATCTTTTGGTGCACTCACCGGAAATCCTGTTGCAGTTCAAGGTCTTTCATCCGCTTTGTCCGGGTCTGTGCCTCAGTTGCCACGGACCGTTTCTGCTTGTTGCTGGGTCCTGCCTGCACGTCTTCGCGATTCTTCGTCCGCAACTCTCTAGTGTGGCTGTCTTCTCTGCGTGGCGATGGCGGCCGCTTCTTCTGGCCCTTCTTCGTCATCATGACGCGCCTGGCTGGCCACTCAACAAACGCCTCGTACTTCGCAGCCATGCCACAGACATGAAAACACACTTTTAGTGAACAGAAGCACAAAATTAGACATCTTACTAGACATCCAGTCAGACATCTTCGCGGACAACGTCTCATACTTCGAAGTAAACATGCAGCACAATCACGGTATTCACAATGTGGATCAAACCACATCATTCAGAAGATCATGAACATGAGCACAAGCACATACACCACCTCGTCGTACTACTGCTACAACTGCTGTTCGGGAGTCATGAAATGGACAAACAGACGTCCTGCAGCACACCAACCGTACGAAACCGAACTTTTCCCTCACCAAATTTCACAGCCACGAAATCACGAATGAAGAAGCTGAAAATCAATTGCAGAACAGATGTGGAGGTAAGGAGAAGAACCACAAATTGACGGAAGCAGACAATTCCAAAACGAGAAACAAAAACGTTCGACGGGGATCGGAGCTTCACATCTTCAAGAAGGGAGAGAGCGGGCTCATCAGCGAGGATCGAGCTGCAGAAGCGGAGCGGTAGAGCGCTCGGAGGAGGGGAGGTGACCTCGCAGGAGACGTCTGCACAGTGCAGAGGTGTAAGACGATGCAGGAAAGGCGGCAGCCTTAAAGGCTCGGTCCGCGGTCACCCATCACCGACCTCCGGACTTATCACCGTGCCCCTCGCCCTATCACCGTGCAGGCCCTATGGCCGTGCGATTTCAGAAACCCTCTCTAGCGCTGGTTGATCGGCGCAGCGCTGTTGAAAATCTTGTCTCCATGCCCCGATTCCAACTTCCTCCTCTTTTGCAGGCATCAATCTGCTCGTGCGACCTCAATCCCAAGAGCAAAGTGGAGGTCCACATCGCATGTGGAGGAAGTGACGAAATTTGAGGTGGAGCTTAGGGTTCCAGTTGCTACATACCTTCTGATCCATCGTTTTCGCAATACTTCGTACGGAGATTGGTGTAGGAGGAGGTAATTGCGGTCGCCGATTTGCTTCCATGGCTTCCTTGAATCGCGCGCTCCGCCGCACTTCTGTTCCGGGATTTTGAGATTGCTCTTTCATTGTTGTTGTAGGCGGTGTGACTCTTGCAAGGGTATCGACAAAGTTATTGAAGACGTCGAGAGCTGCGTTTGTAACCACGGACGCTCGCTACTTCTCTGGTACGGTGTCTCCACATCCACCATGTCTATAACGCACATGAAATCCTCTAGTTCCCTCCATGTTTTCAGAATGCTATGGTATGCACTAAGGTAGGAATATTGAGGACCTTGGTTGCATGAAAAGTAGGAGTCGTAGCTTATCACAGTTGCCTTAGCTGTTTGACAGTATGCGCAGCCGATGCTAAGTAGGTTGGACACGTGGATTAGGTAGGTTGGACACGTGGATTAGGGTTGCCTATAATTTATTCCTACTGTCATTTTGACGTCTAGACATCTCGTTAGACATCTACTTAGACATCTCGTTAGACATCTACGTAGACATCCCAGGAGACATCTGCAGGTGAAGAAGTTATTTCATACTTTACGTTGGCAGAAGTTAAGCATCATGGGAAGTATTCAGAACATTCTTTTAGCTGACATAGAACAACCAAGTTTGGAGTTTGGAAATCAATAGGAATGTATTTTCTTTCATTGTATGAAGAATTACTATTTGAACATAAGGAAAATTGAAGAGACTAGAAGCTTGCGATGTTTTTTCGCACTCCATGCACATTGATGTTATGAAATGCACTGTACAGTGAAGTAAATTGGAAATTAAAATCACATTATCTATGTATAAAATTTTGTTCATGCCTATAGTGTACAAGTGGATAATAATTCTATATGAGGACGTTACTTTGCGCAATTCGTATTTTGTAGAAGACTTACTTCCAAGGTACAAACCCAATGTATTCGATTGCTATATTAACGTCTGCATTTTGAGTACAGTACTTCATTTACTTCATACTATCGTGTAAGAAAGTTTCGATCCACATATTCGATATTCATGATGTGAATTTGTGCATATACTTCTAGACGCCGTCATTTCCATTCTCCATGTGTAAGTGCTAAAGGACAATGAAATTTGTTCAAGGTTCGTTCTTTGAGGACGTCTACTGTGATGTCATCATGGATGTTCTCATAGACATCTTTAATGATCAAGACACAGTCTTACAATTGCATGTTCACGTTCTATGTATGGTTATGTGAAGATTGTCTTTTCTGTATTGCACTAAGTACTCTTAAGATGGTTATTTTTTATTATCAGCAATGTATGCATGCACATGTACACGTACGATCAATGCAGTGGATGTATACTACCATCACCTATGGCAGAACACCTATAATCATCCATCTATAATGATGTGCATGGCTGTAGAGAACAGAGATAATACGTTGTGGTCTCTGACGTAGATATACCAACCACGTACGATGTCTTAGGAGACATCATTACGGATGCTATCATAGACGTCTCTGCGTTTAAATGGACATCCTCGTACACATTCTGCAGTAAATGATGCCAAATTTGAACAATGCGCAGTCGTGTACAAGTCATTTCTTCCGTGTTCCTTACGATCAGTATGATTTCTAACATGGTATAATATATTTTTCTATACTTCGCAGCGAAGTTGCGGCAATGAGTACACAGCGGTGCCGCCATGGCGCAACGATTCGAATTGATGCTGATGGGCGGACAATGCGTCACATCCCGCTTGCGGACCTTATCCTCCAGAGAGAGCTACGAGTGGCAACGACCCAAAACATATCATCATTTTACTGCCCTTGCCAAACCTGCCATGGGGGTCGACGCCAGAGAATCGCCGTCATCCGAGAGCACCTCGCAGCCATTGGCAGAGACCCATTTTTGACTAAGTCCATCATCGGGGGTGACCCGCCTCATGGGTATCCACCGGAGGGTATATGGGTGGAGGATGTTGCATACGATGACGACGTTGTACATGATGGTGGCACAGCTGACGCTGATGATGTCCCCGATGATGTTGTTCACGATGTCCCTAGAAGGGATGATGTCAACGCAGACGCCATACTACTCGATGAGTTTCACGACGTCCAGCGCCAGGTTATGGATGCTTTGGATCGTGGTGATGCACTACACAGGGATGCAGGAGGCGAACCCAATGTGGTAGACAATGATGAGTTCGATAGCGACACAGTTGATGAACTGCAGAACTTGTATGCGGAAGCCACGACACCAGTGTATCCAGGAGCAAAAACCAACGTTGTCTCTGCTACAATCGTTCTGATGAACATGTGTGTTGTGTTTGGGGTCAACAACACTTTCAGAACCGAATTGCTCAGGTACTTGGCACAGGATTTACTACCGAAGGACAACAAGCTGCCCAACACTCATTATGCCGCCGCAAAGACAATTCGGAGATTGGGGTTGGACTACAACAACATCCAAGCTTGTCCAGATGGCTGTGTATTGTATGAGAATGATCATGCAGAGTTGGTGACATGCCCACAGTGTTCGAAGTCTAGATGGTTGGAGGGCACAACTTCCATCCCAGCAAAGGTGATAAGACACTTCCCTCTCATTCCGCGGCTTCAACGAATGTGGAGATCGCCAGAGATTGCAAGCATGTTGACCGGTTACAAAAAACATGTTAGTGACGACGGAGTTATGCGATCTGTAGTTGACAGTCCCGCGTGGAAGCACATCAACACGGATGCTGCGTTTGACATCTTCGGACGTGAGGACCAAAACATGCGACTTGCTTTAGCACTTGACGGTGTAAATCCCTTCAAGTTGAGCAACACAAACTGGTCGACGTGGCCAGTGCTGGTATTGATTTATAACTTGGAGCCGTGGTTTGTTACGAAGAAGTTCTTCATATCATTGTGCATATTGATTTCGGGGAAGCGGTCACCCACGGCGACAAACATTGATGTATACCTGCGCCCATTGTTGAACGAGCTACAGCAACTTTGGCGAGGTGTACCAGCACAGGATTTCAGCCAACCCGTGGGGTCTCGACGCTTCAACCTACGCGGGTTGCTCATGTGGACTATTTCGGATTTCCCGGCGTACGGCATGATCTCTGGTCTATCATGTAAGGGGTATAAAGGTTGTCCTTGCTGTGGCCCACAAACGGATGCTCATATGGCGAAGACTGGGGATCTGCGCCCTGACCGTACGGCAAGAGGCTCGAAGATAGTGTATGGGGGAATACGTCGATATCTCGGTCGTCAGCATCCATATCGGAGGTACACTAGGTTCAATGGCCACCGTGAGACTCGAACGGCGCCACCAACCGTCTCAGGGTTAGACGTTATCCGGTACGCTGCATGGCGGCAATCATACTTGGATCTTGGTGGGCGGGAAGGGGCTCCCGGTGACCCTGTTCACAGCACGGGAGTCAAGCGTCTCAGTGCATTCTTCGAGCTACCGTACTGGCAGGTAAACAAGTCGTTCATCTTCTGTTGTAACAGCTGTCGTTCGCACTTTACGGGCATATAATCGTCACGGTACTCCGCACGGATGTCTTCTGAGACTTGACAGATGTCTTCGTAGACGTCTTCGTAGACATCAATTACAACAGCTAGACGTGGACGACAGTGAACCGCACAATCACGGCATATTGAGCACGAGGAATATGGATCTAATCACATGAATGGTTATTATGTAACAGCATCTGAAGGTTCGACACATCTTGGATGTCATGCACTGTGAAAAAAATCTATGCGAGAACATTCTGAAGACGTTGTTTGGAATGAACGACAGCCCTGGAAGTCGCCAAGATCTGCAGGACTTGAACATACGTGAGGAGATTTGGTTGCAGCCCCCACGTTGTCGAGGTCATGAGTACTACATGCCGCAGGCCCCATACATTCTGAAGCCAGAGGAGAAACAACAGTTCGTTCATATAGTTTCAAGTATGCGAACTCCAACAAAGTACGTGGGGGCAATTCACAAGCGGTTGCAGGACGGGAAACTACAATATATGAAGACGCACGACTACCATGTCCTTATGCAACAGGTACGAAGTTGAATTGGAAATGAGTTCTGAAAAAACTAAAGTACATAGAAGAGTTGAGGTGCTAAAAAGAACTGAATATAGTAGGAACCCGCATCACTTTGAGACAACATTTCAAACGTCCGCATGTCTAGAAGGATGTCCAGAAGGACATCCTTATGTCCATGCAGACACGGTTGATGTTTTTGTACACCTCTTTTGAGGTACATGGAACTGGCAATCCGTTCTTACAGGCACGCATAACTCAATGTCAGAGGATCAGTAGTTTCTTACTTGCACATGATGATTGTATGGGGGGCTGCAGATACTTGCGGTGGCCATTCGCAACGTCTTTGGCGAAGAGGTGCGGGTTGCGATCATCAAAATGTGCAGGGTTTTCCAGCGCATATGCGAGAAGGAGGTACGAGAAGACTCCCGCGATAGTCTCATGCACGATGTGGTAATGGCAACATGCGTGTTGGAGAAGGAATTCCCACCGACGTTCTTAAACGTGATGGCGCATCTTCCTGTACATCTTGTGGAACAACTCTTCATATGTGGACCGGTCCACTGTAGATGGATGTATCCAATTGAAAGATACATGAAGACGCTCAAAGATTACGTAAGGACGTACGCACATCCCGAAGGGAGCATAGCAGAAGGGTACCGTCTCGACGAAACACTTGGATTCTGTACAGAGTACATGAAACGCCATAGAGCAACAAATTTCTGAGTATGGGACGCAAACGAAGATGCTACCATGAATGATGAGATCTTGGGGCGCAATGAAACAACAAAGCGCCGAATGTCTGATGAGGTACGGGGCTACGCACATGCATTCGTCATCGACAACGCAGCGTGTTTGGAACCTTTGCGAGAGTGAGTTCCTGTACCAGTACTTGGGCATGTCAGGCCGTCCCTGTGGTTGGCACCTGTAGAAATGGGCCTTGGTAACATGAATGATCGAATCGAAGTCTGATAGACGTGGATGTCAAGGAAGATGTCTAGTAGGACATCCCTTCTAACATTCATGAGTCCTTAGAAATGTCTTGCAAACGTCAATGTAGATGTAGTAGGCGTTGTTAGCACGGACGCTAGGATGTCTATACAGACATCTTTGAGGACATTTCAGCAGTTGACACATGTGTTGTGTGTGTTAAGTATGGAATTGAATAGTCTAATAACAGAGGTGGGAGTGGTGCACAGGGAATACATCATTGCGAAGGGACGCCGATGGGAAGAGCGAGAAGCATTTCGAGTACAGTCAAGACGTCATCGATCCTCTAGACCTGTGACGTACCCCCCCGAGCTGAGGGATCTGCCATGCTTTGCAGATTGGCTAAAGGCACGAGTGCTGCAAGGAGAAGCGGCCGGTGATCGTCTTGACGAGGACGTCGTACAGTATTCTTGTCCTCCAAAGCGGTTCGCAACCTCTCATCGGCATATGAATGCATTCGGGATGCATTTGCGGGTGCGGACGTCGGAGGCAGGCCTTGTTACTCGAGACTCATGTGTAGTGGCGACTTATACACAGCAGTTGCATTGGGGGATTCGCAATGGGAGGCCCATTGAGCATACCGCAGAGCATGTGGGATATATCCAGGAGATAGTGGAGCTGGATTACCGTAATCACTGCACCACGGTTTTGCTATGCGAATGGGTAAGAGCCTCACCGGACGTGCGAGTGCCGAGTATTGAGCGTGACAAGTACGGATTCAGCATGGCAAACTTCAACCACATGGACAATAGAGTGCATCCGGATTCATTTGCATTCCCCTTGCACTGTCAACAAGTTTTTTTCTCCGATGATCCGACAAGACGCGGATGGAAGATCATCTGCCGAACAGACGTCCGCGGTCGGCGTACAACATTACATCATCGGCAACCTGTGGCGAATGGAATCGCAATTGGTGACGACGCGAACTTCCAAGGCTTACAACCGCAGATCTTGGAGATAGAGCCTATTCAGAGACCGGCGCCGACTGGAGGGTCCTATGTTACAGCCACAACAAATTCAGACAGTGATGGTGAAATGCAGGATGAGTAGTAACAGAAGAAGTTGGTACTGCCGCTTTGGGGTAAAGGACGTATAGTAGGATGTCGTGCAGGACATTTTTACGGACATCCCAGTGGATGTCTACGGTGAGGTTTATGCGTTACTGTAGTCATAGTAAGCCGGATGTCCACAGAGACATCCGCCTAGATGTAGTATGACTTGTCAAGTCGTCCGACGTGGAGTTTTTCTTGCCAACAACGAAAGCGCTGTAAATTACCTTTTTCATGTATGTCCATGTGTATTTTGAGGATTAAATATCAATGAAATTACTTATACTTTGAAAATCTATTTTTTGTCACCAATAATATTTTATTGATATTTAATTATTTATATAATATTATTTAATTATTTTAATAATTTTATATTAATAAAGAATAATATTTTTATTTAAATACATTATTTTAATATCATAATTTACTTAAATATATTAAAAAATTACTTATTATATTTTTACTAAAATATAAAATTATATTTTTATATTATTCAAAAACTGGACCAATGACAAATCAGTGAGAATATTCTGAATTTAATATTTCCAATATTGCCATGTTACAAAATAAAAATTTTAATAGGAAAAAAATAAACACTTTTGAAAAGTGTGATGTCTTTTTTTTTCACTCTTGAAAACCGCTGCCATTAAGCTACTTTTAGAACAGTAGAAATGCTTTTTACCTCGCATACCAGTAACTTTTACACGTTTTGACCTCGTTGGACCAAAATCCCTTGCCAACGTGGCAATTTGATGTCATCGGAGATGTTTCGTAAGACATCTAAAAAACTTTGACGTCTCGACGAACATCTGGCAGACATCCCCGTCTCCATGCCTCGCCAATTCCAACTGATCTTATTAGACATCCAAGACATCGGGATGTCCTCTAAGACATCATCTAAGACACGAAGACATCCAAAAATCTTCAAGATGTCTGATTTAGACATCAGAAAAAACAGGGTTTTCTTATAGTGTTACAACTACTAGGCCACCAGTAGACCTTAGCTCTGTTCTCGTACTCTGATTCCTTGATCTATTCCCAGCAAAGAGGAATGAGAAGCCTCTGAAGCGCTCTTCTGCAAAGCCAAATTCTAATCAAAGACGATCAATGGGATCTACTGCGACCATCACAACTTATATCCGCTCTGTCCGTATGGTTCCTCATCCTGGCTTCGGGTGCATTATCTCCCTCAACTCGAGTGTTTCTCCTAATGTAAAGACGTACGCAATCACAGTGAGCTTGTTTCCCTATCGTACCTGTGAGTCCTTTGTAAAGACCATGAGGGAATTTTGAAGGCGAAACCCCTTCTCATATTGTAAGCACATGTACTACATCTTCTTGAGAATTTGTAAACTTCAACCCAATGTGCACACGTTCATCCATGGACCGTCCTTCACCTTCAACGAGGTGAAATTAATTCTTGAAAGTGGCATACTAGCACACCCTGGAATTTAATCTTAAGTACAGCCCTAAACCTGTAATCTTGCATGCGTACCTTCTTGTTTCTGAGAGAGTACTTTGCAATGTTCATTTACCATTATTTGTGCACGTAGTATATTTTGTCCCTGGTAATTGATTTTCAGCAATGTACTCTCTTTTCCAAAAAGGTAGCTCATAGACATGTACCTTCTCATTTCCGAGAGGGTAGTCAACCCTCTAACCTTTAACCAAGTATCTTAAACAACTGTGGTATTTTCAATTGTAATTGAATTTCAATAAATTGTGATCGTATAAGTTACATCATTATTGATCACCAGGGCTAAACAACTTCTTATTTCTCTTTCCTAGATTCCTTTCTGGGTGGCAATAGGTCAAACTATATAGGACCCTAAACCAAAAATTTTCATCACCTAAATCTAAATGGATTAACAATTTTGGCTAAAAATCGGAGGAAACTCTAGGAACTTTAGAAATTCATGGATAAATAGGTCCACGGGTTTAGGTCCTAAAAATTGCTTATTTTAATAAGAATTATGAAATTTTACTAAAATATACTGAATAAACTCAGAATATTTGAATATTTGCCAAATCATTCGAATATTTTCTACTCTCCAACACCAAATTTTCAGCTTACCGCTCACCGCTCACATACAAGACACGTCCGTTGCAGGGTTGTCATAACGGAGGGATTGAGGTGATCGGACAGGACAAACGGACGGGCGGTCCGGACCGGACAGGTGGACAGTTTGGACGGATTGCCTGAAGTGCGCCCAGTAATTTTTGCAGGTTAGAAATTTTTATTATCATGGATACGTCACATTCAAACATGTCACGCCACGGTGGCGCTAGGGCGGGGACGTCTACGCCCCGAGGCGGGGACGCTGCCCATGGGGGTAGGGACGTCTCCGCCCCGACGCCGACACGCCTCCATTAGGGCGGGGACGTCCCCGACCCTAGTGGAGGTGTCCCCGCGCCTACATCATTCACCTACGGGACCTTAATGTCTGAAACCTGAAGCTATCCAATACATTAAATCATTTTACGATATAACAACAATGCCCTGATTTTAAACTTTCAAACCAAGTAATATCGGCACTAGTTATCTAAGAAACTTTTTAATCTCGTAGCTTCTTCTATGAACTATCACAACTCTCTTGATTTCACATACATGTACGTAGCTACTTTTCTTGTCCCTTCATTATTCAAACGACCCGATCTGCGCACTCCTTCGGTGGACAGGCCATCCAAAACGGCATCTCGAAAAACGATATCATCATCATCTGGTGCCTCATCGCAATCCGGACCGTTGTCATCATTAGCACCTTCATCGCTCTCATGTTCGTATTCTCCATTGCTACCATCCGTAGTCCAAAAGCCCTCTACTTCAGAGTTGTCATTGCGATGCTCTACAATTGTTTCACCATGGCAACGCGAGCGTCTTAATCTCTTTTGTCAATGTACGTGAGGATCATTGCCGTCAGAATTTATGGTTGGGCCGCTGGTAGGACGAGGAACTCGACTCGGAACAACAATCACTGGCGTTGATGAAGAGCCTCCTCGAACATACGTGTCCAAAAACGGTTGTACAACCACGTTCGGATCTCATGCCCATATTTCAATGAGGAGACGTCTACAAGGCCTTGAGGATGATGCTTCGCCGTTGATTCTTCCTCCACGGCCTCTAGCCGCTCCAGAGACTCTAGACCCTCCACAGGCATTAGTCCTTCGACTGCCTTTTTGAAATTGACCCATTAAATGAATTGGCCCCGCTCTAGCGACCAAAGGAGATGTGCTATTTCTGGCAGTAGTAGCATAAGTGTTTAGACTCGTCCCCTTAACGCCTACACTTTGTTGAGAAGGTCCATACATGGCATTTGCCGTTCTAGGAGAAGAGGAATTCCAAGAAGGCGACGTTGGTGTATTCTCGTCATTCATAACAGTAGACAATACCACAACCGGAGATGGTTGTGGCTCAAGGTCCTCTGAGAATGCAAAAGCATCAGAGGGGTCTATATATTCCAGGTCAAAACGCCTTCGCTGATTAACAACCCTTTCATTTCTTGGAGCCGTCTGTACAATTCTTGTGCTTTCAACATTTGCGTCAGAGTCTCCTTGAACGACTCCAGTGCTACAAAATGATGCACCCATTCCAAGAGAGCTCCCCGGGCCATACCGGTTTTCAACCGATTCTTGGTTGTTTCGAGTTGGAGTATTTACTACGTTCTCTCCAGCTCCGTTGTTGGCAGCATCTCCATTTCCACCTCCATAATCTGATGGGAAATTGTCATCGTCACAAACATTCCCGACATTTGCCCCCCCCCTCGTTTCACGCTCTTCAAGGTTAGTCACATTTGGGATGTCGCTCTCTAAGAAAGTAGACAAAGGATGTACTTCATGAATGCCCTCATTTTGAGAAAGATGAGGCAAAGGACTATGATGAGGACTTTGATTCCAAGGTCCCCAACGACCTTGAGCCAATTCTTCTTCTACGTCGTCATTATCTCTGTAATAGTTTTTCGTTTCCTCAAGGTAATGAGCGCCTTCCACCCAAAGATTAGGATTCCCCCCGTACTCTAGCGGAGAGCTAGGAGCTTCCATATTGTGCTCCTCTTCTTCCTCGGCTATCAACACATCAAATTCACAACTACGTTCAGACATCGAGACCAACCCCAGAGCATCTGGGTCGGAATCCTCCAAGTGAATATTCGCATCATACCATCGAACGGGATCGGCCCCTAGTCTTTGTTAAAGGCATCGGCTATTGGTACAAATATACACCAATGACGCACCCTTTTTTGGCGCTAATCGATTTTGGCTCTTATTGTGGACAAAATAATACACACTCCAATTTTGTTTGCAAGAGCTAGATTAACACGTAAGGAATAGAATACAAACAACTATTTTAGACAATGTCTGGTCTGCGATCCTGGCCTACCATTGGTGGAGTTGAAGCTTTGTCTGGCAGATGTTAGATGCCTCAGTAGGGCCATATGGTCATGTGCCCTCCTTGTACTGTGTTAGCTCAAATTGGACGTCGTCATAAGAGATGTCCAATACCTCCATCATTTTGCGAACAACCCGATTCAATGCTCTTTGTGCGATTTCGTTAGTCCTAAGCGTCACATTATCCTTGGAATACGAATTCAAATGAGCCGCGGCGTAGTGAACATTGCTAAAAATCATTTGCCACCGGGCATCAAAAGATTGCTCAAGAGTGGATGCTATGTCAGCTCGTAGAGTAAAGTGCGACTCTCTCAAAGAGTACACGTGTTCTCGCAAATTATGCATTACCACACACGACCCATGGCTGGTTCTCGGCCATCAAATACACGTAATGCCTTCAAAACATCCCCCGTGATGTGCACGTAATTCTGACATCGTTGTGAAAAGGCTACATCTTCAATGGTTTGTACCACATTACGCGAAACGGTTGTTTTTTGCTCTCCATTCTGTGAAGCGGGTTTCACTCGGCACTACAATATGCAGGTTTGGACTCAACTCACGAAGTGGCCCCATTGTCGCATGATGGTTTCTAATATATTGGCACAATTTCTTTGCCCTCTCTATTAAATCTTTAAATCCTTGGACCTTTGCCCAATCTTCCAACATGAGATCCAATGCATGTGCCATACAGCCCTGCTTGTGAATGTGCGGGTATGAGAGAATAATATCATCCACCGCTCCAAGCATGTTGGGAGCATTGTTTGTACAAACCTGTGTCACATTCTTGGAACCCACCTTCTCAATGTAAACTTTCACTTGGTCCGCTATGTACCGCATGGACTTCTTTTGACCACTAGTGTCTATGCTCCCCAAGAATACGTCACCAATGGGGAGACATCATTAAATTCATGAGGGGCCTCCGGTTGACATCATCCCAACTATCCGTGCATATCGACACCCCATAATTCTTGATTGCAAAATCAACTTTGGCTTCAATCTCTTTCTCAATTCGCAACATCTTAGGTTCAATCAATCTAGTCCTCAACTGGTGATATGAAGGAGTGTACCCAAACTTTGCCACGAATGTTGCCCTCACCGCATCAATGAACCCCTGATTTTGCACCACATTAAAAGGCACATTCGCTTGATAGAAAAAGGTCGCCCACTTCTCATCAAGTTCCTTCCTCTTTGAAATTTTAAAAGCATCAAGCATCCGTTGTTGACGTAGTTGCCCAGATCTAGTGGAATTTGAGGCGACAAGACCACCCAACATATGTGAAGGGCCGTTTCCTTTAGAGATATTAGACACTCATTCCCGAGGCCCACTTGTTACCCCACCGACCACATTATTTTGAGTGTCGGATTGGCTTGAAGTGTCAAGAGTTGGTGCCCTCGATGGACCACTCGGACATGAACCTCCGCCATACATGTCTCCACCCGTCATTCTTTGCGGAACAATGTTTCCACAGTTGGCTAATCGATGTCGCACATGGGGAGGTAGGCTACGACAAATCGACCTCTCTGACTTGGGGCCATATCCAAACTGAGCGAACGCACGCTCACGTTTGTAGCCAAAAGTAAAGTTGAAGAAAATACATCTCACTTTGCCCCCGTTGTCACAAAAATTGTACCAAGGTTCCATTCTTTTGTTTGCTTCCTTTGACTTCCCATTGCATTCACGACTTATGCCAACACCCCCGACTTCTCTTGTCTAAGCAAAAATACGGGATTAGAAACCGTATAGAATCGAGTGAAAAAAGGAGTTGTGATAGCGTTGATGCACTACTTAAACCATTTTTTACATCACCTCAGCCACACACCAGTGCCGCCAGCCATCCAAGTAGACTCACAAGGAGCTCAAACTGAATTAAGGTCCAAGAGAAAGAGGCCAAGCTAACAGGTAGGACTTCACGAGCCAACAACGACAACGTCCCTGTGAAGGGAAGGGAACGTCCCCGTCCCCACCCTTACCCACATAGGGGCAGAACAACCGCGCCCAGGCCTACAAACATAAGTGCCTCACAAAAGATTAGGAATCCACCACATACAATTCAAGAAAATAATATATCATGTGTCCAATAGCAAGGGAGCTAAGCAAGTCCCCATACATATGGAGTATTATAAGCTTCTAGAAGAATGTAATGTCCAAGTTCTCTAAATAAAAAACTTTAAAACAAGAGTGCCCACAAAAGATACGGAATGCACCACATACCAATAGAGAAAAATATATCATGTGTCCAATAGCAAGGGAGCTAAGCAAGTCCCCATACATAAGGAGTATTTTAAGCTTCTAGTAGAATGTAATGTCCAAGTTCTCAAAATAAAAACTTTTAAACATAAGTGCCCACAAAAGATTAAGAATGAACCAAACACCATTCAAGAAAATAATAATTCATGTATCCAATAGCACGAGAGTTATACAAGTCCCCATACATAAGGGTGATATAAGCTTCTAGAAGAAAAATATGTCAAAGTTCTCTAAATAAAAACTATAAAACATGAGTGCCCCACAGCAGATTAGGAATGCACCACATACCATTAAACAAAATAATAAGTCATGTGTTTAATAGCAAGGGAGCTATGCAAGTCCCCATATATAAGGGCTAGTGTAAGCTTCTAGTAGAATGTAATGTCCTAGTTCTCTAAATTAAAAATTTAAACATGAGTGCCCCACAAAAGATAAGGAATGCACTACATACCATTCAAGCAAATAATAAATCATGTGTCCAATAGCAAGGGAGCTATGCAAGTCCCCATACATTAGTAGAAGTATAAGCTTCTAGTAGAATGTAATGTGCAAGTTCTCTACATAAAAACTTTAAACATGAGTGCCCTACAAAAGATGAGGAATGCACCACATACTATTGAAGAAAATAATACATCATGTGTCCAATAGCAAAAGAGCTATGCAAGTCCCCATATAAAAGAGATAGTATAACCTTCTAGAAAAATGTAATGTGCAAGCTCTCTAAATAAAACTTTGAAACATCAATGCCCCACAAAAGATTAGAAATGCACCACATACCATTAAAGAAAATAATACATCATCAGTCTAATAGCAAGGCAGCTATGCAAGTCCCCATACACAAAGATAGTATAAGCATCTCGTAGAATGTAATGTCCAAGTTCTCAAAATAAAACCATTAAACATGAGTGCCCTACAAAAGATAAGGAATGCACCACATACCATTAAAGAAAATAATATTTCATGTGTGCAATCGCAAGGGAGCTATGCAAGTCCCCATACGGAAGGGGTAGTATAAGCTTATAGTAGAATGTAATTTCCAAGTTCTCAAAATAAAAACTCTAAAACATGAGTGCCCCACAAAAGATTAGAAAATGCACCACCTAACATTGAAGAAAATAATATATCATGTGTCCGATAGCAAGGAAGCTATGCAAGTTCCCATACATAAGGATAGTATAAGCTTTTAGTAGAATGTAATGTGCAAGGTCTCTAAATAAAACCTTTAAACATGAGTGCCCAACAAAAGATTAGGAACGCACCACATACCATTAAGGAAAATAGTAAGTTATGAGTCCAATCGCAAGGGAGCTATGCAAGTCCCCTTACATAAGGGATAGTATAAGCTTCTAGTACAATGGAATGTGCAAGTTCTCGAAATAAAAACTTGAAACATGAGTGCACTACACAACATTAGGAATGCACCACATACCATTAATGAAAATAATAAGTCATGTATCCAATATAAAGGGAGCTAAGCAAGTCCCCATACGGAAGGGGTAGTATAAGCTTATAGTAGAATGTAATGTCCAAGTTCTCTAAATACAAACTTTAAAACCTGAGTGCCCCATAAAAGATTAAATAATGAACCACATAACATTGAAGAAAATAATATATCATGTGTCCAATAGCAAGGAAGCTATGCAAGCCCCCATACATAAGGATAGTATAAGCTTTAAGTAGAATGTAATGTGCAAGGTCTCTAAATAAAACCTTTAAAACATGAGTGCCCCACAAAAGATTAGAAAATGCACCACCTAAAATAGAAGAAAATAATATATCATGTGTCCAATAGCAAGGAAGCTATGCAAGCCCCTATACATAAGGATAGTATAAGCTTTAAGTAGAATGTAATGTGCAAGGTCTCTAAATAAAACCTTTAAACATGAGTGCCCAACAAAAGATTAGGAACGCACCACATACCATTAAGGAAAATAGTAAGTTATGTGTCCAATAGCAAAGGAGCTATGCAAGTCATTATACATTAGGGGAAGTATAAGCTTCTAGTAGAATGTAATGTCCAAGTTCTCTAAGTGAAAACTTCAAAACATGAATGCCCCACAAAAGATAACGAACGCACCCCATACGTTTAAAGAATATAATAAATGAAGTGTTCAATAGCAAGGGAGCTATGCAAATTGCCAAACGTAAGGAAAAGTATATGCTTCCGGTAGAAAGTAAAGTGCAAGTTCTCAAAACAAAAATTAAACATGAGTGCCCAACAAAAGATTAGGAATGCACCACATACCATTAGGGAACATAATATATCATGTGACGAATATCAAGGGAGCAATGCAAGTCCCCATACATAAAGGGTATTATAAGCTTCTAGTAGAATGTCATGTCCGAGTTCTCTAAATATAAACTTTAAATAATGAGTGCCCTACAAGAGATTAAAAATGCACAACATACCATTAAAGAAAATAACAAGTCATGAGTCCAATAGCACGAGAGCAATGCAAGTCCCCATACATATGGTTAGTGTAAGCTTTAAGTAGAATAATATGTCGAAGTTCTCTACATAAAAACTTCAAAACATAAGTGCCCCACAAAACATTAGGAAGCATCTCATACCATTAAAGAAAATAATATATCATGCCTCCAATACCAAGGGAGTTGTGCAAGTCCCCATACGGAAGGGGTAGTATGAGCTTCTGGTAGAATGTAATGTCTAAGTTCTCTAAATAAAAAATTTAAAACATGAGTGCCCCACAAAAGATTAGGAATGCACTACAAACCATTACAGAAAATCAAATATCATGTGTCTAATAGCAAGGAAGCTATGCAAGTCCCCATACATAACGATAGTATAAGCATCTCGTAGAATGTAATGCGCAAGTTCTCTAAATAAAACCTTTCAACATGAGTGCCCCACAAAAAACAAGGACTGCACCACATACCATTAAATAAAATAAAAAATCATGTGTCCAGTAGCATGGGAGCTATGCAAGTCCCCTTATATAGGGGATCGTATAAGCTTCTAGAATAATGTAATGAGCAAGCTTTCTAAATAAAAACTGTAAAACATGAGTGCCCCACAAAAGATTAGGAATGCACTACAAACCATTACAGAAAATCAAATATCATGTGTCTAATAGCAAGGAAGCTATGCAAGTCCCCATACATAACGATAGTATAAGCATCTCATAGAATGTAATGCGCAAGTTCTCTAAATAAAACCTTTCAACATGAGTGCCCCACAAAAAACAAGGACTGCACCACATACCATTAAATAAAATAAAAAATCATGTGTCCAGTAGCATGGGAGCTATGCAAGTCCCCTTATATAGGGGATCGTATAAGCTTCTAGAATAATGTAATGAGCAAGCTTTCTAAATTAAAACTGTAAAACATGAGTGCCCCACAAACGATTAGGAATGCACCACACACCATCAAAGGCAATAATATATCATGTGTCCAATAGCAAGGGAGCTAGGCAAGTCTCCATACATAAGGGATAGTATAAGCTTCTAGTAGAATGTAATGTCCAAGTTCTCTAAATAAAAACTTTAAAACATGAGTGCCCCACAAGAGATAAGGAATGCACTACACACCATTAAAGAAAATAATAAGTCATGTGTCCAATAGCACGGGAGCTATGCAAGTCCCCATATATATGGGATAGTATAAGCTTCTAGTAGAATGTAATGTGCAAGTTCTCTAAATAAAAACTTTAAAACATGAGTGGCCCACAAAAGATAACGAACACACTACACACCATTAAAGAAAATAATAAGTCATGTGTCCAATAGCACGGGAGCTATGCAAGTCCCGATACATAAGGGAAAGTATAAGCTTCTAGTAGATTGTAATGTGCAAGTTCTGTACATAAAAACTTTAAACATGAGTGGCCCACAAAAGATTAGGAATGCACCACACACCATTAAAGAAAATAATAAGTCATGCGTCTGCTAACACGGGAGCTATGCAAGTCCCCATAGATAAGGGATAGTAATAGCTTCTAGTAGAATGTAATTTCCAAGTTGTCTAAATAAAAGACTTTAAAACATGAGTGCCCCACAAAAGATTAGGAATGCACCACACACCATTAAAGAAAATAATAAGTCATGTGTCCAATAGCACTCGAGCTATGCAAGTCCTCATACATAAGGGATAGTATAAGCTTCTAGTAAAATGTAATGTGCAAGTTCTCGAAATAAATACTTTAAAACATGACTGCCCCACAAAAGATTAGGAATGCACCACAGACTATTAGAGAAAATAATAAGTCATGTGTCCAATAGCACGGGAGCTATGCAAGTCCCCATATATAAGGGATAGTATAAGCTTCTAGTAGAATGTAATTTCGAAGTTGTCTAAATAAAAGACTTTAAAACATAAGTGTCCCACAAAAGATTAGGAATGCACCACATACCATTAAAGAAAATAATATATCATGTGTCCAATAGCAAGAGAGCTATGCAAGTTGCCATACATAAGGGATAGTATAAGCTTCTAGAAGAATGTAATGTGCAAGTTCTCGAAATAAATACTTTAAAACATGTGTGCCCCACAAAAGATAAAGAATGCACCACACACCATTGAAGAAAATTATATATCATGTGTCCAATAGCAAGGGAGCTATGGAAGTCTCCATACATAAGGGATAGTATAAGCTTCTAGAATAATGTAATGTGCAAGTTCTCTAAATAAAAACTGTAAAACATGTGTGGCCCACAAAAGATTAGGAATGCACCACACACCATTAAAGAAAATAATAAGTCATGCGTCTGATAGCACAGGAGCTATGCAAGTCCCCATATATAAGGGATAGTATAAGCTTCTAGTAGAATGTAATTTCGAAGTTCTCTAAATAAAAGACTTTAAAACATGAGTGTCCCACAAAAGATTAGGAATGCACCACGTTCCATTAAAAAAATATATATATCGTGTGTCCAATAGCAAGAGAGCTATGCAAGTTGCCATACATTAGGGATAGTATTAGCTTCTAGTAGAATGTAATGTGCAAGTTCTCGAAATAAAAACTTTAAAACACGAGTGCCTCACAAAAGATTAGGAATGCATCACACACCACTAAAGAAAATAATAAGTCATGTGTCCAATAGCACAGGAGCTATGCCAATCTCCATAGCTACTGCAAAACTACTACAAAGCTACTGCAAAACTTTGATACCTAACCATACTCAGACTCTGACCGCTCGTGGTCTTTGTTATTGGTCTCTGGATTCTAAAGTGTACTCTCGAAAAGGGGTAGTAGTTATATCCTTCTATTTCCATGTCCCGTGGACTTAGGTCTAGAGGTGGAACAAACAGACACTTTATTCACGTCGGTCGCCTTTGGAGACCAGAGTTACTCTTCTTCTTTTGAGCCTGTAAGGACATGTGACCATTTTGCAATAGTGAAATGTATTCAATACCTTGATGATGTTTTGCATGATCTATTATGATCGCAAATCTTCCATTCTCCAAAGTTTGCTAATCCTTAAATTTATAATCATTGATTATTATTATTTTTTATAAACTTTTGAAATAGAACCTTATGGACCTCATTACTTATTGTATAGTGTTCTATTCTTTGTACTATATTATCCAGAATCACTTCCCACCATTTTTGATAAAATTTTGATCCATATCAACGTATTAGATGAATAAATCAGAAACTAAAGAGATAGACATAGGTGCTTTTATAAATGATGACTATAGGTCTCAGTGGTAATAGTATTTTTCATCTAAATACAATTCAAGCATGATCAATAATAAGTTCCATAGTACATAGTAGCAGCAGCTGCCTGAGGTGCTGTTGGAGATGGAACGGGCGCCCGATATATAGTCTCTTGAATGTAACTAGCGGTTGGCTGCATTTGGGTGTAGGTTTGAATCACCTCCTGTGTCAAATACAATGTTGTCAAAAAATCCTTCTTTGACATAATTAGCACACATAATAGAATTTCCTTGAAATACTCTCTAGAAGAGGAAAGAAAAGAGTAAGAGAGGGTGAGATTTAAATATGAAAGAAATATTAAGCATGAGAGATTCTTATGCCTTCTTGGCATTAATGAAATGCAAGAGTAGTAACAGCAAAAAATAATCTCTAATGCAAGCTAAACCTCCCCATAATAATCCAACTTTCATATGGTTGACTGATAGTTACTCCACACCTCTCATAAACCAAATCACCATCTTCATAAATAGAATCAACCCTCTTCCTTTTTAAAAAAAAACTCAAATGTCTCCCATAATCCATTATGTACTCATTCTACTATTTGAGATAAATCTTGCTAAAGCTCGGCAATCATGTTGTTCTCAAAACTCAAGGCCCAAAGCTCCAGGTTTGCAGGTAACCATGAGGTGGTATGCACATCTATATTACAAAGATCATTGTATTTCCTCTTAGACCAACAATTAGTCTCTCTTTTCACCACAAAGTATCAGAATAATTACATCAGACATGACATCTACAAGTTATCTTAATTATCTTGGCGTTGACTTTGTTCCCAGTAGGAGTCCCAATTTGTGTAATGGCATCAATGACATCCATACTCTCAATTCTTACTGCCCAATCTTAGTATTACCAAGCACAACTGTGGATTATGACAATGGCGACATTTCACAAAAATTTGACATCTGAGAAACCTACAAAATCTATAGACAAAAAGGATGGATGAAAATATATTCAAAAAAAGGATGGATGAAAATAACACGTGTTATTAAAAAGATGAACATGAAAGATTTTATTCTTAAGGTAGAAATGTATTGTTAGTTCAAGCTAAGCAACACACTTGTAATAAAAATCTCCCCAAAACATAAATACTTATAGCTTTGAGTGAGAAGCTCAAATTCATTTTTTTATTTTGAAAATTGACTTGTTATGATTTTCTATGAATTATTGAAGTAAACCCTTGTAGACCCCTATACTTGTTAGTAAAGTATTCCATTCTTGTACTTGTATCATCCATCAATCACTTGCCACCATATTGGTGATGTTCTAATCCATAATAAATTACAAGGTTTTCTAAAAAGGAACTAAGGATTTAGATACACATGCATTTCCAGGAGACAACTAAGACAAAATTAACATCCTCCGCCTAAATCCAACATATGGATGCACAAAACTAACATCCTCTGCCTAAATCTAACATGTGGATGCTCAAACATTTAGGTATATTCATCTTAGGGTCTATTCGCACCTGGAGGTATGTACCTGCCATTGGTGGTTCCTATTTTCATTTTATCTCGAAACTTGTAGACCTATTCATACTAGTTAACTGAGAATTGGTTTGAGTAGTTTCCATCCATTGCTGTGAGGGGTGGTAGGAATGAAGACATTCGCACTCCAACCACTATTTGCATGGTCATTAGCTATTTCCTTCTGACACATTGAAGAGGAGATTTGGAGATGGATCTAAAATTGTGGGAATTGTTTACCCATGCATCATGCACTAAAAACGGAACCTATATTTGACACTTTAAGTTGCTACAGTGTTGGCAAATATCTTAAGGTGACCTTCAAGGCTGAAATTGGTACCTCTCACCTACTTGCGATGATTGGTAGATTTTGTTCTACAGAATGTTCATTTTATAAAGATTTAAAAAACACATATATCCCCTCCACTAAATCCAAACCACCGCCTTACCTTTGCTCTACCTCCACTATCCAGCTCATATTTTCATCCTTGCCATGTCAGTTCTACAACTAACACCATTTCTGGTGCGAAACCACATTTTCCTAACACCGCCTTAACACCCCATGTACCTCCAGGTGCGAATAGACCCTTACTTGAGGAGCAAAGCCAGCATATACTGTTTGTTGAGGTGCCTGTGGAGCGGCATAAGTTGCATACCCCCCATTATAACTCTGCATCCAGGGCTGCATCTGCAGCTTTGCATGTGTAGGGGCTACTGTAAATAATCTTCACAAAATGGGTGGATGATAATAATATCCCTTGACAAAAAAATAAGCATGAAAGATGTCATTCAAGATTCAATATGCGGATGCCCTAGCATACACTAGTTAAAGAATCACTAACATTCCTACTTAATTCATAATCAAAATATTTCTTTAATAAGGACTCATGAGAATTATTTGTAAAGTGAGGCAAAGATACCATCAACTTTGACCTAAATAGATTTAAATATCTATTACCAACCCAAGGCAACCAAGCTTCATAGTACACCATGACCTCTCCAAGGTGTTTGAAATCTCTCCTAACCGAAGTTTTGGAGACCACCGGGCTCTTCCATTGAGAGTGAAAAAGAGTAAATTAAATATGTAGGGTCATACAACATCTAGCCTCACTACTCATTCACACTATCCATTTACTTCTCAGAGAGTGCCTTGTTGAGCCGATTAAAACATTGCCAACATTTAGTGCTAGTGACACTACACTAAGTATGATGTTTACTGTAGTATACACTAAATGCAAATCCATACACCAATTGTAAACAAGGTAATTAATGTAGTACACTAAATGTCAACTACTACACTATTTATCATTTCTAGTAAAGGTTGCAAAAAAAAAACATTTGTGCACATTTTGTGTACCAATAATAGGATTTTTTTAAAAAAGGTCCAGAAGCCGAGAGCTCGTAGAGTATCTTATCAACAATCTTTTGAAGAGCATAACTCACTCAAATTTTATCCAAATTGGGCACATGAGTTGTTTTTTGGCATCTATATTCTCTGTAGGTGTCAAAAGAAACACCTCATATGCCCAATTCAGACAAAAGTTGAGTGAGTTATGGCCATTTGATAATTGCAAGTGAGGAGAAGCATGGGCTGGCCACCAATATGAAATCAGAGTTTCTTATTGTAAACTAACACTCACTGTCAACTTATTCACAAATAGTGTACTGTTGTAAGTACATTATTTGTACCACTACACTAAACATCATTTCTAGAGTAGTATGGCGGTTTACAATTAGTATCAAGCAAAGACAAGTAAAATTCAAGACACAATTAATCATCGTTAATAAATTATTAAAATGAAAAAAGGGTATCATATCAAAACTTTTGGTGACTTTAAAAACAAGTCAAAACTTTGAGAGACTCCACAAATAACTCTAATAGAGAGATAGGAGTGCACCTGCATAGTGGTAGAAGCTGGTTGTTGCGCCAATGACTGCGGCTGCGCGGTGGTGCTCCACTGCAACTGTCCGTTGTTGACCACGGTTGCCGGAGTGACCGTGGTCACGACATACGGTTTCTGGAGCTTGACACGGTCTTGGGAGGCGGCGGAGTCGAGGGAGGGGCGCTTCTTGGAGTCCAGAAAGTTCTTTCGGGCGGGAAAGAGGAGCTTGTGGCGAGTTTCCGCTTTTCTGATGGCCTCAAAATCTCCCACAAGGTCCACAAACTTAACACACGTCCAAAATAGCAATAATAATTAGAGATGTTCATGAGGATATTAGGGTTTTATAAAAGGTCTTTCTGAGGTGGAAAGAAAAGTGAAAGGGGGGGTGAGATTTGAATATCGAATGAGAGAGAGCTTGAGGAATTTCTTTAGCATCTATGACATGCATGAGTAGTAATGGTAATTTGTGCTTTTGGACCCTATCCAGTGCAAGCCAAAGCTTTCCCATAATACCCAAAATATCCAAAGATTTTATCAATAGTTACCCCACCTTCTCCAAGCCAAGTCACTCTCTCGATGTGGTTCCATTTACTAACATAATAAGACCATTAAGTAAGAGGGAACATGCGGACTCACTTCCTTTTACTTTGAGGTAAATTCAATTATGCTCATTGGTTTGAAGCATGCTAAGTTTGATTTAAGTGTATTTATAGGAGACTATCACAAGTCCCACATGGAAATGATGTACCGAGCCTTAAACGTAAAAGCGAGCCATTGAAGGACTTTTGTTTTTATACTATTTAAATTCATAGGATTTGCCACTTAGTATTTGATGTGATTCCAAATCCCCTAAGCATTTATTGGAAGTACGTATGAAAGAACATGGCTAGGATTAGAGGAACTCCTTAAGACACAAAGGTGGTCCTGAAGCCCATATCCTATGGATGTGGTCTCCATCTCCATTGCTCTTAAGTTTTGGATTATGAGTTAGAAATATGGAATTTGTATGACGGTAGGAGAGCTGGACGCCATATCTATAAATCCTTTCTTCTTTTGTCCATACTTTAGACTAATCTCTTTTGTTATGTGGCAAAGATCAACATCATATCAATTTTTGTCTTAAATTTACCACCATTAGGAAAGGACCATCTTTTTATCCACGTAATTTAAGAACTCAAAGGTTGCCCTAGCATTAGCTCTAGGGCATTATGAAATATGAGATATAACCCAAGGTGCATTTACATAGAGTGAAATATTTGTATAGAGTAGGATATCCTTCTATGAATTGATTAAATCTCCTGATATTTTGTTTGAGAAAATATTACATATTATGATTAGAAACCCTTGTAGATCTCTATGATATCACGAGTGACTATAATATACAATTTCATATACAAGGCTACATAAATTAGGGGGTTTTGTGCCTGACGCAAATTCTAAGCACAACTTGAACATTTAAAGTTCTTTTTAGCTGAATTTGAAATATTAGACTCTATTATTAAGGTTCAGATATTTACTGTAATAGACTTATCACATGAGTTTACAAAAATCAGTGGATTTGTCGTAGGGAGAGAAGGCAAGTGGCTATGTGAGAACTGTGGATTTTAGATTAATATAGTCTCAACATGGAAAGAGGTTAATTTGTCCACTTACCTCTAGATGAATGCTTGAAATTTCCTCGCGGTCGGCAACAAGTAAACCAGGAGAACCATCAGGCCTGAGAGGTGTTGAGGCTTGCTCTACTAGAGCATCCACACGATATATATGCTCTGGCACTTGAATTATATGTGACGTCTCAAAAAATATTGCGGCCTGAATATGCGCATAGTAATTCCACATTTGAGAGAATTCACTGTTTCCCTTGATGAGTACATTCAATAATTGTCTAAAAAGTACTCCAAGACGCCCACTGTGACGGGGATCACTTCATATCAAACAAAAGAAAACACCCTTTTGATAATTAAAGTTAAGAAGTGAACTACAAAAAAATTGGATAATTCTCACAATGCCAAACATTACACCATTAGATTTTACAGCCGAGCAACCCATTGTGGATTGTTTTGGCACAATAATCTTGATAGAAACTGGTATAGGCCACCTCTGTGAAAGACTGAAACTATGAGATAGAGGTGGACAAAGATGGGCATCTATTGAGACAATTGTCACCAAAATTGGTACAAGCATTGGGGAGCAACAATTATATTCGTGAATGGGGGTTGTGATGAAATGTACCCTGTATGTAGATGTTATTCTCCATGATTTAGAACACTCATAGATTCTCACAAGCTATATTAGCTCATTGGCCTTAAAGGGTTCATCTTAGTACCATTTCACAAACTTTGGCATCTTGGAATATGCAGAAGCTACAATGTTTAGTGTTCGACAAAGTTTACAAACGATGCCAAAATCATTAAAAAACATTATGTTCTTTGAGAGATAACGATATTCAACTTCATAAAAGCTTCAATTACCATGAGATATTAAAATATTTGATGTCAAGAGTTTGGCCTCTCAAAGAGGGTTTTGTTTAACCCCTAAAGGACCGTAACAATTTCACACCAAAAACACTTAAAATTGCTAGTTCTAGTGCAATGAGTAAGGAAGAAAACAAAACCTTATATTTATGATTTTGACCATAGGATATCAATTAAGACTTACTAAGCAACATACTTACAGAATTTCATACAATTCAACAGTACGCATTAAAAGATTACAATGTTTATTCCTTGCATTGAGTAGATCAACAGACTTTGACTTCACTTGGTCTCAAAGTTTTGCACTACACAAGGTCTAAATATCTTACCATTGTGTTAAGCATGATTTTGGTTTCCTATACACCAATTTTTAGAGGTAAAGAAGGAGTGTAGCATGTTCAAAACAAGTGTGCAAGGAGTGGAGGTTCAAAAATTGTCAGTTCACGTTTTATTTTTTTGTAATCTCAATATGTTTTAGACCGATAATCCAAACGGTCAATAAGAAGGTTCCCATCACATATTGTTATTGAAAAAATTAAAAGTGAAAAATTTGAAGATCTCTAGGTTCAAGTAGAAAAGAAAAAGTTATTTTCCCTGCTTGCCTAAAATGTGTAAAAATGTTTGACTTGAGTCAAACTATTTTTGTACACTAAAGACAGTTTTTTTGACATACTCAAAGAAGGTAATTATCTCTATATGTATGAAAAATCTCAATGTCAATAGAAAATTCTAGCAAAATTTTGGAGCTGCCTGGAATCCTTATTTCTAACTTTTAAGTGGTACTAGCATTCAAACCATGAATCCAAAAATAATCATAAAATTACATCCATGAAGCTTGTGTTAGGGACAATCTATCTTGTATTAAAAAACTTAAAAAATAATTTATTTTTTAATTTTAGGAACCTTCCAAAAATGAGAATCCTCCCCCCAAGAGACACTTAGTTCTTTAGGGATTAAATTAGAATAGAAACCCAAACTCTTGTTGAAGGGCTTGAAATTTTCCTCGTTTAAAGATTTACACATCACTTATTTATAATGTCTTTCTGCAATTCAAAACTTCGCTTTCTGATGTAGTTTGTTTTTTTCAATGAAATTTGGCTTTAAGGTAGTGTAAAAGGCCCCTAATTCCTTACCTCCCATAGAATTTTTGAAGTTGACAAATGGTCCAAAGCTGTCATGTACATTTCCCTCGCTTTATCCTCGCAATTCAAAACCTGGAAGCATCAATTGACCTACTTGAATTAAAAGAGTTATATGGAAAGGTTTGGGATTATCAAGTAAGAACCAAGAGTTTTGTTGTGAGTTGCTAATACAAGGAAAATTTTACTTTTGGAGGACCATCAAGCTAATGTAGATGTTGGCAGTTTATAGGTCATGATTGTGGAACCTTACCAAATAGGGACCCTTAACATTATTAATGCACAACAAACTTCTATCCACTTTGCAAATAACTATAGAATATAAGACATTTTTTACCAAAGTATTACTGCAGGGGACTATCAATCCCTACACCTTGTTCAGTAATTTAATTTGGGCCCTTTGTAGTTTAGATACCAAATTTTATATTTTTACTATTCCAAAATACCCTAGTATTCCTTAAGATTGAGATCCAACTTCACCATGTTTATTGTAACCTAGGCATCTTATAATTTACTCAAATTTCGTACATTTAGAGAAACAGTCCTAAAAAAGAAAATTCAAAGCATTTTAAATCATATTTATACTAAATCATTAACATCTTCGGATGTTTCAACTAATCCAACTAATCTAAAATATGATATAAATTAGTGCAATTTGATTCACTGACCTGGTCAAGAAACCGAGCATATTGGATATAGAGCACTGCTAAAGCTCTTGGATCTTCCTTCAGTTTCTCAGACTGAAGAGCTGCATCAAAGACAGAACATGCAGCATCTCGATTACCCTGTTCAGAAACAAAACATCCTTAAATGTCCTCGAATGTTAATATTAATAGAAATGTCCTTATGTTAGGAATTAGGCAACTAGAACCGCAAGTTTGGCCATATGTTGTGAAAACATGGCGAACTTTCCTGTAGGTGGATTATCAACCCTATTGTAGATATTTACAGTGCGTTGAGCAATGTTTAGTCATAAATGCTTCATGAAACTCCAAATCACATTCCACATATCTCTTATCAACCCAAAGTACTGAAACAGACTCTCTGTTTCAAAACAAGAGTCCCTTTGTATACAAAACCATTAATTAAAGAATCATACAGGAGTACCATATTCTTCTGTATGTTACTTGTGGATAAGAACATTCTACATGGAGAGAAATATAGAAACTAAGGGAGAATGTCACAAGTTGTATTTCCAGTATTCAGAGTGCCAGTAGGTGTTATTACCTGACGGTGCTCAAAATTGGCTTGTTTAACAAAGACCTCAAGTAGTCCTGGCACCAACTCATTTCTCAAGATCTCAAAAGCAACTCGAGCGCCTTCTGCATTACCTAGTTGCTCTCTGAACCGCGCAGCAAATAGATGAATTTCGGGTCTCCGCTGTTTAGTGCAAAGAATAACCATAAATATTAAATATATAGATACGTACTTTCAACGTATAAAAGAAAATATAATCAGATAAATAGTTTGATCATGAAAAGATGATTAAATAAAATTTGAAATAATAATGCATGAAGAACCTTAACCCTTAAAGGACGGAGCTATGACCGTGGCATCAATCCCGATTTTCATTTCAATATATGCTCTAATTCTTCATCATATATAAGCGGAAATATTTTTATTTCATTTTTCAAAGATGACACCACATGTCTTGTTCATGTCACAAAAAACACAAGACTTTTTTTGTGAATTTTCAAATCATTGTGATTTTTTGAAGAAAAATTGAAGAATATTCATATCATATACAAAATTTGTGTAAAAATAATGATAATTTCACCAAAGATGTACATTATTGTGTTGAAACTTGTGGTGTAGATGAAACTTCTGTGCTCAGCTAAAATTAGAATGCTGGTCATCCATGGGAATAGGCCCAAAGTTCAAATTGCAATAACTTACTCAATTTTATGTGTTTTTCAAATTTTCAAATTGGATTGAAAACTAGATTTGAAAAACTTCATTTCATTAGTTGGACTCAATTTTTAAAAATATAGTTTTAATGATTCAAATTCAGATTTAGAGCTAAAGCTAGAAGTTTCTAAAATACACTACCTTGAGTTCCATGTCACAAACATTTTCTTGTTTAGAGAGAAAGTTACACACTCTATGAAGTGCATGTGGTATATGCACTCATTGACAACACCTTCATAAAAACTTGAATGAAAGTAATGATTTATCATCGCGTGGGAGCATTTTACATTCTTCCATCAACATGATTTTGGTCGCCACAACGTTTAAGAATTAAGCATCAAATTATGCAAGAGCAAGTTTATTCTAGCACAGTATTATAATACTATTGAATGATGCTTAACCTTGACAAAAATGCTCGTACCGCGCTGAAGTCCATTCAAAGCCAAGTCCACTTTTCCTTCTGCACACATGCGCTGAATAAATCGGATCCAATACTCAGGGTAATTTGCACATGCAATCAGACATCGTTCGTACAGCTTCACAGTCTGCATGCAACCACCCGCAATAGACAAGGAATTTTTTCAGTAAAAATTAGCTGCCTAACGAGGAAATCAGGATTCAGCTCCTTTGAGGCTTTATCTCATCTGCTATGCTAATATTGAGTGGCAGCTCATTTCTTTAAATTAATAATCTCAAGAAAAGATGGAAAATCTTTTAAAAACTCCCAAAAATTAAGAATAAAATTGCCAAGGTCTTACAGTTTTTTTAAAAGTGAGCAAATATACCAAAAGTTTTGGCCTCGTTTCTTATTTTAATAATTAGAATAAGCCCAAAATAGCTTTCAAATATCATAGTTATCTTCAAGAAGAAAAAGGTGGCTAAGATGCATCGTATAACTCTTGGTATATATGCCTAAACTATGACTTCTTCTTACTTTTCAAAGGAAGCTAAACTATTTCTAACTCAAGTTTAGAGACCACCAAGCTCTTCCACATTTAATAGTTAATATGTGTAAACAAATAGTAATCGATCTATCGATCTATCGATCCATCCATCCATCCATCCATCTATCTATCTATCATATTATAAAAATTACAAAAGTCACTATATAATAAAGTTTCTAATGGATATCCCCAATACCCACGTGATATCTAGGAACTAAAATTTAAGATATAACTCGGACTTAACTAAGAGATCTTTCTAAGGAGGAAGACAAAGATTATATTTTAGTGATATTTTTACATCTTTTGTTCACACGCCTAAACTTACATTATCCGTAGGGGACAATGAGTTAGTATACATCAATACTCAAGTGATACTTGCTACTTAATTTGACAATCACTAGGTGATATTTCCGAGGAGAGAAACTTAACTTGGAACGAGGGCTTTACTTTTACTTTTACGATTTTAGTTACCTTTACATTTATAATTTTAGTTAACTTACTTTTACAATTTTAGCTTACATTATCCGTTGGAGACAACATATCACTATACTAGTCTTGTTTCTATATCTTTCCATGTACCCTACACAAAGGTTACTTTTGTACATAATAACTAATTCAAAACAGAGTGTCCAATTTTTTTGGAAAATATAATGCTTTGTCTAGGTGATTACTGTATGCATGGCATAGTTGTCATAATAGACGGAATATTACTATTCACAGACGAATTCGTCCAATTAGAGCTTACTAAACTACAAATGGTTGCCAACTTTTGGGCCCCATGATTTTCTCAAAAATTATCCAAATTGGGCATATGAGATGTTTTTCGGCATCTACAAAAAATTTAGATGCCAAAAAACTTCTCATGTGCACGGTTTGGATAATTTTTGAAAAAGTTATGGGGCCCAAAAGTTGGCAGCCATTTGTAGTTTAGTTAGCTTAAACCGGACAAATTCGTCCGTGAGCAATAATATTTTGTCCATTATGACAACTATGATCCAAGGATCGGATACAACACGTTTGTGCCAAAAGATATGTTTGAAAATATAAACATGGTAAAGTTTTAAAAATAGAATACTCATCAAAATTTGTTTTATCACCGTATTGAAAAATTGATAATTTGGAAAAATAATTTCCAAAAATTTTGGCTCCTATTTTTGAATTTTTTGCCAAATCCTACCCTAGGGTTTGGTAATCATGTAATGTCAAGGTGCTATCTGTATGATGCCTAGGTGATACCTATGTGATACTTTGGTGATGCCCATTGTGCTTAAATCACTGTGTCAATTTTTTATTTTTTTTACAATATCGAGGTGCCAAAAGTAACCACTAGGTAAATGATAAAAGCGCTAATGGATATCATTGATACCTAAGTGATACCTACTAATTAACAAGGAGTTAACTTGGGATTATTTAAAAATAGGGGGATGCGGACTTTACTTTTACTTATACTTTTACAATTATAGTTATCTTATCTAAACTTACATTATTTGTTGGAAACTACAGTTCTTTATATTGATATTAGTCTCTCAATATAATAAAAGATCTAAGGGTAGCATGTGATACTTAGGTGATACCCAACATAGGAGGCGGTGACACGTGGCATTTACTTTTGTAGTTTTAGTTAACTTATCTAAACTTCCGTTACCCGTTGTTCCCAATGGGTAAGTATACTAGTACTAATATCTCTCTACATATTGTAAAAGGGATAGAATTAAGCTTGGTAATGACATGTGGCAAATACTGGACAGGGACTTAACTGGGATATAACTCGAAGATATCTCCAAGAAGGACACGGACTTTATTTTTTCTTTGACAATTTTAGTTAACTTACTTAAACTTATACTACCCGTTGGGAACAATGGATTAGTCTACTAGCCTCTCTATATAATAAAGGCCTACGGATATCACGCCATAGGACATGGCAACATGTGGCATTAAATTTTATTATATTGAATTCTACTTTTAATTTTACAATTTTAAATACCTTACCTAACCTTACATTACCCTTGTGGACAACATGTAGGTATTTACTACATATAATAGAATAGTAGGGGTCAATACTTGGTTGGTATTCAGACAATCTCTTGGGCTAGGTGGCAATACCCACTCTACTCCAATATTTACCTTCCTTGACACGTGGCAATAGCTATGTAAAAGAGGAAGGGACATACCTAGGTGATACCCGCTGTAGGAAGCAACGACATGTGGCATTTACTTTTATTTCTTTTTCTTTTACTTTTATGGTTTTTGTGTAACTTCCCTAAACTAACATTACTCATTGAGGACAACAACTCGGTATACTAGTATAATAATGATAAAATCCCTATTGGATATCATAGATGCCCAGGTGATAATTGGGACTTAATTGGGAGATATTTCCAAGGTGGACAGGGACTTTACTATCACTTTTACAAATTTAGTTAACTTACACCTCAACTTACATTACCCATTACAGACAATGGGTCTATATACCAATATTAATATCAGAAGACTTATAATACATTGAAACTTTGGGTGACTTTACAAATAACTTTTATCAACATGTTATCACCAAACGGTCCAAATTATCACCCAAACTATCACATGTGTATTTTAAAATAGCTTAACCTCAGAAATTCAGAAGTAATAATCATTTCAGTGAACATACTATCAAAACATACTAAATGAATTTCACATGCTCACAGATGAGTTGCGTACTACCTTGTCAAGGACGCCTTCCTTTTCGATGAAATCCAGGTATCGGTGCCAGTTCCCGAGCTGACCCTCATCGAGTGGCTTCACATGGAAATATGGCCTGCGAATGGCGATCTCGAAGTCGCGGATCTTGGAGTCCCAGTCCTTGGCCATCTTGTAGAACCGCTCCCGCACCTCCAGATACTCCTCCACCTCCTTGCTGTCCCCGGACTCTGCTCTTAATTTCTCTCCAGATTCTGATGCTAAAGTTTCAGCTTCAACGTCCAGCAGAAGGACGTCGTTTGTGAGAGCCGCGGGTGCAGGTTTTGGTGCCTCTGCTGCTGCGGCGGCGGTTTCCTCCGGTGTTCGAAGTTCTGACAATGGGCGGCTATGTGCAATCTGTTTGAAACTGATCGCAGAAATCATCACAAACAATATTAGTTACTAGTCCAGAAGGCAATTTTGGGGGCCCAAACCCAAAAAGGGAGAAGAAAGACGAAGGGTCCCACCACCAAACAATGAACTGTGGATTCTCCAATTTTCTTGTGCTCAACTTTAGCTGAAGATGACCTCCAATAGAAATAGAATCATGGGAGAAGTTGATCGTACCCAAATTTTCCACCATCGTAAAGAGATTATCTAACTAATGAATTTCATGAATCAACACATGATTTTTCGACGAACTTAAGACATATTTGGGTTGTTCCCATGATTCTATAATATATGTAAATCATCTTCACCTAAAATTGAACAAGAAGGAGAAATTTGATGGACAATGAGGATGAATTTGTCTCACATGATTTTTCAAAACAGAATAGGTTAGCTAAGGTCTCTCAGCATATCTTTTCTGTGGAATTGAAAGCTGCCACCAATGCACACGGTCACAGCTAAATTTCTAACCAATGATCATAACAAAAATGTGTTCATGATGTTCGGACCTGGTATAATATCGTTCGAGATGCTGGAGGGGGATCTGGAGAATGCGGGTGTAAATTTGTGCAAGGCGACTCCACTCCTGTTGAGAGTACTCAAACTCAATGTACTTGTCCCACAAAAGGTGTGAGAGGTAATCCGTCCCCACAAAGGCCACGCCACGTTCTAGCACCCTGCCAACAACCATAGCCACATGCAGCAAAACCATGAAAGGACCTGGAGAGAAAGTTGATGTTATCTTTCAAATTTTTACCCGTTCCAAGGCACATGCTTAATCAAATGCTTTGTCGTGCTCCAGGGCATTTAACTTCCAAATTTAGAAGAACACATATGCAATTACCTTCCTGCATCATGGACCCGATCAAGTCTTCCACATCAGCTAGCAATGTACAAATTTGTCGTCCAGTAACTCAAACCATGGTAAGTTGAGACATCATGGGTAAACATGAATAGACATTTAAAAAGCACGCATACATGAATTGTCTTAAAAAGTGTGCATGACCCATTAAAAACAGAACGACTGCATGCATGGGTAGAGCAAAATTTTTATTTCCCAACAAATTAAAGCACAAAGTTATGAAACCCTACGAAGTGGGGCAGATCCGCCAACATGATCAGAGTACCATCTCTTTGCAGAGACAGTGTTACGAAGCTGCAGCAAGATCAGACACGGGTCAGATTATCAACGACACGCCATGCATGGCCATCAGTTTAATTCATAGATGAAAATGACATGACCATGGGCATGGCCAAAATTACTCCATGATTGATCCAGAGAACGTTTTATCACACCTTCGTGTCATCTCCGGTGCATCAAACTTCTCCATGGCATACGTGCTGTAGTGCATCCAGATGTCCACGGAGTAGGTCACTGACTTCACAGCACGCTCGTACACCTCCACTATCTTCTTGGACGCTAACCCGAGCTTTGCCTCGTGGTCAGCGTACTTCTTCCAGTAGCCATAACAGAGCGGGAACTCTCCAAGAAATGCGTCGTATGCTTTTTCAATCTTGGCAAGATTCTCCTGCAAAGATAATCTCAACATGCTGAGAACCAAATATTTCTGTGAAGATGGGCATAAGAATGATATGGAGTTATTCTCAATCAAATGACAATGATCCCATAAAAGATTTCTCCACATTAACACAGTTTCTCCAAACTTCAGCAGTTTAGCAAGCCCTTTCTTAACAATGATGTGTAGTGTATGTTGAAGCTCAGGGGCGGTTTACACTATAGACCGAGAGCCGTGAATAAGGAAAATGGATTAATTCCATGGTCACACTGCATGGTCACACTTCCATGGTCACACTTCCATGGTCACACTTCATAAAAATGTCATTTTTAAAGCCCTTGGGCCTCTCACTAAGTGTAAACCGAACTTGGACCGGGAGGAATGACCATGTACTAAAAAGTGGGCGTGCTGATTTTTTTAATGAATGCCTTAAAAGGGCAGTATTGCCTAAAATAACAAAGAAAATAAAACAAGCTAGAAAGACAAAAAGGGTGGCCGCCATTGTATCTACAGTAACGTTGAGCCCCCTCCCAACCAAATAAATAAGTAAATAAATAAATCAATTTAAAAATAATAAAACAACATTTCAGGCCAGGGTCTCCTCGTTTCAGCAATGAGAGAACCCTTTTAGCCTCTCTCACCGCAAAATCCGGGGGACCCTCCAACATTATCCACTAGGCCTATTTCTAGGCCTTTTGAGGACCTCAACTCCTTTGGTCACTTTTCTTTTTTCCTCGTAGTGTAAACCCAAGTCATCCCGGGACGAGTTGATGGAGCCAATCGCATATTTTAGAGGGTCATGGCATGAGTTCTTGGTCCATAGTGTAAACCGCCCCTCAAACTCCAATTTTGGCAAGCATAGAACTCGCAAAGTAATCAATTGATCTCCATTGATGCAATTTTAATACTTACGTCAGAATATGATCATGTGGACTGCTTACCGACTTTTCAGTTTCTTGGATGAGTTCTGTCCAGGAGCTGAAATCTGCAGTGCCAGTGCCCCTCACCAAAGCCCACAACCGTTCGTCCAATTCACTCGCGGGAACTGCCATGCAATCAAAGAAACGTTTTACCCTCAAAATACACCTAAAGCCAATTTCATCTCATTACGCACAGGAAGTTAGAGGAACTCTGGTTACTCTTTTAGCATCTCGCATAGTGGTTTACAATGTGCACTTCTCCACCAATATCCATGTATCCATGAGATACTTGTATAATACCCTGAAACACCCAGTTGATACTGAGGCGCTCACACACAAAAAAACGTTTTAAACATGTGAAGACTGTACGACTACTTTCACCTACAAAAAGACGGTCAACATTTAAGATCACGACAAATGAAGAAAGGACGAACGACTTCACAGACTATATCACCAAGCCCTAGGCGTGTCTCATTAAACTAGTCCGGATTTGAAACCACACCAGTTATGTGATACACAAAAAACGCCCTGACACTACTGATGAGACTAGAAATGTGTAGTCGATATCCCTCAACGGCTTGGAATTGTTGATGACAAACGCAAGAAATGCGATCAACTCACCAGAGACACCCTCCAATGTGATCAAGTCTTCAACATCCGCCTGCTCCGGCGCAACAGAAACATTGCCGTTCCCTGCACTGGTGAAATTGTCCTGATTGACCACGCCTTTGACAACAATCGGGTCCACAGCCTCTGCCATCGTCACGTCCCGTGTAGTTATAGCTCCACCGGCACCGTCCGCTGTCTGGTCGCCCATTCAACCCCACCGATCTTGTCTACTGATATCAAAATTTCTTCTGGTCGGCGAGTAGAGAAATTATGGAGTGAGGAGAGATTAGGAAGAGAGAAGGTATGTGCAAGAAGCATGCGAGATTGCAGCAGTGATGTTGTGCATGAGTGATCGTAACAATATTGACAACGTCAACCAACGTCAAGAAGCGACGTGAAGTGAGGAAACAAGGACGGAAGGTGGAAGGAAAACGGCCCGTTTCTTTTCGAAGTAGGACGAAAGAGGAAGATGTATGGGAGTGGACCGATGATATCTTTTAGAGGAAGGGGATCGATGACATATTTCCACGGGAAGAGGATGAATAGCATTTTTCATGGCAAGGAGGATGGGTGTAGTCGGTCAATTTAAACAGCCTTGTGGAAATGGACTATAACCCCTAAAGGAAGTTTGCAAGAATAATTAAACCAATTTTTTACCATTTTCAACCGTAGTATCTTCAAGTTAACTACTACAGGAAGACTCTCGAAACATTTCATTAAATTTGACCACATGGATTGTAAGATATATATATTTGAAGAGTACAGTATCGATTTTTTTCTTACCTGTACGAACAAGGTCAATGTACTTTGACTCAAGATTATGGCATATTTTATACTACACATTGTATAAACTTTATGAATCTATGTTCTACCTTTTGTTAGGTCATGGCACGCTAGAAATCACAAGTAATGGAGGTGGTTAGCTTAAGAAAAATGGACTTGCAATGACAGGGATATCAACAGTAGCCATTTATATAAGATAAACTGATTTTTGAATACAATAATTTTTTTTGAATCTACAATCCAAATGGAGGAGATACTTATTATGCTTTCTTCTACTAGGAGAATTTTTTTATTCAAAAAATATAAAATGCTTAAATAAAATAAGCTAAAACAATGAGGGCTGCTAAGAACTTTTCTCTCATGGTACTAGACTTAATAAAGTGCACTACTGAGATTTGTAATGGTACTATTCAAGTTCTACAATAGTATTGTTCAGCTCTACATTACCTTGTCCGCCTTTCTTGCAAATCCCAATTGAAATTCAAAACCCTGTAATTAGTATATGAAGTGTTGAATTTTGAAGAATTAAAAATTGTACCCCCTCAAAGCTTTTAGTAATGCACATCTACATTAAAAATTTCAAAGAAGAATGTAAAATTGACATCATAGGAACTTGACCCAAACCTTGAAAAAGCTCATTTTGGGGCATTTGGTCCTTTAAGGGTAAAATAGAAAAAATGGATCCATGTTAGTAAAAGACTGGGCATGGTCGATTTAGAAAGAACTTATCATTATTGAATCTTAGCATTGAATCCATGAGGTTGTTCTAGCAAAGGTTGTATAATGTTATGAGAGAGGTGAAATTGGCTCTTTAAATTGCATAATAATACAATTCAATATGGTCATATATACATGTTGACATGAACTTAGAGGTGGAAGGAACAAACGCTTTATTCTCATTAGCCCCCTTCAAAGATTGGAGTTATTTTTCTTCTTCGTGTGCATGTTGCAACTCTTTAAAACTCTCATATTATATTATTTTAAAATGACACGTAAATTACCAAGAGTCTCCTCAAAAGGACTCTGAAAGGTTCGGGCTGTTGTATAAAGAAAGATCTACAACCACAACAAATTGAGAGTCATAACAAACATCAAATAATCAAAAACATACATTAAAACAAGTATATGTAGTACACCCTCAAGGAATAACTAGTAAATCACAAGAGTACACTAAAATTGAGAATTAGTGTTACACTACATTTAATGTAATAACCTCTATGGACCTTACTACTCTAATTGTGTATTTGTTGGAATTTAGTGTAACGCTCATTAATGAGCCACCTGTTGATGAGCCGCATGTTTGACTTTTTATTTATTATTATTATTATTATTATTATTATGATTATTTTATTTATATAATAATAATAATAATATATTATTATTTATATTATAATAATATATATTATTATTATTTATACTATTATAATATAAATAATAATATTATTTATATTATTATATATTTATTTATTTAAATTACGATTCAATTTTTAGTAATTTCTTGAATCACATGATCTTTGTCAATGTTTGTCAATTTTTGTCAACTTTGTAATATTTTCTAATTCTTAATTTTCTAAACATTATTTTGCCATTACACTATATGTAAAGCTAGTTAAATCCCAAAGTTACAATTCTTTGTATTTAGTGTTCATGTTGGCATTTAGTGTTGTAACACTATATCTCAAGTTGACATTTAGTGTTAGAGTTCGTAATTAGTGTTGCGAACACTAATTCTCAATTTTAGTGTAGTCAAATGTCTTGCACTCCACAAAGAGAGAATCAACGAGTGCAAGTATTATAAGAGAATGCATAGCCTTTATTATGATAAACAACTACTTACAAGCAAAAATAATCACTAAACACTCTCTAGCTCATTCACAAAGCTTGACTTGACAAAGACGTCAAGTCAAGAACGTGTGCGGCATACATACAATCCTAAATGTATGAAAGTCATCCACAAATGAATGTAGTGCACCGTCGTACGTTTTTGAACTGGTAGATTAGTAATAAACTAATCTATGCTAAAATACTACAATGCGGAGATGCCCTTGATGCCCTGTCCGATAACAACTGTTGTGTAAAGAAAGATCGATAACCACAACAGATTGAAAGTCCTAACCAACATCAAATAAACGAAAAACATACATTAAAACAAGTAAACATAGTACATCCTGAAGAACTCCCCTAGCGGATAAAGAGACCCTCTATTCAGCTAGGACCAGAACTCAAACAAGACTAAATGCATGGTGATGTCGTTGCAACAACTGTACGCATTCAATCGAAGATGTCGCTTGTAGCCAAATCAAAAAGCATATGCAGAAGTAACAAAGAGAGGGTAGGCCCAGTGCAATGTGAGCCCCATCTTTGAGTGCCTTAGGCAAATTTGTTGCCAATTCCTTAGTCAATCTTTACATTGCCTATCCCTGAATAAAAACCACGAACTTCAACTGAATAGCAATGCACCACACAGTGGCAAGTGTGCGAGGAATTCAAGTTGTTTCATAGGGTGAAATGTGGCACATAGACCTCCGACAACGAGGGCAAGTCCAATTCCCAGACGATAAAGTAGAAAGAGGCGGCGTCAAGCAAGCTATATGCCAACCACGTTGGCAATGGTCACAATGCAACATGGTTGCCGCACCCTTCTTCTCACCACACACGAAACACGGAAGACTGTTCGGCACAACCGCCAACTTCGGATGAACGGAGCCATCAATGGGCAAATGGCAGGGAGCACAATTCTTAGAATGCTCTCGACACTTCCGGCAACAAGATGCTACTAGGTAATACATCCTTTACGCAAAGAATAGTGCGCCTTACCTTGACGTCCAACGCCGTAAGTGCCCCACGCTACAGATAAACATAATTTCTTGTAGGGAAACGTCGCTGCTGAGGTTGGTAGGCACCGCTATAAGTACGAGCGTACTGTAAGGTGCCACGGTGCTCCATAGTGATAGGCATGGCCCGCGAAATGAACTCCGCTCGATCCTGTAAACATTGGGCCTATACCTCTAGATTGTCCAAATTAACAATCGGAGCCAACTTTTTTCAAATAATACTTGGTAAAATTGGCTCTTACTTATACAACAACTAATACAGACTGAAAGCAGTCAGTGAAGCTTACCTGCTAAATTGATACCCCATAGCAATCCATGGTATCATCACATCCTAATTATGGTAGCCACCCTAAAGTATTCCTTACTTTTGTAGGCCTTGCTTCACGGTCTCAACCACACACTCTGCCAAACCATCCGCTTCGGATGATCCTGAGAAGTGGTACAATGGTCAATCAAAGCTTTAGTACACAAAGCTTCAAAAGCCCCAAGGAACTCATGCCCCTAGACAGTCAAAACCTCAGCTTGGGCTCCAAAACGAGGCAACACCTGGTCGAAGAATGCCAACTCTGAAGAGTTCTGCGGAAGAGCCACGAGCTCAATCCACTTGCTGAAATGTTCTACCATCACCAAGACATACTTGGCTCCGCGTGGAGTCACGGCAAGTGGACCAACAATGTCTAAAATCCACCGATATCCTAGCCCTATAATTGGCAAAGGACTGCAAGTGCGGTGACAAGGTCTTGAAGTTGGATTTGACCCAATCACATATTGCACACCAAGAAACATATGAGCGACGTATTGATACATGCTGGTCCACCAATATTGGCTGCGCAACATCGAATGAGTCCGTCGCACATCAAAATGTCCTAGGTCTTTGTGTACTTGCCGTACTAACGAAGCCCTTTGATCTAGTTTAGGAACTAGGCGCCTATTCTCATCTGACCACACCCAAAATAGAAGGCCGTTCTCCCAATGAATTCTTGCTATTTGATGCCTAACTCTATCACGTTCCATAGCAAAAAGAGCTAGGAAAATTGTTCCATGTTATAGCTTGTGCAAGACTAGACCGTCTTCCTACACATCGCTAATAACTTGGGCCCTATCTGGTTCCTCATCCGTTGCCAAATCAGACAACGTTGATGCGGAGCCAGACATCAATGTGAGGTAAGCCGCACCATGCCACCCCGGGATTGACTCTTTGATCCATTCTCCATGCCATTTGGCACGAGTCAGATCCTCCTCCAAAGGAATTGGATTGCGAGATTGACCATCCGCATCCGAATTTGTGATGCCAGCCGATCATGAACGTAAAACGTTGCTGCTACAAGTAGGGCCTAAAATGGGCTATGAACCGCAGTCAACGCCTTTCCCTCATAGGACAAATAGTTGGACTCCGTGTTGTTGTTGCTCGTAGAAGCAAACGCCACAACGTACTCCTATCTCTCATCATCCTTCTCAGTCAACACCGCCTCCAATCCTACACCACTTCTCTCTGTGTACAACTGAAAGGTAGGGGTAGGAATCTTTTGCAATGCATCGACCTTGGCCCGTTGTACGCCAAGACCTCCTAGAACAATCATATGTCCCAAATATGACAACAAATCCTAGAAGAACTTGCACTTGCCATGGTGCAAGAAAAATTCCTACTTCCAAAACCTCTCGAACACCACCTGAAGATGTCTCACATGCTCCTATGGGTGCTAGTAAAAACAATAACATCATCAATGTAGCATTGGGCAAACGGAAAACCTATCAACATCCGGCCCATCACCCTCTGAAACTTAGCAGGTGCGTTGTTGAGGCCAGATGGGAAAAACTTCCAATAATAGAGTTGATCTCTTCCATCTTGATCAACTCCTTATATTGCAATCTTCACTTGATCATCCACCATCAATGGTAACTGGTGGTAACCATACCGTAAATTTAGAGCACTAAATACTCTAGTGTGGCCTATCGCATCAAACAACTCTTCTGGTATGGGCATGGGATATTGGACTAACATGGTCTTACAATTAACCAATACATAATCCTCACACATCCACTTGTCTGTCCCGTTGCCAAAGGTATTCTACTTCAATGGCATATCCGTGGCACCAGCGTACTTGCCGTTAGAGAGCTGAATCAAGCTGGCGGCCAACAACTTCTAACAACAAGTCTGAACCTCAGCTTTCTGTGAAAGACTGAGCTTGTACAATCGTTGAAAGATAGGTTGGTTTTCCTCTAACTGATTGTGAATGGACTTGCCTCTATACTCCTTAACGTGTACTTGATCGAAAGCGTAGAACCACATGGCAAGCTTGAAAGTTGGTGAGGGGGGGCTACCCTTTCGATGCGAACATTGTCAAGAACTTATCAAAGAACGACTTCTCCAATGACAACCTTGCCTTCCCAAAAAAACCAAGAATGTTCCAGAAGTCGATGATCCCGAGCTTTGCCTTACAACCTTGGTTGCGCCAGGAATCAGAAGACGATGTCCTGAGCAAATTTGATTGCGCCTTATACGAACAAAAGTGCAAGGCCCCCTTTAGTAGATTGAATTGCGATTGAATTTGGAGAACGACTTTGAAGAATTCCTTTGCATACGGAGAGAGATCCTCACATTTGCAGTTGCAAAATTGGGTCTACCTTGTGTTGGCGTAGTACAAATCAGGTGGACTCCAATCCAAGAGGGCACGCTTTGAAGCCTTGCTGATGTTGTAGTCTCTCTTGAATTTCTTTCAGTTGGACTATTTGTATGCACCAGCGTTGTTGAAGAGGCCTGGCTCTGGCTTGATGATGTGAAGCTCTATTCGAGCGACCTCTTTTTTCTTCCTCTAAACGACCTAGTTCCAGGCGGTGTAGCAATCCTCGAGCACAAAATTCGGCTGCTTCACAACCACCTTAGGGTAAGGCAATTTTTGCAATGGTCGTGATTGATTTGAAATGTGTCTACACATTTTCCCGTGATCAGCCTTGGTCATGTTGCCGAGAAACTTGAAGAACTCGCGCAACAGCATCCCATCCTTCTCCGGGACCCAAGACTTTACGTCCTTGAACTTGGCCATCGGCGTCGATTATGAAATGACGTGGATGAAGTTGCCGTGCGCCGCCAAAGAGATGACGTCCTGCCAAAGCTTGAAGGTATCCTCCGACGCGGTGACGATCTTCAACTTGTTCATAAGCGAGAACCCTTTAGCCTTTTTGATTTTTTCAAGCTCTGCTTAGCTCTTCACAACGTCAACCATGTCGAAGTATTCACGAATTGCGTTAAGAAATGGCTGCAGATAACAAAAACACAGTTGAACGAGTTGATCATTACAGTATACTGAGTATCAAATCAAAGAAAACCCGATAGTTGTAAGTTAGCTCGAGTCGAGCTAATGTGCAATTTGAGAATATACAATGGAAACGATTTGAATGTGTATACAAAACTATACAGATCCAGAGCATACTTGCACGTTAGCTTGAGTCGAGCTAAAGTGCCTGAGATTGATTTGAAAATCTTACCTCTTATTTCTTGTCATATGTAGACTTTAATGTTATTCTTTGCCCTGATCTATGTGACCCGTGCACGCTCGCGGAGGACTATTTTTTCTTTTCCACTAAGCCCGAGCGCCGAGGACATTAGTTGCCCATGTAGACTTGAACTAGACCAAGTGATTAACGCGTTTATAGTATGCGGAAATCTTTCTCAGCTTCACCGGATCCTGTATCTAGACAATGAAATACTGCCAAGTTTTGAAGTGCTTCCTTATTTGCTCCGGGAAGTTGTCGTTTATCATCGCCTTTGATGCTGCAACGCTATGCTCGCCGTTGATGATATAGAACTCACAATCACCAATGTCCTCAACCTTTGATGGCATCACATCAAGCTTTGGCATGACGCAGAGAGTCTCTTTCTACGACTTTGCTGGGCATTTTGATGTAATAATGCATCAATTCTTCCATGCCGTGACGTTTGAATGCACAAATTGTCCACTCCGGGAGTGCATTGAAGAGCCTCATGACCTCAAGCTCTACCTTCTTCTCTCTATCTTCAAAGAAAAACAGCCCTGACATTCTATCCAGAATTTTTGGTATGTTTCTTGGACGTTGCTGTAGTCGACTGTTTCTCCATAGCCAAGCGCATGAGGGAGCTCCTAGAGTGCGGAGGCCATACTATTGGCAAACTCCTTCTCCGAGACAAGCTTCGTCTTCTTACTTGATGAACTCTCCGCCTTTTTGGCAGCTGAGCGCTTCCAGACGGGGGAAGCAGACAACGTGTTGCATTGGGTGCTTTTGCTTGTTTGTGCGCCTCGTGTTTGAACCGGTATCAAAGCTTGACTCAACTCCTGGCTATTGGTCCTGGTTCCTGAAACTATAGAAATCGATAAAGGGCGCCTATCCGCAATTGTCTTTGACTTCACTAAAGCGGCGAAGGTATTCATTCTGGATAGAATGATGCAGATTTTATTTGCTACAGCCTTCACTTTTAGCGGCTGACCACTTCTACTCTCCCATTTCTTTAGTGAGATTTTGTGGTTGATTTGAGCCACTACTTCATTGAATTTAGACCCCCTAAGTGTATCGGCACAATCCACAATAGAGAATGGAGATACAATATTGTTCACTAGAACAATAAACATATATGGCTCTATCGACTCAGTGGTTGTCACACATGAAAACTTAACGTGCTCGTTATCTTTATGGTCTACATCCATAATTTTGGTATTGTACTCTATGTGCAGCTGGTCTAAGACATGACTAGCAAAGGTCTAACCAAACACGAGATTATCCGACCAGGGGGTCCACAGAAGCGTCCACTTCATTGTCTTTGTTGGATCCTTAAGCTCCGAGCAATCCAAGTGGTTGTTGTCGTGTTCATCGCCATCATCTAAGTCGACGGGCTTTTGCTGGAAGAAGTGCTACAGTTGAATCACCATCCTGTCCCTCTCAATTCTGCACGCATTCAAAACCGAGCACAAACATTAGATCTTTGAATTGATAATCCAAATAAGTTGGAGAGGTTACCCTTGAGCTCGGGTCGAGCTTATGTGTATCAACTGAATCAGTACTTTCAAACTTAATAAAGAACTACTTAATGCGTGCATAGAGCGGCTTTCAAAAGAAAGAGCAGAAGATTAGTCACCTGTGCCTAGTCTTGGAAAGAATCTCATCTAGAGTCCACATGAGAACCTTTGTAAAACTGGGCACAATTAGCTTATCAAGTATTCTTTAGCTTGACTCGAGCTAAAGTGCATCAACAAATGTATAATGGAAAGTTAAAGCAGAAGCGCGACTTTTGAAGGTAGTAGTAGGTTGAATAGCGTCATTATTGGTTCTTTTGATTTGGTTCCACATTAGCTCAAGACTCAACCTAAGCTCAACTCGAGCTAAAGTGTGGCCATTTTCGTAGTACGTCATTAAACTTCTGATACAACAATTAGTTATCCAAGAGGAGCATCGATAGACACTATGAATCATCTCGCGTCTACTTTTGAGGAGCTCCAAAAACCCTGGAAAAGCTTACGAACCGATCCAATCACTCACAAACCTCATGTTTTGAAGTTCTCAAGTGGTTGGAATGAGACTAATGCTCATGCACGATTAATGAAGTTGCAGGAGAAGTAGACATGAGCTGAGAAACTTGACTATGATTCACGACAATAATATCATCAGAAGCAATCCATGACAAACATAGTCAAATAGCTAAAGTGTAGCAAAAATCGCAAAAAGGCATTACACTTTTGATATGACAAATAGTCGTCCAAGACAAGCATCGATAAATCCAATGATAGATCTTGCAGCTACTTCCAAGCAATCTTATAAACCGAGCAACAACTTTTTAGCCGATCCAAGCACTCACAAACCTTTAATAGTATGGTTCTCAAGTAATTGGATCGGTAAGGAAGTTATTACACGATTTATGAAATTGCACAAAAAGCAGATACGAGCATAAATCGTAGTGTCATCTATAAGTCTCGAAGGACTTCATGGGCTGCCATTGGCAAATTTAGCTTTTGAATTGTTTAAAGTTTTGTATGTTGTGGTATTTGGGTTCTAATTTTATTGCTTTGTTTCACACTTTAGCTCAAGTTGAGCTAAAGTGTGGCTCAGAAGAATTTTAGGGTACTCCCTTCGAGAGTTGTAATTTGAGAGTAGATAATAACAGTGTGCGCTATTGGCCACACTTTATCTGGGCTTGAGCGAAAGTGTGGTGACCGATATATTGATTTCATTAAATTTTGTGCAGATTCTATTCCTTCATATATTGTTCAAGGCTTGGTGTTTAGGACTCTATGATGAGAGTTTTGAGTTTACCTTTCAGCCATTTCTAATGAAGTTCAACCAAAGTTATATTCAGGTGGAACTTGACGTCGTGCAACAAGAATAACATTCCAAACTATTAGCAATAGAACCTACTCATAAATCATATCACAAACTGAGTCAACTAATTGATCATAACGACAAACAATATAAAATGAAAAAAAACACACACATCAACACAAACACACGTAGCCGAAGCCAAACACACACAATCAATCAAACAGTACCTCCATACCAAAACACCAAACCAGAACACACACAGTCAACACGCATTGAGCAGCAAAACAAAATAAAAAACAACATGCACACAAAATGTGTCACAACATAAACACAATAATTCAACACACTTGTCAAGCACAAAGCAGCACATTGAACACTCAAATCAACACATGCACTCACAACGTATTTTAGTACAAACAAAAACCAAATTAATGGCTACTCTACCTCTTTTACTAGAAAAAAAAATATAGAACTAACATCAACACTACCACAGTAAATACCACCAAGACCACAAGACCATACTTGCAATACACACATAATAAAACTAAAGATTCACTCACTTGCTTAAAACACACAAAACGCCATGAATGAACTTTTAAGAGTAAATCATCTTCAACTCATAAGAATGAATTGAGGATAACGAACTTCACACAAACTACACAAAACAAGCAAAAACCATACCTTCAAAGCACTATGAGACTAGCCATTCAAACGGAACTACAAAACAAACAAAACTTCAATGACAAACAACACATATATCAAAAGCAATGCAAGACAATGCATTTAAATATGGATGTGTGCACTTACCTTTAAGAGTGAAAAATCCGACTCCTTTGTTGCATGTCTTGCTCCTTGTTCACGTAAGTCCTCCGCGCACAATTGTTTCTGACTCTACGTGCTTAAAAACTCACACAAACATAATCCTCACTTCCTACAAACCCTATCCGTAGGAAAGCAAAGCACTGCAGATAAAGTGTGCAACAAACCCTAAATTCCAACGCTACAACAAACACAGAGTTAGCAAACCCTATAGAAAACAACACGAACACAAGCGACAACTCTAACACAAAGAACAACGACAACAACAAAGCTAGCATGCGTAGAACAATGAGAGAACAGAGACTCGCGCCACGACTTTTGTGGGGGTACATCCTCGGGCACCTAAAGCCGTGGAGGGTTGAAATCTTGTAGCCGTGTGGTGCTCTCGCGATACCCTTGGGATGCACTTTGCAATATTGGGATAATATCCTCGGGTATTAATGGTGAATTCACTACAAATCATTCACCTACATTATTGATACTTGGAATTTCAAGAAGTAAATTTAATCTCACTAGGCTAAGTTCAAGATGTTATGCGCGTTTAATATTTCTCTACTTGTGAATTTCCTACACAATTTCTCTGAGCCTAAACACTACAAAATTGCTTATTCTGGGGCAATGAGCAGGGCGTAAAGAAAAATAATTATTTTCAATTTCAATTGTATGATCTAAATCAAGACTTACTAATTGACATATCCTCAATAATACACAAACTTTAATTGCACGGAAGTCAGGGTTGTTTGGCCGTCCGTCGGTCGGGTAGTGTCCGTCGATTGGGTAGTGTCCGTCAGTCAGGTAGTGTCCGTCCGTCCGGTTGTCCGTCTGGTAGAGGCTGCTGTCCATCCGATAAGGGTCAACCTTGGTTTAACCATGACTCGAAGTAAATTAATTTACCCATTGCCACGAAGGCGACTACGTGGCTGACACGTCGACAACAGGGTCGCGCGCGCAAAGGGGGCGGGCGCATACGGAGATGGGCCAGGCGCGTTATTGAAGGGGCCGGACGCACATAGTGGAGGACCGGGCGCGTATCGTATTGGATCGAGCGCGTACAAGGGAGGACCGCGAGCGTACCGTGAGGGGCCGAGCGCATACAAGGAGGACCGCGCGCGTACCGTGAGAGGCCGCGTGCATAGAGGGAGGGATCGGGCGCGTACTGCAAGGAGCCGGGCGCACGCGGTGAAGGGCTGAGATGCTCGCTTGAGCTTTCCAGCAACTGAGATGCTCGCTTGAGCTTTCCAGCATTTGTTAGCCTCATCGAGAAGAACTCCTTGTCGGGCCGGACAAGGAGCATGTTGTACATCGCAGAAGAAACGCAGTGTTCATGCTTCCACGCCTTCCACACCTCGTCGTTTGTTGACCCGTCTGGCATCAAAAACTTCAAGGAAGGATCTATTGCGATCAATTCCTGAAGGACAATGCGCTTCCTCTTCCGGCGATCTGCCCACTCCTCGTAGTGATAGCACGACCCATGAACCACGCTTATCCGTCGAAGCGTGACTTTCGGGTACCCGTTTGGGCCATCACTGTCAACCAGATAGGTGAACAGGTCCCGTAAGTCCTTATCGGAGAGGTGGCCCAACCTCTTGAAAAATTCACGATGGATGGGAGAGGCTCTAAAATTCTTAGCCTCATTATACATGACCATCGTGTCTGGGTTGATGATCTCGCGTTTCGTGTGTTTTTCGAGAAAATCTTCCCACAGCTTGAAAATGTCATCAGGCAATGTGATCACCTTGATCTCATTCGTGATATCTGACGACTTGTTCACCTGCTTCCCTTCCTTCGTGGGGTCGATGTTTTGGAAGCGGTTCACGATAAGTTGGCAGAATAACTGCATATCAGGGAACCCACATATGTCAATTACTAAACATAATCATTAAAAAAGAGGACGACGTGCAGGAGAAAGAAAATACAAGTTCTTAAGTATCAATAGTTATCCTCGACTTGAGGATACTTTTAGAGACGAAAGCTTACCGAATACTTCTCCTGGTCGAAAACTGTGGCGTTTCCGCGAGTTGCGCCCTCTCCTTGCTGGTAGCTTGGTCGTCTTGAGTTGAGCCAAATTCTTCTGCAACTCAAGATCTTATTTCCCCATGTCGGCTGAGCATGGTCCAGGTAGTTCGTGTCGTTGTAGAATTTGGATATCCTCTGCAACTTCAGAGGATCTGTCGACCAAACTACATACGCATCCCATCGCTGCAAAACATTCCTTCGATTTTCACTGCACTTCTCGACATTTTGCAGACGCCTAGAGGCCTCCACGCTATGCTGTCCATTGATCAGCATGAACTTGCCCTTTTTGATATCGTCCCATGACGTAGGCTTCCGCTGAAGAGGCTCACCGTCCTCATCGACTGGGCACACACAGATTTTCTGGCGTTGACCTATTTCTCCAAGTTGCACAAGGAAGTCCATGGTGCTTAACACGATGCCCTCCTCCATTCCCCGAATGAGGTACTGGGCTTTTGCAACTACGCACTGCTCGATTCGCACTCCATAAGTAGAACTGTCAAATGGGAAACATCCCTTGCACTCCTCCCAAAACAATCGCTGCGACTCGGTGACCGCCTCAAAATCCACATGCGGATCGTTTCGTGCTTTGTTTGGAGTCGCAGCCCGTGTAATGGTCGAGGTGGAGCTTCCACCAGCCGTTGACTTCCTTTTCTTTGAGGATGGCTCTCCAGCCGTTGCAATCGTTGTCGGCGGTCTTCTTGGCGGAGCACGGCTGGATGTTTGAAGTGTAGATGATCCCGATGGATTGGTGGCATCAGCACCAAGTGCGCGAGGTCGACGACGTGCAGTGGCTCTGATAGGAACTAACCGAGTTTCGAATGCCGAAAGGAGTTGATGGATTCGAACTAATCGCCTGTTGACCTTCACAACATCATCGTTCGTCCAGGGCAAGTACTTCTCGAACGCCTCCTTTAGCGATCCTTGTCCGTTTCGAACAACGCATTCGAGCAACTCCGAGAAGTCGAATTGCCCGTAATCTAAACCCACTTTGACGACAATGGAATGGCAGTGGGGAAGATCAGCCCCAGCATCATCGAATGCCTGAAGTCCGAGCACAATATACTCCATCTGTTGCTGCTCGACAAAGGTCACTCTCTCCTTGCGGTTCAGAAGCACAAATGGGACTTCGTCACTGACTTTGATCGTAATCTGTACAAACTTCCCGAATTTAGATAACGACCAAGACCGCACGACATCCTTAAACGTCCACACTGTGCCATAGTTTTCCACCACGTTGTCGATGAAGGGGGACGGATCGAAAGGATTTTTGAACCTCTCAATAAAGTTCTCCTCCGCTGAATATTCTCGGGTCGACGATAAATCAGTTGAAATTCAATCAATTTGTACTGAATCAGACGTCTTTTCCAATCACATAAAATTTCCTTGACTCTTTAACGTTATGGATGATTTCGGGTACTATTTATCACTGAATTTCAATCAGTTTATCCTCGGCTCGAGAATACTTTACTCTTCTCATCTTCTTCTCTTGTAATTATTCTCGGGTCGAGGATAAGGTTATTGCATTCAATGATAATTAGTATTTCTTTAGACGTCTTTTGTTTTACGAGTTAACCATGACAACAAGTTTATCCTCGGATCGAGGATAAACGGTTCCCAGTTATGGCTGCGATTTTACCAACTACAGTTCATTGCAATGTAAATGCGGACAAACAAGCAAACAAACATACAAATTAAAAATACACTTACAAACGATGGTGTCAGTCAATTCTCTACTCACGCATATATACAATGTTATAAACACAAAATCATATGCAGCTTGAATCGCGGAATGCAAAATTGAGAAAGATAGCATTTACTTACTTCGACTGTCTACAAATACAACCAAGGTAAGCTCTGAATCTGAATGAAGTTGACGTGCACAATCGATGTGTGAAAAAGCTGAAATAAATTAGGGTTTCTTTCACAACAAAGCCTTAGAAAACCCTGGCACAATGTCAATCGAAACCCTAATTGAGACAGAAACCCTAGCTGAGACAGTCTAAACCTCCAAAACCTTTACAGTTGAAATTCAAAGCGAATCACTACCAATCACAAATCTTTGCAAATGACTACCAAACCCTCACACACACACTCCTCACGCACACACGCGCTCACAAATACACACCTCACCTCACACACAAAGATTCACACTCACACACACCTCTCCTCACCACACGGCCACACACCTCACACCCACAAATGTCACATAAACTCGCACCCACTTGCAGGCAATCAACACACACTCTAACACAGTGCACAAACAACCTTACACTCACAACTACTGAGCGCTCACACAACCTCAAAACCCTCACGCACTCACACAACTATAATACTCTCGCGCTCACACAATAAACTAAATAAACACACTCACGCGCTCACACAACCTCACGCACACACGCTCACGCACAACCCCTCACACGCTCACGCACACGCTTACAAGCAGGGGAAGCCCGGCGAAGAGAGAGGGAGAGAAGAGAGGAAAACTGCAAAACAATGCGCGCGATGGAGAGAGAGAGAGAGAGAGAGAGAGAGAGAGAGAGAGAGAGAGAGAGAGAGAGAGAGAGAGAGAGAGAGAGAGAGAGAGAGAGAGAGAGAGAGAGAGAGAGAGAGAGAGAGAGAGAGAGAGAGAGAGAGAGAGAGAGAGAGAGAGAAAGAGAGAAAGTGAGAGCTGTCACGCCTTAATTCGCACTTGAAATAGTGAACGAATTGGCGGCTCTTCAACTTTCTCACCTACTTACGAGACCAAACCAAACCAAAATTTAAAGCGTCGCGGTAAATGAATGTCCAATTATGTTTAATTTAGAAACTATACCGAAATGACGCGATGCTTCAATTTACTTTTTGGTTAATGAATGTTTGTGAATTGGAATTAATATGGGACGTTTTCATCCGTCAATTTGATTGTACTTAGAATGATTTGAAAACTACCAACTTTGGCATACTCTTGCATGATGAAAAAGTTTTCTAAATTAGTTTCTTGGGAAGTTCATAAAAATTTTACTTGACATAAACGTATTTTAAAAAATTTAATTTTTGAAAACATCGTTAATAATATTAATTTTTCATTACTACTGTATTGTAAATTTTAAAGCCAAATATTTTTTAAATGGAAATTTTGTAAACATTTTTTATAGTCATTGTTCATCAAATTAGGACTTTTTGAGTGGATCTAGATAAAACTACATTAATATGTCTTTTTTTGTTTTGATATGTGTCAATTTCATGATGTTAATTGTATGTTTGTAATCAGTTATGATTATAAAGACATCGCACTAGATTTTTCAAAGTCGTCCACAAGTTCCTTTTCAAATTTAAAGTTGCAATTGTCAATTAACAATTTCTTAGAACCTATAATATACAATACAAACATACCAAACCAATTAAATTTTATTTTAGTCGTTCTTAAAGAAAACTACATGTATTTGATTTACTATACTTTTAAATAAGCAATCCTAAGAAACACAATAAGACTTGAGTCACAAGATAAAAAGACATAAAGAAGTACAGACACCATGATCCGTGAATAGTTTTCAAATGCACATCATATTTAAAACTTATGAATATTTATTTAAGTCTAATCTTTTTAATCTTGGTTATATTTGTTTGAGTTATATATTGTAGAAGAGGTTTACATTCCCATTATTTTTTTCTATTTTAAGCCTCTTTGAGATGAATATTCTATGTATTAAAGTTGAAATGAATGGAAAGTTAAAGAATTATAAATTATGTTTGAAGACTTCGACATAATTTTCATATTGTTTCTTCAAAAATTGTTATTTAACGCACACTTGTTAAGATTTTGCAATGTCTCCATTGTTTGTGATTGATTAAGCATTTAGCATTTGTACTTTGATGACTCTAATTTACTTCAAGTAAGTTTTAATGTCAACTATCTCCTGGCTTATCTACCTTTGTAGAACCACTTAACGTATTCAAAATACTTCAATATTACTAAACAGTTATAAGAGTTCCTAGTCAATTTCACACCAAAATCGCTTCTAAACTGTTGATTATAGTGCAATGAGTAACGAAGGAAACAAATACTTGTATTTCCCAATTTTACTGTATGATTTTAATAAATCATTACAAATACTGATCTTACAAAACTTCATTGACATTAACCGCATGGATTGAAAGATTTCTTCTCTGCATTCTGTGCAGTCTTTTTTTTTTGTTTGAGTGGGATCTCCACAGTGGCTGTAGAGGCCAGGGAGCTATAGCACTTTCGGCTTTTTCCTCAATCCAAACGAAACTAAATTTTTGCCAGAAATATTCATTTCGGAGATTTCATCTGTATAAACATAGATTTGTACATCCTTTTTGGCAAAAAGATGGAGTCTCCGTTGTTCATTCGTGGCAATATGGCAACATGGCAACGACCATTGATGGAATTCTAGCGATGTGTAATCTCAAATTTTCATTTTTCTTCGGAATATTTCATTTTAAGAATTTTTTTCCCCCTATTGGTTATTTTACGCCAAAAAAAAAAGGCTGATTCAGTGGATCAACAAAGTTCTTTGACTAAGTCTTCTGTTGTTGTTAGTCTTCTGTTGTTTTTTAGTTTTCTGTTGTTGTTAAATACTTGCACTATTAATGGGATTCTAAATGCATTACCATCATGTTAAGCATGATTCTAGTTCTTTATTATGTGTGAATAATCTAAATGTCAACAGAAAGTTCTATGAAGAATTTAGAGCTGCGCGGAGTCTATATTTTTTACTTTTAGTGGTACTCACTTTTGAACCACAAATCCAAGAAACATAATAAAAACACCTCAACAAACCTGTGACTAAGGAAAACAGAGTATAAAAGTTTAAGAAAAAATATAGTTTTTTTGAATCACAAGAAATTTCCTAAACTCAAGAAATCCCCTTCTAGAGTGATTTTTCACCACTCTAAGAAAACACCCAAGTATACGCACACCTCATAGGATTCGTTAAGGAAATAGTCATACGCCTATTTTAAAGTAATTAAAGCTTAGTTGTGTACTTAAAGCTATCGTTTTGGTTAATTCTTAAGGTTATCTATCTATATTTTAGGTAATTAGGGCGGTTAGCAGCACTATTAAGGGATCCACCCACAAAGTATAATCCCAAAGGATCTCTCGTGCCTTAAGAAGAAACATTAGTCCTTTTCAGTTGGTGCTTATTCCACTAACTCTTAAACATATACCACACTGGGCTAATGGAAGATCCCATTAAATCTCATTGCATTGGTTTGTGAATGAAGGCTTTTAATAATTCAAAGTCTTACCTCAGGCAAATCGTTTCACTTTTCGCGTCAATCCACTCAATCCACGTGATCACGTTCTTAATACAAGGGTTGGTCTTAAGGAATCCACATACAAGTTAACTTAAGTCTTAACAAATCCACCTCTTAAGTCTCCACTTAAGTCCACTCATCCACAATTAACCCTTTAAGAATATGGTATTCTATAATTTCTTGTACCACTTAGTCTTTAAGATATCTGACTCTTACTGAAGACCTCACTCATGGTCGACTCCATGTTCTTAAGGACACAGCCTTTTGTCTTTTGGTTCTTAAGCACTTTACACTCTTACTTATGACTGATCCCTTAAGAACCCGATCAGTTTAGACCATAAAGCCTTTAAACTGTGTTCTTAAGTTTCCGACTTAAGTCTACCATTATAGGAGGGAGTGCATCTCACTGAATACAAATGATATCCCATGCTGTTGCCCATACAACCTTTAAGTCCTGGCCCTTAAACTTAAGGGTCACTTCGTACTTATTAAGGTCTTCATCTTCATAAGCTTATGTTATCCAAACTAGGACTTAAGATTCTTAAGTTTCCATGCTCTTTCTTAAGTCTTCCTTTAGGATTTGTTCCTTACTTACTCTCTTATGATAGATTATTTTAAATACTCACAACTTAGCCTACCTTAAAGAATCCCTCCCGTTAAGGCTAGACTTAATCCTACATTTATGTATGCATATGACATTCTTAAGAATGCATCAAGTTATGCCACTCTTGATGTTTATTGCATAAATTGCATCAACATGAATAAGAACTGCTGGAGTTCTTATTCATTAAATTGATACATTTCAGAGTCTCAAATGAGTGACTTTGAACTTGATAGTAGTAGGAATCGAAGTCTCAAGCTTATTGAAATGTCTCAATTTAACAAATATGGACCACTCATATTCTTAAGATACTCAAGTTATGCTCACTCACACTTGAGATCCTATGAAGTACTTATGGCCCACACTCCACATGCATTAAGTTACTTAAATTCTATCATCTCCATTAATCTTCACACTTATGATCAATGCTCCAACACACATAAGGTTACAGACACGACCTTAGTAGTTTGGGTATTTCCTTAACTTATTCCATGAAGAATAAATATACTATGCATTCATCCCTAGGAATTTTATCCACAATTAATACCTTATGCATGCACTTGCATTTAGAAAACACAATGTCAAATTTATTCAATGAAGATCACATATTATTGTAATTATACATATGACTCAAGTCACACAAAAGACTCTACATATGCAAATTCAATAATTTATATATATTAATAAATACTCTTACAACATTAAAAGTCATCAACTTTCACGTAAAGCTAGGGCTCACTCCAATCTTCCTCTGGCAAGGAATTGCTATGGTAATGGCCAAGAATGCTACAAATTCAAGCTAGTCATTCTACTCAACATCCAAGAGGTACACCTCTTGGGAAGAGGTTTTCCCTATCATTAACCAATAAGATTAATTCCACTAAATCTTCACATCTCTTCATATCTAATCAATGTGAAAAGGTACAGTCTACCCAAAGGGTGCGAGTTCAACCCTTTTCCCATTATTCCCAAATTCTTGGATATGAATAGGTACTTTTTAATTAAATAACTACTTAGTGTAAACTTCATCATTAATTATTTAGTTATCCATACATCTACAACCCTTTTTACACTTAATTTTTGGGAAAGAGCCTTTTTTGTCATTTTGGCTCTACACTCCTGCAAGGAGATTTTGGTCCTTCGGGGTTAAGTATAGATTTCCTACAAGAGCTAGAACAAGCTACAAAGTGTAATTTCATCTATTTTTTTATAAAAACATTTCATTATAGTTTTTATAAAAGTATTATGAAATATATTTAAAAAAAAAATTGGAATGAGTTAACAACAATTGGTTGTGTTGAAAATCAAGTTTATAACAATATGATATTTAGGATTATTGATATCATTTTATAGTTTTCTTTCTTCCAATGGTACAGAAAAGAGTACAGTGTAAGTTTGTGTTTGTCATAACTATATTTGTTTTAAAAATTTGCATGTGATATTTTGATTCTATATAATTTCTCTTTGTCTTACATTTAATTTTTCCATTGATTGATAATTTGATTTATAGAATTGTTTGGTGTTCTTTTATACTATTCTTCTGAAGATATATTGTAGAACCTGCTTGGTTTAGATTCTAGAGCAATTTCAACCTTGAACGTTTAAAAAATATTTTAAGTTGTATTCAAGATTTTTTTTGTTTAAAAATAAATAAATATTATTTATAATTTTCCTTACAACCTAATTTAAGGTTCGACTTATTTTCAAAGTTTGTGAACAAAATTAATCATTTTTCCTCTTCTTCGTCAACTTTTAAGAACAAATATGTGTGTGACATAAGTCCAGTGGACATGGACTTAGTGGTGGATCAAACAAACACTTTATTCACGCCGGCCCTTTGAACAAGAGTTCTTTTTTCTTGTGTGTGACATAAAACATTTATCATCCTACTTAAAAACCTCATGTAATATGACTTGATAAATTGAATTATAATATACTTAACTTATACAATATATAAGAAATAAACATATTATACGACAAATCCTTTTTTTTTAAGTTGACATTGCACTTGATTTTTCAAAGTGGTCCACAAATTGCTTTTCAAATTTAAAGTTGCAATTGTCAATTAACAATTTCTTACAACTTACAATCCACAATAAAAACATACGAAACCAATGAAATTTCATTTCAGTTGTTCTTATAGAAAATTACATGTATTTGATTTACTAATAATAGTTTTATATAAGCAATTCTAAGAAAAACAATAAGACTTAAGTTAGAAGATAAAAAGACATAAAGAATTACAGACAGTGCCATGAATAGTTTTCAGATTCCCCCCATATTTCACTATACAGTTTGGTGATTTAAATAATAATTTTATACCATTTTCAAATTTTCTATACTTTGCAATTCACTACTAATTATAATTGGAAAACTTATCCTCAAATCAAGGATAACCCCTAATTAGAAAGTCATCCAATTGCATGAATTAGCTTAAAATAGGTTCGACTTATTTTTATAGATTGTGAACAAATTTTAATATTTTTTCTCCTTCTTCGTCAACTTTGAAGAACAAATATGTATGTGACATAAGTCTGGTTTAACTTAAATATAATCAGAAGCTGATAAAAAATCGAATTTTTATCAATGAAACGAAGAAAGCTTCAATGAATATACAATTTTTTTAAGACAAAACTAAATTTTCCTATTTTCTTATTTGAAAACAATACTAAAACAAATTATATAGGTTAAAACTTGTAATATTCGAAGAGTTATTTTCTTTAAATCGATCCTGATTTTATAAGGTTTTTTTTTGTTTTTTAAAAACAATTTAAAAAAATCTAATTTAGCAGATATTTCTGATTTTTTATTACTTTTTAACATAGGAAATCGAATATGACTTTCAGTTTTTCATTCATTTTAACATCCGATTTTGTCAAAACGAATCTCATTTTGTCTTATTCGGGTTGGTTGCAACCCTAAATTGAAGTGACTCGACAACTTAAAAAGGTCACCATAAAAGATGTGACAAAAATACTTTGTTTTCCCGCCCAAAAATGCAGCCGTTAGAAAAAGTCTTTCAAGTTTCCCGCCCACCTCCGTTTTTTGTGCACCGAAGTCCATCACGACATTCTGACTTTCCCCTGGAAATTCTCATTTCCAACTCTCCCCTCTCTAAAGCTCTCTGTGCCTCGCCTCCGCTTCCACTTATCTGCTTCAACTCTTGCCTCTCCTCAGTAAGATACTGAACTGGTTATTATTTTTCCAGGTCGTTTTTGGGGACACGAATGTTTTGGTTTGATTTTTAGGGCAGGAGTGTAAGTGTGGCTGTACTTCTTATGTGGTTGTTTTACTTGTTGGTTGGTTGAAATCATTTTCATTTTCTATTTGCCTCTGTCCCATAGGACATTTCAAGGTTTTCTCCTTTGCTTTCTGAGCAAGAGTACAGGTCTCCCATCACACGTTATTCAGTGATATTGACCTCTTCAGCGGTTCTTGTTCGTCTCTAAACTAAATCTCTTTCTGTGACACTCCGCATATTACGGATACACTGTAGCACTGTTATCCTCGGGTCGAGGATAACCTGAACTCACATAATCGAATCAAATTCATCACATATGAGACATTACCTATGAGGTTTATCCTCGACTCGAGAATAATACTACTAAATCTTTAAAGTGTAAAGTACTGTAAGAATTGGCGACTGAAATTGAAAAAACAATTATCCTCGACTCGAGAATAATCGATGTTGATTCGAAGGAATTCGATGAAACCATAATGACTGAATCATGAATTCATCAGCTGAATCATGGTTTGGGTCACGTCAGTCTTTGCCCATAATGTGTGGAAAACCCTTCATGTGTGTTATCCTCAAATCGAGGATATCAAAACTAAGATATTCAAATAATGGACCACTAAATTTATGATGGTTATTCTCGAGTCGAGGATAACTGACTTCGAGTTCAATATCATCTCAGAGTAATGTTTAGTGTAGACAGTGAGGTGGGAAATGCCTATGTCATTCTAACACTTCTGTTTTACAGTAATCATTCGCAGTATTATCCTCGGGTCGAGGATATCAAGGTAAGGCTTCGTGGTGTCTGTCATGATAATTTAACAAGAAATTGGATGGATGCAATTTTGCAATAATTTAGATAATTTATCCAATCCGAATGGTGATAACTTATTTTTGAACGCTGATCTTCGTTCAAAGTGTAGTGCGTATTTGGTGTGTTTTCTCCGGGTTAAAATCAACAGTGTGTTGTTATTCCCGACTATGGTATTATCGTTAATTCCTCTAATTTAGTGTTCATACATTCAATATCTAGAATTATCCTCGTGTTGAGGATAGCCATATCTTATTTATGTCTATCTCCTTTCAATAGAGCCGTCCTTTACTTATTTGTCGATTTTTTTTGGATAATTAACCCAATGTCCTTTTCATTGTGATATCTTGAAGATGGAAGAACGCTCATATGATGGTGTAGTCCGAGTTCCACCGACCTTACCTCCAGGGTTGTTGCATGTGAGGGTATTCCTCGCGCATTGTGGTTCTCAAAGCGCGTCATCCTTCGAAACACATATGGGGCCGATGTTGCAATTGGACTTTGTCAGAGTGTTGATTCTGGATTTGTTCCTGAAACTGGTGGTCGGCCACTTGGAGATGATCATGTAGCGATTCTAATCGCTGAATGCTTAGACGAGAATGAAATTCCATTGAATTGGATATTTGCCCTCCGAGCTTGGCCAACTCGACAGGTCTTTCTTTGTAATGTGAGTTTGTATGACCAAGAGCAAACTAGCATTTTCAATGCAGCTCTTAAAGTATTTCGTCGCGGACCTAGTGTAAACGTTCGACAGTACGAAACCACTCGTCAGAGGGTAGAGGGTCCTTCCCCACCAAAGAAGGTAGTACTTCTTAGTTCACAATCGATCAACTCCGTTGCGAGTAGCATCTGTTGTCCAAGAAATTGTACTCAATGATTTCCACGGTGTTCAATTTCTGTACTTTGCTCCCAAGTTTATCGTGACATTGGAGGTGTTTTCTTTCAGAAACATGTTTGGCTTGATGTACACAGGCAGATTCACATGGATTCCAATGAGAACCATGTGGTGACGCTTGATGGAATTGATGTATGCCAAAATGCATGGTGTACTATAATGGGGGTGTAGAATGTGTAATTAGTTTTTGTGTTCACATGCGGATTAGAATTGGTTAGTTTCGGAAGTTAGCAAGTTAGTTTTGTAGTTCAGTAGTAAGATTGGGAAGTTACGTGAAAAGTTGATTAAGAAGCAAATGTGACGTTTGGAATCTGGAAGTTAGGTTTAGTTTTTGGATAAAGACTTTGCGGAAGATGGATTCGAGGCCAGACTGTGATAGTCGTAAGCCGGGGCAAGCTTGGTGCTACCTCTTTGTTTCTTTGGATTTTGTTATTTTCTTTTGTAGAATTGTGATTAAGATTAAGTATGAATGGAATTGGAGTTAAAGAACTGTGATTGTGTGATTGGAGATGAAGTTTATGAACATTGTGTGAGGATTGTGAAGATAGAAAAGTTAGAGAATGGAATTATGAAAGTGAAGAGATTGTAATCTCTGTGAAAGAATTGGTTGTTGAAAGTGATTACAGGAAGATAATCACGCATTATTGAGTATACTGTACTGTGATTACAGTGAAGAAAAGAGAAATTGACATGATTATGAGATCATGAAGGAAGAGAATTGGAAATGTTAGGTTTAGAGTGATGCAAGAGAGAGTGATTGAGTGATAGAAATTGTTAAGAGAAGTTAGGAAGCAAGAGTGTAAGCAATCGTGACAATAACATAGTGGCATTCATATAAACAATCTTTCCCCGCGAACGAATCCACCTATATTGATTTGGTGCTTTGGGTTTACTTCCAATCCAACCAAAACGATAACTACAGGGGGTTAGCCGAGCCACATTCTACCGGTACAAACGAGAGGGAAAAGATGGGATGCCGGCAGGGGCACACGGCAATACTGGTTCAAAGAAGCCTCGGACTCATACCCTTCAGGTAATTGCTACTCTCCATGATATACTTGATGATTCTGCCGATCACAGTCCTAATAAGACTACTACACTTGGCACCGGAGAGAAGGTCGTCTCCAAGCACCTTCTTGCCTCTTTTCAATGGAGTGGAGTGTTGCCCAAAGTGAATGAGGTGAATTCAAGATTTGGCCTCAAACCAATATCTTTGTTTGGTCTTAGTCGAATTCGGAGCTCCGAATTTGAACAACACTCTACGAAGAAGCCTGGTGACAACTTTGCTCGCTGCGGAAGATGCGACCAACTCAAGCAATTAAAGAAGGCTTGTACACGGGGGTCCTCGTCATACAAAATGTGGGAAATCAAATTGGAGTTACATCAGGCCTCTCAACAGACTCATCGTATTTTATATTATGGGAACCGCAAGAACTCGGAAGAAAAACCCAACGAGGTTGTGTGCATCATCCATGATAAAATGGATCATAGCAAAACCGCATCTCCTCATTTTTCACACAAGAATAAAGCGGCGGAGTCCTTCATGAAACTGCCTGTGGCCGTAACTGGAATGATTGCGCATGGACATGGAGATGTTCGTTATGCCCATTATAGTCTTGACATCTTCCCCACCGACTCGAACCACACTGTTGGATCCATTGCAAAGTTACTTCGGGACTTAGAGAGTCCACCAGTGTATTCTTCTCGTGAATTATTTACGGGAGGAAGAGCTTCTTCCCTCTCTCAGGTTGTGCTTGCGGATGCTAACGTGTGTCTTGGATCCCTTGCTGCTCCACCGGTTGAACTTGTTCCTGCGAAACAGTTACCACCAATTCTCCAAATGCAGTTGGATAATGCCATAGGGGACAATAAAAATAGATTTGTGTACGCTTTTTTTTCCCTCCTCGTTCATATGGGTATTTTCCGTGAAGTGTATGTCAACTTTTTACTTGTTGGTCATACTCACGAGGATATTGATGCAATGTTTGGGAGATGGAGTTCCAAACTCAAGTCAAATAGCTATCCAACAATCCCACTCTTGATGAAATCATTCATGGATGCTGAGAAAATGCCAGTTATTCCATACCTCATTGAAGAGGTGCCCGATTTCAAGGGCTTTTTAGAAGGATATTTGTGCATTGGCAAAGAGGCCCTTACGGGTCACACAAAGGGTCAGCAATTCAAGTTCTACAAGGGCTCAGATGGATTGTCAAAGATGCAGTACAAAATTCTTTGTAAAGATAGGGATTGGTTGCCTGAGGAGGATGGAGGAATCCAGCTCTGGAAAGTGACGGAAGATGATAGGCCAATTTTGCCTTGTGGACAGCCGATTCTTCTCATTCCGCGACGTCATGAGAATTATGATGAGGTTCTGAAGGGTATCTTTGGGTTTCTAAGTCTTTGGGAATCTATGGCTAACGAGGATCTCTCGGGTGAATATAGGAGGAAGAACGAGCATATTATGTACTATTGGAGAGGTGTTAAGGCTGCCCTCGAGGTGCCTTTGGAAGAATCGCCTCTCCTACGAGATGGATTCTAGCCACTATCTAGATATGCTCCATCCATGGTGGATGAATATGAGATTGATGGGTCGTTGAGGGAGGAGTATGCACAAGACCCTCCATTCATTGGACAACGACGTCATTGTCTCCCTCCATCGTTTCGAGTTGGTAGAGATGTGTACGAGGGCTATGTACTTGCGGTGCGTTCTGCTGATGGAGATTTGCGCCCATTTTGGATTGCCTTGGCATTGACTAATCCACATCCGGATCGTGAACATTCTCATGAGATTAAAATGCAATACTTCAAACCTGCATCCCAGCGTCATGTGGACTTGGAAACGTACCAAGGGTGGAATTCTAATCATGGGAATAATTGGGTTGAAGAGACTGAATCTGAACCAATCTGGGTGTATACAGATTGTATTTTAACGGCTTGGAAGCCTAGGTTGCGTGGAAACACAAGCTCCTCTAGGTTAAAAATTCCAAAATCACAGGTGGACATAATCAAGGCATCTTTAGCTGAATTATAGATTTCAACGGAGTTTGTGGTTTCTCGGGACTAGAGTAATTTATCCATTATAAAATAGGGGGGATGCATGTTCATTTTTGATTTTTTGTTCTTCCGTACTGGATATTCTATTAAGTATGTAGTGAACTTGTATCTATAGGATGGAATTGTAGACTTTGAATGTGCGCATTGCATATTTGTAGATAGAATTAGATTACTGTTTGTAGTTCCATGTAGTGATGTATTGTCTTGCTTTCAATATTATAGAACAAAGGCGGGAATTTAGTTTCATCATTGATGTATAAATGGCGGTCCACATTGTGAGTGTCATTAGTTGTACATTTATCCTTGATGCATTGATAATACATGCTAACTTTTCAACGCTAGGTATTTCAACGACCTTGTTTGGAAATAGTATAATCTCTTGAAGTTGGTAATTATTTCTCTTTCATTTTTTATATTCTATTACCTTTACACACACAATTGAATATGATATTCAATTTCATACAAATTTAATTCAACAATCCATGATATGGCTAGATTATTTAGCATTCCAATCGAGATTGAGTCTCAATTTAATACATAGTCTCAAATTAATGAAATTCTAAATTGACTAAAAAAAGACACCATGATAAATTGAGACTCTGAAATGTCTCATTTTAATGAATACGGTGTTATTCGCAGGAATCTAATCCAAATGGGGGATTTCCTTCAAACACCGAGGACAAGGGCTTGGAGTCGGATGATGGAGGTTACAACTGGATGGGTGGCGATTGGGAAGACTTTGCCGGTGGCAACAACCCCGTGTCTGATCATAGCCCATCTAGGGACAACTCTACAAACAACGAGCACAGTGGAGATGCACTACATGACCATTTTCACAACGTCCACAATGACCCAGTGGATCCTTTTGTGTTTGATGAGGTCGACGTAGAAGGAGTGATACTATAGTAGAATTATCGGGTGAAGACCGTGCCCTAGAAGCTAGGGCACAGAAAGATGAGTCGACATTGGGGGCAATCTTGATGGAGATGACAACATCTCGGAGAATCACTCTCCCAACTCAAACGGCTCTAGCGCCTCAGGCCCTTCTACTGACAATGATCCTGATCTCGATCGTCATGGCATTGGCATTGTAGCGCACAATCACTACGACAGATTGCTACCTTTATTGCAGGCGTTTATGACTGCGCAGAGTCATAAATTCACAGGAATATGACTACAGTGGTTTTTCAGAATATGACGCGCGCGGTGACAGGGTCTAGTAGTTACCGACGAGTCGCTTCAGACAGCCAATCATTTGAATAAATACGCCTTGAAACGTATACTCAGCCCGAATGTACGTGCCACGTCAGCATTTCCGCCCCCAATTTGACCGGTCCCATTGACCAAGACTTTTCTTGACCTGCCCGGGCAGCTGAGGCCAAAATCCGACGTGGCATGTGACTCTGGCTAGTCATATTTTTTGCTGACGTGGATTATGACTCCGTGGAGTCGTATTTTGCTGACGTGGCACCGCCACGTGGAATATGACAGCCAGTCATATTTTGGGCTGACGTGGAATATGACTCTGTGAAGTCATATTTTCGCTCATAATGTTGAGCACGTGAAATGTGTTTGCTAGTCATATTTTGTGCTGACGTGGAATACGACTCTGTGGAGTCATATTTTCAATCATAATGTTCAGCACGTGAAATGTGTTTGCTAGTCATATTTTGTGCTGACGTGGAATACAACTCTGTGAAGTCATACTTTCAGTCATAAAATCAGCCACATAAAATGCGACTGCTAGTGATATTTTTGCTTACGTGGAATATGACTACGTGGAGTCGTATATGGGCCGATATGACGGTCCGTTATTCCTAGTGTTGTGACTACTTTTAGTCATGTTTTCCAGATCACTAGTCATATTTAAGTGCAAGAGATGGATAACTGGTTCCAGTCACATCAATTTAGCTGTATGACTTTGTGGAGTCATATACTGAGAATCTAAGAGCGAGAATTCAGAGATTCTGGCATCACAAATGATGGCGTGCTGTTCTAGTTGCATTAGAGACAGTTGTTAACTACACTCCTGTATTCTTCTTCATCACAGGCAATGATGGCGCAATGTAGGGAAACGTAATGGGGTCCATCAACAAGAACTTTGTGCAAAAAAAGCCTCAATAGGTTGTATTTAGTTCTTGGAGAGGTCTTACGTACTATAGCTCACGCTGCCTTCAATGCAGCTACGGGCCATTTCGTAATGGAGTTGAGTGCATCCCCCAAGCGTTGCATTGGTGGATCATCGTCATTGTTAGGCTCGAACAAATAGAGCGTTTCCGAACCTGGGACAACCGATGAAATCATTACCGACGCATTGTCTTCCTCAATCATCCGGCCGTGCATCGTGCCTCCTGCAAGGCTCACAATCGAGCCATGAGCCACAACTTTGTCAGTGGGCTTGTTATTATCGTCAAAATCCATGACGGCCACCTTCGATTGCGGTGCCAACGTTGCAAGTGCCACCTCCCCTATCAGCTGCACGGCTTCACGTTCCTGTGTCAAGAGTTGAAAGGTCCACCATATTAATGACTAGAAAATACAACTAACAATTTCTAAAACAAATACCTAACAATAGGATGGAGAAGAAAGGGAGAGAGAGCTTGCATGGTTTCATTATATGGCATATGAAGCGGTCATGGACCTACCGGGATAAGTGTTATTGCAGCTAGGCGGATGTTCTTGCCCAAATATTCCACGCAATATTCCATGTCCGATGGGTTACGGGCTAAGGCCTGAAATGGCTCTATTAGGCGGCTCAAGTAGTCGTCGTTAGGCTCTAGTGGGTCCCATCGTGGACAAGTGAGGACATTTGAGGGAGGAGACTCATTCGTTGCGGTTGCATCGCAATCGAATTGAAGGCAACGAGCTTTAATAGCTGATGACATAGGGACTGCGCTAAAGAAATCATGTAGATTTCTCTTACTACCGCCAATTTCCTTTCCCCACAAAAAACTCCACTTCACCGATGTGGAGTTTACCAAGAACTTAGCTACAATCTCGAGCAGACTATGCTCAATAGGCGACCATATCCCCACGTCAAATCGACTACGTAACATGGACAAGAAAGGGCCACAATCAGCCCTTTTCTTGATTTTGACCTTGTGGTCTTGATCGTAGTGGACCAGTAGATCTCCACCCCACTCTTGCCTATCGTGTAGTGGCCTGATATCACATAGAAGCCCCACAACGTTCAAAACGATGACCTTTCTACGCAAATCATCACAAATCCTTACCGGTGGACATTTCCCCCCGCCTCTAGCCTTCTTCTTCTTAGCAGGACTACTTCCTTTGTTTGCCCGCTTCTTCTTTGCGGCAGGCTCCTCCTGGCTCTCTTCATCATCCTTCGAGCACCACATTGCTTACATACAGCCAAACAATGGTTTCCCACAAACGAATGCATATATAACAAGACTCTGTGATACAGTGCTGTAGTGCATTTATGACTAATACGTGTAATATATAGTGGAATTGTCACTGGATTGTGTCACATTTTTGAGATACGTTACTCATACTTGTGACATTTCATTGCTTATATTACTGTGTCTTGTCACATTCGCTCGGTATATTACTGATCCCTGTCACATTCGTTGGGTACATTACTAATCCCTGTAGCATTCACGTGGTTTATCACTAGTTCATGCTAATCACAGGGTTGACTAATCCATACATTTAATCTACTCTCTCATACATTTCATGTATTTGGAAGTGGAAGGGTACCTTGTCCTTCGCGGTCGCGCGGCGCGTGGTACGACCTTTGCGATCCTCCAAGAGCTTCTCGGCCTCGCCCTTCCTCTTCTTCGGCGATTTTTTATCCTTCTTTGGCATTGAGGGGGGTTCCGGATCCGCACCTTCCTCAGAGTTTTTGGCAGCCTTGGCTGGTTCAATCTGAGAATTCAAACATACAACGCCCTCGGCGTCACCGGACTTCACAGTAGCCCCTTCCTCCTAATAGCAGACATCAAAGAGAAGTGAGTACAACAAACAACCTAACTGATTGACCAACCATCTATTAGCTTGATTCACTATTTTCAGTACGCTCCTGGGTGTTGAAGTCATACCTCTGCTGCTCCTTCAGCTACCTCATGACGAGTCATGTGGACCTCTTCATCCGTGTTTGTTGCGGTTTCATTTGTGCCCCACACAGGATCCATGATTGCCATAGAAACAACCGGCAATTTTGCTGATTGTGGATGGGCCTCCTCCAATCCCGTATTGCCCATTTATGAGGATTCAGGTGCGGTCGATGGCAGCCGATGCTTCCGGAACTCGAGTAGCAGCTCCTTCATGCTGCTTTTCATGTCCTCTAACTCGCCTTTAACATCTTGTATGTGTGCCTCCACCTCGCTCCTTAAAGCTGCAAGGCCTCTTGGATTGGACCCTCCGCCTCTTGAAGTGGACGACTGCCGGGTGTCATGAGCTCTGCTTCGATTTCCAATTGCGTTGGAGGCCGATCCAAATGTACGGCCTGTGAGAGAAGCAACTGATCATCCATAAAGATCTATGCAATTATCAATACGGGTCAGAATCACAGTGAAGAGAAGCGTTTTATAATTGTACAGTGATATCACTATCTGCAGTCACCTAATTGTCTTGAGATTGGTAATATGACTCTATAACGTCACAAAATCTAGTTGCATGTGGCTGGAGAATATGATTGCCTTCACTCATTCTCTGTAGGAAATCTCACTGTCAATAGTAAAGTGAATGTCAGCAAGCAGTCATACCATCAAAAACATTTTAGCAGAAGTTGGTGAACGTGACTTACAAGGCGAGATCTCACTTCCCCTTCAGACCTCCCAGAGTGCGACACGTTCTGGACAACTTGTCTCACGTTCTTCATACGTTCTGCCTCTGCAATCTTGTCTGTCCTTGCTATCAACTTCTTGAAGTTCTCCGCATGCTCCTTTTTCACGTACCCTGGCAGAGGCTCGCCCTTATCGAGAAGCCTCTTCATATTTGCCCTCTTTGTGCGCATTTGTTGACGCAATTCTTGGAAGAACACGTCCTCTGGAACATCCTCCAGCCCACTCCGGTATTCAAACTGTGCCGCCATCCTGTCCTTGATTGCCATGAGCAGCACTCGAGGATGCAATTTGAAGTTGTCCACGCTCCAGTCCAAGTCGCGGGAATAGCCACGAAGTTTGGTTAGCCAATCAGGCCTATGCGCTCCCGTTGGGCATCCCAGATTATCAACTTCAACCCACATTTGGGACTCCTTGTCTCCGGATCTCTTCATACTCCGCCTCAAATCCTTCAACTTGGACTGACGAAGTGGAGATGTTTCAAGATTCCGTACCTTCTTTCGTAATTCATTCGGATCTGCACCCTTTTGCGCCATCCGCCTCAAGACCCCAAGTTCACGTAATTCAATCTCATCAAGGAGTTCCGTGCATTGCTCCGGTGGTGCCTCCTCCTCTTCATCTTCAGTGTACCGCTCTTCCTCGGCATCCTCTTCTCCTTCAGACCTTAGAAGGGTCTCATCTTCACCATCGGTTGTACTCCCCAGCATTGTCGAAGAAGCCATGTTGCTCTTCCTTGGACGAGATTGCACTCTCCAGGAGGTAGGCTTATCGCCAGAACAACGTACCCCCTACAGGAAATGATTGAGATGGAATTTAACGGGCGCCTACAGTATGACTGAAACCCGCTATGTTTATTCAATTATGACTTCACGTAGTCATAATCACAACAACATCACTACAGGTAGTCATATTCGACACTCAGCATGACTGAAACTAGTTATGTTGTACTCACCATGACCGAAACATATTTTGCACTCACCATGCCTTGCATCAAACCATATACTAAGGCAAAGTACAAGTAGTTTGGATTCTTGCCTTTCGTTTTTTTGTTTGTAACGGCTCTTCTACGAGTTCGTCCTCACCGTCGTCGTCTTTGCCGCTAACACCCTGTGGTAGTAGCCTCCTTTGCGTTGATCGGGTCCGCGATGGCTGAACACTGGAAGGCCCTTCGAAGGGCACATTATGGCTGCTCTCAACAACATCCGCAATCTCAATCGAAGTCATTTCCAAGACCGGCAAGGTAATCGCAGGGAAACTAGCAATTGTTCGAAAAACTTCAATTTGTGCATGGTCCGATAGATTAGCAATGTCTCTTATCACTTTTCCAACTAAATTAGCCATATCCACAGAATTTATGACTACTCCAAGTCACTGCTGCAGCTGAATGTGACTACAGAAAGTCACGATCTCTGCACATACGACCCCACGGTCTCACAATATGAATTACAACTTCATTCATGATATTTGGGGTTTATGTAAATTACTGGGAATTCATTAATTTCTCATACATTATTCGAAGAAGACCCTAAACCCAAAAGAATAAACTCCAAAACTAACATGCATGGATTTGAAGCAATCGTTCAAGACCATAACATCTGACAACGAAAAGTTCAGATCCCCACCCACAAAAAACTTGACAAAGCAAGAACAAGGAGACTCATGCTCGGGGGTATGAAGTTTGTGAGTGAGAGACAAAGAATGAGCAGTTGCTGAGCTAGTATAGAGGCCTCGTGGATTATCGGTGGACCAAACCCTAAACTATCAATGATGGCACAACTCTAATCGAAGGCCATGAGGGCGACCTCACCCCAAGAAGGCTTCACCGCAGCAGCTCTGAGCTTGAAGGCCAGGAGGGCGACCTGATCACGGGTAGGAGGGCGACGGCCACACCCCCGAGCAACCAAGAGGGCGACGACACCACTGGTGTTGACCTCGGCTACGGACGGCCACGAGGGCGACCAGGAGGGCGACGGCCACGAGGGCAACTAGGAGGGCGACGGCCACGAGGGCGACCAGGAGGGCGACCAAGAGGGCAACGGCCAGGAGGGCGACGGCCAGGAGGGAGTCTTCTCCGAATTCGGCCATATCCTCACCCCTGAGCGCTGGAAGGGCGATCTCACAACCGACATCGGAGCCTCGATGCTTTGCCCCTGTGAAACCCTAACTTCGGCCTGGACTCAAGACCAAGCAGCAAGGCGCACAAGGTTTCAACTCACCTCTTGTTTTGCGGTCGCTTGAAGGTCGTTGGTGCAGCCACAGGCAGGCCTAAACCACGCATCACCTCCTTGTTCTTGGCAATCGTTTTGTTTCTCAGCTTCTCGTAATCTGATTGCTCAGGGGCCATCGTGCTTGGTCACACACTCCGCCTGTGAGAAGCGCACTAACGGCAGTCGAGGATGGTCGCTACAGTGTGCGGTAGGGTTTGTTAGTCGGCCACGTCGCCCTGGTCAACGTCCTTTGACCGATCCCCGCCGATCTGGTCTCGGTTACGGGCTCCAGTTATACGTGTTACTACCTTTGGTCATTCGTATCTGTGTGACTGCCTTCAGTCATACGTATGACTGGCTATAGTCATGTGACTCCATCCTCCGGGCCGGGACAGGGGTGGAGAGCCCCTTGAATTTGGTATGGATTGGTTTCCTGTGATTGTGTGTAGAAAATTTAAACGACACAGTGTCGTCTCCGGCTTATCGCTCATGCAGTGCGTATGCCTCTCGGTGATTGGGTGTTAGATTATAATACCAATTGATTTTTAACTTTGTTGCTGTTTTTTCAGTAAAACTTCAATGGTGACCGGTGTGGTGAGAAGCACCATTAATGTAATATGTTGGTGGGTGTCAAATTCCTGTTCATCTGAATCACTACCAAATCACATACACTACGTATAGCTTGCATGTCCTGATAAGCTAGTTTGAAGTTTGCAGTTTGGATGTAGAATTGTGTCTGCTTTCTTGTCCTGTGGTGCACGATAAGGTTTAGAGTAGGTACTTAATTCTCAAATTTAGATAAGTCCATTATGATGTATGGTATAGATTTTTGTTCTATTCAATCATTAACAACTCACATATACTACACATGGCTTGCATGTGTTGATAAGCTGGTTTGCAGTTTGGAATCAGAGCTTGTTTGTGTTGTGGTGTAGGATAAGTGTACGGTGGCTTTCTAATGTTAAGTAGGGGTTAGATTGTATGTGGGTACTTGATTAGATTGGGTGGTGAATGGTTTGATTCCTGATTATAGATTCTCAGAATTTTATGACAACTTCCAGTCATGTATGTGACATTCGGAAGTCATATAACACCCTCTCGTCATTTGCATCACTATCTCTTGTAATAAATATGAGCGATTCCTCTTATATGACTTTCTCCGGTGATATTTCCGTTGCACAAAGGTATGCTGATTTCAATATCATAAGTGGCGTGTAATGTGTATAAGAATTGTATTGTCATTGCCTCCAAGAGCTCCTTGTCACCCTGAACGTGTGTTTTGGTTCTTTCCATAGGATGGAAGAAGGGGAGCTCCAATGCTTAAAGCATCTACAATTATGGCAAGAGGAAGAGATTCAAGCGTATACCTTCCGATTAACAAAATACCCATGTCCATGCACTGAATGTGCAGGAGGGAAAGTTCTTGATCGAGCCGCAATTCGGAAGCATCTTCGTAGTAGAAAAAGGGACCCGGTTTTTACAGCATCGATCTTGGTAAGTGATTGCAACCAACCAGTCCTTCTAAATTAAAGCGATGTGGTTCTATGTACTGTTGTAGGGTTTAAAAGTTTGTGTTCATTAATTATGTAGGATTGGTGGAGACCCGTTGTCAGATCAGCATGTTTAAAATCACTGACAACGTTCTTAAGTAAAAAAAAATCCTCCGATCACGCCATATCCACACCTACATCCGCAAGAGTCAGTCGCTTGCAAAAGTGGCGTTCAGATGTGTACGACGGACAATGGTGCGACGGGCTCATTCCAAAGCTAACACGATTTTCATATTGGAAAAGAGATTGGGAAGTGAAGGTGTCCAATTTTGGCTTCATGGGTTGGGGTCTATTTGCAATGCAACCCGCCAAAGAGGGTGAGGAACTGCTTCCTTTCGTAGGACCACAATACACCTCGGCAGAATACAAAATATTGAGCAAGGCACAACCTCGAATGAAGTCGTACGTGATGCGTGCGGAGTCGGACTTGTACATTGACGGAGATGTAGTGAAAGGGAATGTCGCTGGATTCATTAATAGTTCCATTGGGCGCAGTGAGATAGGAAATGTTGTGTGGGAGTTTCGCATGTTTCCTAAACCGTGGAACACTTCGGAATGGGGATATGTGATTACCATAGCAACAAGGGACATCAGGGCTGGAGAAGAACTCTATGCGCATTACTTCCTACATCAGAGCACTGTGTGGTAAATGAGTAAATATAATGAAAGACTAGTTGAGGCCTGAACGGCAGAACTACAATCGGTGCATGTCTATGTAATATGACTAGTATCAGTCAAGTTGTTTTCAAGATGACTACAAACAGTCACTATTCACTCCTGTAATGTAATTACTGTCAGTCATATTTTGCACAGCACGTCTTCAATGAGTACCTTCTTTGTGTGAACAACACTTAACACATGGACACACTAGTCATGCACGTGGATGAATTTGCAGGATGAGTACAGCCCCCTGAATTTGGTCCAAAATATAGAGCGCAATGGTGAAGATAGCGAGTCTGAGTCTAATCATACATTGGACGGCGGAGAAGTTGGAAAAGTAGATGTTTTGCGCATGGTGGCAAATTGCTTCAACAAGTATGACAATGTCAACTTAGGGGGGAGCGAGACAATCCCAACTCATGATGACGGAGTTGATGATGTGGTACTTGAAGCTGCGCACTGCCCGGAGGATGGCTTCGTACCGAGTGACAACGAAGGTAGCGATGACGAGACGGAAGAACGCAACAACCCCATGGAATCAAGAGGGACAACCATGAACATGAACGACCCTAGCGGCATAGCCGTGGACATCCTATTACGCGATGCGAAGACTCCACTTTATGTAGGGAGCTCTTCCAACCGTCTCACCTCCACGCTCATGCTACTTGTTGGTTGCACCACATTTGGCGTACCAAACAAATTTGTGGACGAGTTGTTGAAGTTATTACGGGAGACAATATTGCCCAAGGGCAACACACTTCCGAAAACATTTTACGAGGCAAAGTGTATGTTGATGAAATTGGGGTTGTCCTACGACTCTATACATGCGTGTAGAGATGGGTGCTGTTTATTTCGGAAAGATTTAGAGGATGCAACGGCGTGCCCTGTTTGCTACAAATCCCGGTATGTAGACAACTCCACCACAATACCTGTCAAAGTATTGAGACACTTCCCATTGATCCCTCGTTTGCGAAGAATGTACAGTTGCACACGTTTGGCAGAGCTCATGAAATGGCACGTAGGCGGAAAAAGCAATGACAAGGTTATGAGATCTGTGGTTGACTCAAAGGCATGGAATCACGTGAATAATAGATGGCCTGAGTTTGCAAATGAAGAACGTAATGTTAGGCTAGGCTTGGCACTAGATGGTGTTAACCCGTTTCGGAACCAAAGCCTTAGCCACTCAACGTGGCCCGTGGTCATGCTAAACTACAATCTTCCCCCTTGGCTAGTGACCAAAAACTTCTTCATGATGCTCACGTTACTGATACCCGGAAAAGAGAGCGTGACGGATAAAAATGTGGATGTGTACCTAGCACCATTAATGGAAGAGCTACAAGAGCTATGGAAAGGGACCGATTGCGTAGATGGATCACAAAGAAACTCTATCAACAATACATTCAAACTCCGGGGCATGTTATTGTGGACGGTGAACGACTTCCCGGCATATGGATTGATTTCTGGCCAAGTCACAAAAGGACATAAGGCGTGTACCGTGTGTGGCCCCAATGTAGTAACTCGGCGCTCAAAGGCACTGAAGAAGAATGTCTACCTTGGGCATAGACGGCATTTGCCAATGGCGCACCAATGGAGACGACAAAGGGCCAATTTTGATGGCCAACCCAACATGAGACCTCCACCACGAAGGATGAGCGGTCGAGAGCAATTGCACTTCGCGAATGAGCGACAATAGTGGACAAGAAATAACCGCGAAAACGAAGGAGGACAGATGCCAGACCCTATACATGAACATGGAGTAAAGAGAAGGACATCTCTCTTTGACCTTCCGTATTGGAAAGTACGTGTGTCTAACGCACTGTTGTAGTGTGACATGACAGTATGTAGTGATGTTATGTTGCGTGGACTCTACATTATGACTGTGCATAGTGATAATCAGTTTCATTGGCACTAATGTTTAGGACTCAATGTGCAATCATATACTGTGGAATGTGACTAAATATAGTTGTTGTTGTATTTCATGGAATCTAATTTGTGACTGACCGGAGTCACTGTACAGGATCTTCTAATCCGACACACGTTGGATGTCATGCACTGTGAAAAAAACATCGCTGAGAATATCATGAAGACCATATTTGGAGAGAAGGACACCCTCGCAGCCCGCCTCGATATGAAGGAAGCGGGGATACGCAAACATCTATGGCCTGTACAAGGTAAGAAACCCGGCAGCGTCATATTACCTCGCTCATCGTATGTTCTTACGAAAGAAGAGCGACAGGTCTTTGTAAACCAAGTGCGTTCCTTGCGAACCCCATCTCAGTACGTTGGGCAGCTAAAGAAGCGTGTTAGCATGGATGGGAGTATCAAAGGTCTGAAATCACATGACTACCATGTCCTTCTCCAGCAAGTGTTGCCACTATGTGTGCGCACTACAATGGCCAAGGAAGTTTGTACGGCAATAATAATGTTGAGCCGGGTATTTCGGCGGATATGTGCTAAGTCCATTGATCCCAAGGCAATAGAAGATATGAGATGCGAAGCGGCCATCGCTTTATGCATGTTGGAGAAGGAGTTCCCGCCGTCGTTCTTTGACATTATGAGTCACTTGGTTATACACCTTGTAGAGGAAATTGAAATTTGTGGACCCGTGCATACGCGATGGATGTACCCTATAGAGAGGTATTTGAAGACACTCAAAGGCTACGTTCGAAATCGATGTCAACCAGAAGGCAGCATGGCTGAAGGCTATGCTGTAGTACAAGCATTGGGATTTTGCACCGAGTATATGCAAGAGTATACGACTACTACACGAAGAGTGTGGGATGATAAAGAAGACCCGTCCATGTACGACGAGATACTTGAAGGCAACGAGCGTCCACGCAGATTGTCAGTTAACCTTCGGGGATGGATTCACGAGTTCGTGGTGAATAACGCGGCGCCATTGGAAGATTGGCGCAGGTGAGTTAACATCACTATGGCTTACGTAGAATATGACTGCGACTATACCTAGTATAACTGTATCCAGTGATGTTGATGATATTCATGACTACCTTCAGTGATGTTTACGACGACTCCTCGTGATATCAATGACTGCCCATAAATGTTGACGTCTGCTTCTAGTGACATCACTGTTTACCTTCACTGTTGGCTGTGACTGCACCCAATGATGTAGTTGTTGCCAAGACCGACCACAGTCAGCTACATATTACCTTCTACTCTTAGACAATTTTGTGAAGGTGCACTGGACCATAAATAACTCTTCTATCCTACAGGCGACACGAAGATGACATGGCACGTCGTGAAGCGGAGCGACACGAGTACAGGCGCAAGAAGCGGAAGGGTAGGACAGCCTACCCGTCAGAGATGTGTGATGAAGATTTCCATGTCTGGTTTCCAAAGGCTGTGTTACGAGCTGTACAAGATGGAGACGAGCAGGTCCCTACCGACGTATTGGCCTTGATGGTACCTCCATCGGACGAAGCCAAGTCGTATCGGTCCATGTATGCATTTGGAAACCACCTACGGGTGCGGAGTGCAGAGGCGCAACTCACAACCACAGACTCTGGAGTAGCCGCTACCTTTGGTCAACTTTGTCGCGCGGGTACAAAGGATACAAATCTTAGGGCTGCACAGTTGGAGTATGTGGGGTGGGTGGAGGAAATACTATCAGTGGACTATGGACAGTTTGAGGTGGTGGTCCTATATTGCAATTGGGTGGTTGCAAACATGAGAGGAGATGGCGCCACCATGAAGCGCGACGATTACAATTTCAGCACCGTTAACTTTCAGAGATTGATCCCATACTCTGCACAGTCATTTGCCTTTCCCCTCCACATCGAACAAGTTTTTTTTGCACCAGACTTGGCGAAGCGTGGATGGGAAGTTGTGATGCGCAAAGAACCGAGAGGAGCTCGGTCATTCTCCAAACACCACTTCTCGGATGAAGTCCAATGCATATCATTGGGTAGAGCGTGTGACTTTCCCGGACTGAAATCTACGAGCCTAGATTCGGATTCGATAGCACAGACACCTATTTTGGTTGGTGCGGTGGAAGTAGCCCCAGAGGTGGTCGCCACAACATTAGAACGCCTCAGAGAGGATGACACATCGGTAGATGATTTAGAGTACAGCGACTCAGAGGAGGATTGAGTCTCGGTTCAATCATTGACAGTTCTATACATTTCAGTCGTTGCCATATCTATGTATACATATATTCACATATGCATATTTAATCAGCAACCTCACGGCTTGGGCAGATAATAAACATGCACTTAAACCTCTGTAACCAATATGCACCATTTTCAAGCCAATTGAAAACCATTACGACATGCATGCTCAAAATTATAAACTGAGCAACCGCTCTTTTCCATATTCCATGCCAATGTAACCCCCCCCCCAGTTAGCCGAATTAAACAAAAAATTAATCATCATCTTTTCAAATTATATTCATGGACAATTCTAATAATGGTAAGGCACCTTAGAATTACTCAATTTGGGACATGAATCATTTTTACTAACTAAATACACTAAATCCTCATACTATGCAGTGATTGGGAGGGCCAAAATACATGTAAACTGCCTAGGGCAGTGTATATAATATTGGGCTGCCCAAAAAAAAAAAAATATGACTACAGAAAAAATATGACTGCAAAATATGACCGCTGTGAAAATATGACTGTCAAATATGACTAGACGTTCCCTACGATCGTTCCCATTTGTTCCCTACGAAGGTATACGACCCTCCCATGCATTTTATACGGTACAGCTGGCAAATATGACTGCAGAATATGACTGCCAGTCATATTCTCAAATTGGATTGCCACCGACAGTTTCGACCAAAAAAAATGTGACTGCCTCTAGTCGCCTGTCATCCCCAGTCATATTTTCCCAGTCATAAAGGTAGCAATCTGTCGTAGTGAATGCATTTCCCCACGATGGAATCGAAGTGAGCAGTGGTGGAAATAATAATGAATCCCATGAGCCAATGGCCACCTAGGGGTCCATTGAAGTTGTGAGGAGCACTCAGGTTTTGCCTCAAGCAATAGAATCGGACTGAGAGGAAGACATGCCACTCCAAGATTTGTTTCGGCGGCCACGTGCTCAAAGTACCGCATCGATCGGAAGAACTCTTTCATGTGTAAAGAAAAAGACCTCTTCAACCATAGTTCGGCCAGCCGTCCACCGTAGCGCACTTGGCCTAAATGGTGGTGTGGAGCGCGCGATACTAACCCCACAACTTCCCTCCGCGAGGGTTGGGTCCTCTACTATGAGCAGCCATTTAAGGACACGGAGGGGCGAGAACAATGGTACTCTCCCTTTCTTCACGGGACCTTGGCGAAGCGGAATCTCGGAGAGAGTCATTAGGACCAAAGGCAACCGCTCTAAAAACATGGATGGAGTAACAGACAAAAGGAAGAATATCCGATTAAAACGACTTATGAACGCCACATCAACTACAAGAGCCGAGCTACAATTACGAAACTTGGCCTCGGAGATTGAAGAGTACGTAGCACCTGTTTTGGAAAATTCAGCAGAGAACTTCTCATCATCGGGCGATGATGCAAACGATGAGGATTGCGATGAGGTACTTGGAGACAATACGGTGGTGCTTCGCGAGCTCTCTGTTCTCCAAAATGTTCGCCGATCAAATCGAAAGCGGAAACACAATGAAGAATCCTCAAGCTCAGATGATTTAAAGATGACGGACACAAGGGTACTACAAGTTAAAAGTGTCTTTAGTGGTGTGGTGATTGCATGGTACAATAGTACCGCGGTTTTAAAATATGTACTTGGTGTTGAGAGTGCCCATTCATGAAGGCACCACATTGAAATAAATAATTTTAATGTTAGAATACCCTTGTACAATTGAATTCTTTCAAATTCTCTAAACCTCAGCCCTTTTGAGAGGCAAACGTAGTGTTTGAGCACGCGCGCCTGGCCCCTAACCGCGCGCGCCCGATAGGCACGTGCGCGCGCGACCCACAATGGTACGCGCCAGGCTCGTAACGGTGCACGCCCGATAGGTAGGTGCGCGCGCAACCCACCATGGTACACGCCAGGCCCGTAACGCTGCGCGCCTGGCCCCTAACGGTACACGCCCAACCTTGACGGTACGCGCCCGGCCCTTATGCGTACGTGCCCGACCCTGATATGCACGCGCCCGACACTGAGGGGTACGCGTTTGGCCCTGTATGTACGCGCCCGGCCTTAATTGATATGCGCCTAGACTTGCATGAACGTGCCCGGTCCAGATTGGTACTCGCCAGATCCTAAATGCTGCGCGCGAGGTCCGAAGGCACCCGCCCGCCCCTTGATGTGACATGGAAAGCCGTCTGACCTGTCGGACACACGTGTTTTACCAGGGGGTAAGTTGAAAATTTGATTTAGGGTTTGTAATTTTTTTTGCACGCAATTGTCTGCCAAAAAGTGTTGTCCGTCCTGTCTGTCCGTCTGTCCGACTGTTCGTTCGTCCGCTGTCTTTGGGCCCCTGTCCGTCTATGTAGACATTCCTGACGGAAGTGAACGATTATAGTTTTTAGTGTTTAAAAGAGGATTATAGTGTTTAGTTTCCTTTCATGCTTTGAGTAGATCAGCTCGCTTAGACTTGACTCGATTTCAATTTGTACATTAGACAAGGAATAAATTCATTATCGCCGTGGTATATAAGTACCTCCTACACCAAGTATTAGGTGTTTGAGAGGGGTGAAGCATATTTAAAATCATTTTAAAGCTATGATTTGAGATCTAATACTTTGAATTCAAGTTTTTCTTATTTTGTGAATCTGATGTTTTTTACTATGAGAATTGAACACTCAATAAATAGATTTCTAATGTAATTTAATGAATAATTAATGAATATTTAATAAATTTCTAACGTATAATCAATGTGTTTTTGAATATTTAATGAATATTTACTGAATATGTAATGCATATTGAATGCATATGTGATGGATATCTAATGAGTATATTTTTTGTATTTCTACATTTATTGTATGTTTAATTTTTTTCACTTTCGTTCTCAAAAAAGAGTTTATTTTTTTTCCAATCTAATACTTGTAGTTTCATTTTCCCTCCATATGTACGTTCTTTGTCCAATTTTTGAGATTTTCCTTTTGCTCCATATCTACGTTCTATTTTTCCCAAAATTTCTCTTGCAAATTCTTGTTTTTCTAAATGCACTCAAACCCTTCTTTACTTTGATGCTAAAAATGTACACATTACGATTTTTAAGGTTTCATACACTAACAGTCAACAAGCCAGCACTTTAGCTCGACTTAAGCTAAAGTGCTACTCTACGCATAGTAGAAGAAGGTGATCTCTGAAACAATCCATGCACGAGTCATCAAGGGATCTACAATTAAGCTCCACTCAAGCTAAACTACAGGAGAACTTACTACACTCGGAGAAAGTAATTTTGTCCCGCCGAACAGCTAAACAATTGCCTCCCCCTCTTGCAGAAGAGTTCCAGGACCTTGATGAAGAACTCCATCCTCAGCTTGTTCATGTTCATCGTGTATGTACATGAACAAGCTCTGGACCCTATATCACACATACACAATGAGGAGGAAGAGGAGGCCAATAGGGTCCAGAGCAATGTTGCTCTTTGGCGCGTATCCTCCCAAGCGCTTGTTCTTGGAGGGAGCGTACGTTGACTGCAGCACATCGTACGCATGGCACAACGTCAGACCCGCTGCAAACGCCTTCACTTGAAGAAGAGCCTGCACGTCTCCGCAAATGAAGAGCCAAGCTCAAAGGTCGGTGAGGGGGGCTTCCCTTTCAATGCGAACATCATCATGAACTCATCCAAGAACGGTTTCTCTAAAGACGACCTTGCCTTCCCAGAGAAATGAGGAATGTTCCAGAAGTCGATGATCCCGAGCTTCGCGTTGTAGCCTTGGTTGAACGTGAGCTAGGCTGGAAGGTCGGTGAGGGGGGCCTTCCCTTTTGATGCGAACATCGTCATGAAGTTGTCGAAGAATGGCTTCTCCAACGACGACTTTGCCTTCCCAGAGAAACTAGGGGTGTTCCGTAAGTCGATGATTCCGAGCTTCATGTTGCAGCCTAGGTTGCGCCAGGAATCAGAGGGCCACATCACAAGCAAATTTGTCTGTGCCTTGTACAGACAAAAGTGCAAGGCCCCCAATGGTGGAACGTACTATGACCGCATATGAAGGAATACTCTGAAGAATTCCTTCGCATACGGAGAGAGATCCTCACATTTGTAGTTGCGGAACTAGGTCTGCCTCGTGTCGGCGTAGTATAAATTAGGTGGACCCCAATCTAGGAGGGCATGCTTTGAAGCCTTGCTGACGTTGTAGGCCTTCTTGAACTTCTGCCAATTGGACCGATTGTACGCTCCAGCTCCGACTTGATGATTTGAAGCTCTATTCGAGCGACCTCCTTCCTCTTCATCCAATCGACCTAGTCCCTCGCGTTGTAGCAATCCTCGAGCACAAAAGTCGGTTGCTTCACAACCACCTTAGGGTAAGGCAATTTCCGCAATGGCCCTGATTGATTCAAAATGTGTCTACACATTTTTGCGTGATTAGCCTCGCTCATGTTGCCGAGAAACTTGAAATCTCGAGCGACAGCATCCCATCCTTCTCCGGGACCCAAGACTTGGCGTCCTTGAACTTCGCCAAGGGCATCGATTTCAAATTGACGTCGATGAGGTCGCCGTGCGCCGCCAAAGAGATGACCTCCGACCAGAGCTTGAAGGTATTGTTCGATGCGGTGATGATCTTCACCTTGTTCATAAGCGAGAGCCGCTTTGCCTTTCCGGCTTTCTTGAGCTCTGCCTGGCTCTTTGCAACGTCGATCATTGCAAAGCGCTCGCAAACTACATTAAGAAATGGCTGTACATAACAGAAATAGGGTTGAACAAGTTGATCATTAGAGTATAATGAGTATCAAGTCAAGCAAAACCTGTTAATTACAAGTTAGCTCGAGTCGAGCTAAGAAGCAACTAGAGAATACACAATGTAATCGATTTGAATCAGAATACAACACTATATAGATACGGCGCATACTTGCACGTTAGCTCGAGTTGAGCTAACCTGCCTGAGCTTGATTTGAAAATCTTACTACATATTTCTTGTCATTTGCAGACTCCACTGTTGTTCATCGCCCTGACCCGTGAGATCCACAAATTCCTGTGGCGGAGTGCTTTGGCATTGGTCTGCCAGCGTGGATCCACAAAGCCCGAGAGCCTAGGATATTAGTTGCCCACGTCGACTTGAACTGGACCAAGTGATTTACACGATTATAATACGCGGAAATCATCCTCAGCTTCTCCAGATCCTGCGTCTAGACAATAAAACACTGCCAGGTTCAGAAGTGCTTCCTTATTTTCTCCGGGAAGTTGCCGTTTATCATTGCCTTTGATGCTCCAACGCTATGCTGGCCGTTGATGATATAAACATCACAATCATTAATGTCCTCAACCTTCAATGGCACCACATCAAGCTTGGGCATGACGCAAACAGTCACTACAACACCCCAAGGATATTGGGTGTATACTGAGGGGTCACCTGGGAGCAGCATTCCTGGGAACCACAGCTCCCAACCATGCGGTTCCTCCGCAACGAATGAGAGTATTAATTTTTCTGGGACTCAGAGCAGGGTAAAAAATGTCAAGTACTGTTAATCGAAATGCAAACCTACTCCTCCACGTGTTGTTCACGGTTGCCATTTCCGTGAGGCTAGTTACAATGACATAGTAAATGATAAAATACATCTCCACTTTTTACCATGATGCAGTATTGGTTTCACCACTTTGCAAGGTCGCTCTAATGTGTGGAAGACAAGTTGTAGAATGGAGAATATCCGATGATGTCCACGGAACATAAGATAACTCTATTCACATGACCATTACTTCGTTGAACATGCATACACATGTCATTCATACCATTCTATGAGCAGTCATTATTCGTCAATGACTTCTGTCACAACCCGCTCTCTTATCCCTATTGACAACCATCTTTTTTGTAGTATAGAACTTGTGTATTTCAGTGTTTTCCCTTGTTTGAGGGATGCAAGAAGCATACAAAATTAAAAGTGGACACAAAACTTCTACAATCAGTTTACACTGCCATTTAACCCTTAAACGTCGGAGCCTTTGCCTGTGGCATCATTCTAAATTTTGAATCTACTGTATGCTCTATTTTCTCATCAAATATAAGTGGAATTTTTTAATTTTTTTTTCAGAGATGAGATCACATGTTTCAATTATGTTACAAAAATCACAGATTTTTTTGTGAATATTTGAAATTATTGTGATTTTCTGAAGAAAGAATGAAGTAAATTCATATTAAGTACAAATTATGTTAAAAAATTCTGAAAATTTCACCAAAGGTAGACATTATAGTGCTAAAACTTGTGGTGTAATGAAAGTTCCGTGTTCAACTAAAATTAGAACCACTGTAATAGGAGCAGGTTCAAATTGTAATAACTTATTCAATTTTACGTATTTTTTTAATTTTCAAAGTGATACGGAAACTAGACATCATAAACTTCATTTTATTAGTGGATTCAAATTCAAAAAATATCATTTTAATGGATCAAATTCAGATCTAGAGCCAAAGCTAGCTTTCTCTCAAATTCATTGTATTGAGATCCATGTCACAAACATTTTCTTTTTTAGATAAAACATGATTACCTCAGTGAGGCTAGTTTCATCATCATCTAATGCTTGTACATACAATGAACTCTCTAAAAAAAAATTGGATGAAAACCGATTGTTTATGTTGTCTATCATCCAAGAAATGTCATCCGAGCGGCCACTTTCTGGCCGCTTCGGCGTTTAAGGGTTAAAGAGCACTACTCTGTCTCCATTACATCTACACAACTGCATGTAGAGTTGCGCTATTGACAAGCTCAAACCAAACTCAAACTCATATTTTGTTCCTTACAGAAAACTAAATTACGAACTTCAGTGTTCGGAGCTTATTGATTATCTTTCGTTGTTCCGCATGCTCTTTCATGGTCACTTATAGCTCCTCAACCTCTATAGAAAGAACTTGAACAAACAAGCATTTGCTGATTATTTGGATAAAACTGATCATATGACAAAAAGTCAGTTTTGTATTATCAAAGAATAAAAACAATATTGTACTTTGTGCAGAGTGACTCACACCTCTTTAACACACAACGAGCAATACTCTGTAGTAAAATCAGCAAGCAATACTTTCACCACATTTCTTGCCTTCGTACTACAACATCCTTTCAATACAATGAACATACCTCATGGCTGGTCATAGGGCTATCAACCGTGCTGTCATTTTATTCATTTATAAATTTGGTTCTTTAAAGATAATTTTTTTACAAAGTTCATACATAAAAAATAAATTAAAAACAAAAAATTTCAAACACATCAAAAATGGAGTACAATATTACGATGCACATTACCTTCAACCTCCCACATGAAAAGCGGATATGCATAGTTTAGACTGACATAAGAGTTGCAATATCACAAACTTGAAAAAACCTTTTAATTCAAAGATTTCCATCCTTTCCCTTAACAAAACATTCTATGCTTTCGAAATTTAGCTCATAACGCATTGCTTACATAAAAAACCAACCGTTGTAGAGAATCACTGCATTGCCAAAATTGAATCAATCATCACCTTCCCCATCCTCGGAATTAGCCTCCATCCACCCGACAGATTCCGGTTGCAGTTCCCTATTCATAGTAGCAGCTGCTACATCAGCCTCTGGAACTTCATCCCCGTCGACGTCGTGTATCTCAGGTGCAATATTAGCTCTCCTGGAGTTTGTATGAAGATTGCCACCCCTAACGTCGTTGTTCGGAGGTGTGGCAATACCCGGAGCATCAAAAACACGAGCTGCAGCATCTGGACGGGCTGCATCATCGTCTTCTCGAGCTATGCGTCTCGATCGAGGAGCCTTCTCTAGTACAACCTTCCATTCATTTGAATCAAGATCGTCCACAAAAAAAACCTACATGTGGATTCAACGACGTCACGGTCAGATGTTGATTTGTTGATTACCTGAAACTTTGTTTTTCACAATGGATGCATAAAAAAAAACAACAAATTTTTTTGCAACTGTACATGGACAATTACAGCAACGGACAAGGTTATGGACACAACATACCTGAGACACCGAGTAAGGAAATACATATGGGTTGTGGTTCAAAGAATCTTGACGAGCATTTATCTTCACTAGCCAAAATCCATGTTTATCCTGGCGAACAATTGGATTTCTGGCAAGATTAGGGCATATCCACGAACATTTCATCAAAACCCGCCTTAATGTCACATACATCACTACTAAAATCTTCTTCAAAATGCCAATGTAAAGGAGATCAGTTGTAACCAGGTTTGTATCGGAGGTGGACGCCCTACATTGTTGATTGGACATGACAAATACACCTGAATCATATGTCATGAATGTCACATCTTCTTTGATGTTAGGCAATTATTGGTAATGATTACCGTATGCCCACATGGATGAGAAGTCCTCTACTTCACCGCAGGTGGATGTGACATATATACAAGGTCAACATCGACATCCTCCCTGGCCTCTATGCGAGCTTGCACATGCTCCTTTACAAAATCAGCAAAGGTAGGTAGTGCCAACCGTTGTTGTTGTCTCTGCCGGCGATGGTCGTTTCGAAGCTCTTCATAATCCGTAAAGATGAAACAAAGACACATCTTGTTAGTAGCATCTAGCTAAAAATTGCATTACATGAGGAAAAAGAGCGAGGCAAACAACTTCAAAATGTCAAAGGTTACCTCCTGAGATCTTCTGTAGGGGTGGAGTTCCTCAAGACATAGTCATGTATTGCATCTCTCTCTTGTTGTGTTGGCTTGATTTTTTTGATGGCACCCTCCAATTTTTCACCATACACTTTCTCATCATCTTCAATATCCCAAAGTCTTCATTTTAGATGCAAAGACAAGCTCGTGTAGTTAGTTATGTAGTTCAAAGCTTCCTCAACTAAGAAATTTGACGCCATAGGAGCTTCCGGCCAAGCTCTATTCCGCACAAACTGCTTTAATGTATATAAATACCTTTCAACACCGTAACACCAACGGCTATGCACTGGACCTAGCAATCCAATCCCTTTTACTAAGTGGACCATCAAATGTGGCATCACATCGAAGAATCTAGGGGGGAACCAAATCTCGAGCACGCACAATGTCTACATAGTGTATGTCATTAGACCCTTGACTTCTTCACGATCTATCACCTTTGCGCAAGACATTGCCAACACGGATGACACCATCCCTAGCACCGGGGTGAAGGAATTTTCTAATAATAGCGGGTACTATTTGTTGAATAAGAACATGAAAGTCATGACTTTTCAAACCCAAGAACTTCTTCTTACCTAGGTGTTTTCCAAATGGACTAGCAAAGCCGGTTGGAGTTTTGATAGGGGACATTAGGTTGAAAAACCTACCCCTATCTGTGGTCGTTAACGAGTATGGTGCATTAGGTTTTAAGAAACGCCCACCTCCAAGGGGACGCAAATGCAAATGAGGAGTATGTTGGAACCTAGGATTGTTCGGATCACGAGCTGCTTCTATATCTCTCCGCATCGCCATGGTATCCTTCTCTCCTGTGATGAAACCAAGGATGCTCGTGCTAACATTTTTTCCAACAAACATCAAATCCAATGTGTTTCTAATCAGGAGTCCCTGCAAAAACAATGAAAAAATCATGTCAAAAAGCACAAATTAAAGAGACGTTATATAATTATGTACAATCAAATTCACTAATTTATTATAAAGCTATACAAATAGTGTAAGAGCACTTACCGCCCAATATGGCAACTCAAAGAGGGCCAATACTCTCTTCACGCCATGTTCTTTCACTGGGTCTCCACGACCAAGTGGAACTCCTCCTTCTTGCATCCATCGTTGCCTCTGCTCTCCGAATGTCTTCATAGCATGACCACTTCTGCGGGATGGAGCCACTCGATGTTCCTATCTACCTCGAAATAACTCTTCTTCTTCCCTCATCCAATGATTTTGGGGCAAATACATCCGGTGTTGATTGTCCCTGATTTTTTTTAAAAATAGGATGATCTACGACATACATTGTTAGGTTCACAACAAGTGCATCCTTTGTATCCCAAAGCAACAACGTCGGCTACTAAACCATACGCAGGGTAGTCGTGAATAGTCAACATCAAAATGGCTCTAACATAATACAAGGATTCAGCCCATGCTCTAGAAGCATCTCTAATTAGTACTCCTTCAAACCATAAAGTCTTTAATTCTGACAACAGTGGTGATAGGTACATGTCAAAGCGCTCACCTGTGACTGCCTTCTTTCCAGGAACTATCATAGATAACATAACAAAGAATTTTTTAAGGTCAACCATGGCGCTACATTATAGTTTAGAAGCATTATTGGCCAAACAGAGTAAGAATTACGTTTCTCACTGAATGGGTTTACTCCATCGGTTGCAAGAGCAAACCTTAAATTCCTTGGATCTGCGGCAAAGTCGGGATAGGTGTTGTTGATGTAATCCCACATTGGGGAATCAGCCACACTTCGCATCTTGCCATCAGTACTTTTATGCAGCGCTGCATAAACAATGGCTGCGCCTAACAAAGGACTCTTAAACAATCGAATGATCCTTGTAATAAGAGGAAAATACCGCAGGACTCGCCAGGGAACTAAACTCTTTCCAACTCTTTTTCTACGTGGAGCTCGACACTTAGGACAAGAATCGTGGTCTTTATAATGTCTACCTCTAAACAAAATGCATTCATTAGGGCATACATCTATTGTTTGATACGATAAACCTAATTTTTTAATCATATTCGAAGCTTCGTGTTTTGAAGTAGGAAGGGCATTAACACTAGGTAGGAGGACTTTCCCTAAGAGAATGAATATATCATTAATCAACGCTCATGATGCACCATGCGTTTGCAGACAATTGAGAATGAGAATGATTGCACTGAGTACAGTAACAATAGACCCAGGAAAGATTGGTGTCCTTGTGTTGTCCATAAGAGACCACTTCGGCATGAGCTTGGTCTTCTTCACCATTGTTCCAACCGATGATGACGTCCTCGTCATCTTCACCATCCTCCATTTTGTCAGATGATGCATCTTCGCAGACCTCATCTTCATCATTGTCGTAAAGAGCCTCACCATTCATATCATGTGCAGCCACTGACGAAGGAGATGCATTTTTGTCTAATACATTGTCCTTAGAAGATGGTTCATTTGCATCTAAAGATGGTTCAGAATCTGAATCCGATTGGATTGGTTCTTCAAGGACATCGAACTCTGACAACAAACTGTCATGTCAAAGGTTTGATGAATTCATTCCGCGATTAAAGTGTCATCGTCATTATTACTAGGATTGGCTTTAATGCGAGCACTTGCCAATTCTCCATAATGCCGGAGAATATCATCGTCCCACTCATCATCAGATGAGTCACTTGGAAACCCTTGACATGCAAAGTTCAGATTAGTTCTAGTTTAGGGCGGACGTCAAGCATATGAAATGAATGTGCTACTACTGAGCTGATAGTGAGTGAGCTTTAGTTAATGAACAAAAGATAAAGGACATCACTTGTAGTGGGGATTCTCAAACTTATTTTGTACTTTATCGGTGTACTGCCGTAATTCGATGGATGGTGTCCAAACGACCTCCGATCATTCAGATGCTTGAGGACTGTTTTCACGTGTATCTCCATCCGAAACCGTCCGTTTCAAAGCATGCAAGGGCATAACAGTTTTAGCCGACTCTGACGCGTCGTATCTGCTGCTGGATCCCCTACGACATTTTACGGGCCCACAACTTTCGACAGCGAGCTTGTACTCTCTAAGGGTCTGTCAACGGCAACCTTTGTTGGTCGGCCATGCTTTACTCTCATACAACCTGCAACCACAGTGAAGTCAAAGTAAATGACTGTTGGACGGGAAAATGTAATGATACTATCCACATTAGAGTTAGAGGCAATACTCATTAGAAGTCATCTAGTTCAAAAGCTTCTCTAGGGGACATCCATTAGAAGATAAATAGTCACATATATTAGTAAACCAACATAAGGTCCACTAAGCTACCAAATATGCAATACTAAAATTGTGGCCGGTTATATGCAACCCTCGACTCTTCTACTCTGGCATTGTTTATGAAATCCAAAACACCAATACAAGCTAACTGTAAGAATTGAGTGGAGAAATGTGAGAAAGCTAGATAAACACAAGGATACTTCCTATTGCAACACTCGACGATAAACACAGGAGAGTGAACGATGTTGTTCAATGAGTGCCAAGAAAGGGAATAAAATAACTTGGCAATGAGTATGCCCTAATGATGTTGTCTCAATTTATGAAACGAGCTTCACATTTCACAAGGGCCGAAGTGTACTATGAGAATGCGGCTTAGTATCAAGCTAAAAGCTATTGAACATATTTCCGGTCTCAAAAATAGTAAGTGACGATGAAATTGGCCAAAAAGTCAAAAGTCATGGTGCATATGTGGTCTCCTCTCATTGGGCTTTTGATGTGGATTGTGACTACCAGGAAAAGTAAGTAGTTTAGAGATTTTTTAGGGAGTACTGCCATTGCTGTGGTGTGGATGGATGACAACGATCATAACAGAAGTAGGAATTCACTCATTATGCAACTTGTAAAAAAGACTTACTTCTTGCTCTTCATTCAAGGTAGCAGCCAAATACTTGTACATATCAAAAATCCAAAAAATGAGGTATTATTAATCCCTTAATGCCTACGCGGCCTTGGTAGGGTTGTTTTTTGTGCTATTAGTATAGACATTAACAAACTACAATGTTGTTCATGAAATTGAATTTGCAAATACAAGATTGGAAATATAAGAACTTGGATGTAGGAGGAAAGTGAGAGAAGAAAGGGATATTGGGATACTAATAAACATAAAAATGAAATAAATACATAATAAATAAGCATTCAATATACAAACATTCAATAAATATGCATCAAATATAATAAATAATGGCCAATTAATATAATTAAACATTACGTATCCATGATATATGAAATGTTCATTGCATATTCATTAGATAATCATTGCATTTTAATAAAATATTTAAATTTTAATTAAGTAATAATTAAATATTAAATATCAACTAATTATTAAATATTCATTCATTATTCAATATTCAAGCAATATTCATTAAAATATTCATTAAAATAATTATTAGATAAAAATTAAAGAATCAGAAAATAGAAAATAAATCAAATAGTGTACCAAGGTACGTGGATGATTGGAGGTTATTATAAATAACAATGGCAGCTAACACTAATTTTCAAGTTGTTCACAAATAGTGTACTAGGGTAAGTACACATTTTGTACCACTACACTAAATGTCATCTTTTGTGTAATTTGTTGGAGCATCACTAGATCCTGGCAATTCAGAAAGCTCTACACTCACTATTCTAGTTTAAAACATGGCTTACATCTGAGGACTGATCAGCTGAAATGGAATAGTTACACATACCTAACAATAGGCCGACGCACATGACGACCATATGGGGCTTCATTTCCCACATATGGTCCCTAAAAGTTTGGCTTTGGCTCCTCATGTCCACATGAGTTTCATAATAAAATCCGATGTGGTTCCAAACCAAAACATTCGGTTATCCTCTTTTGATTTACCTTTTTAACCATACTATTACCACAATATTCCCAATGCGTTCCCAACGAGTTTCCATGTTGTTCTCCAAAGATCCCACCGTGTTCCCCAATGCATTCCCAATGTTCCCAACGTGTTTTCCATGTTTCTAAAGAGTTCCCAATGCCTTTATACCTGGGAACCAATTTACATATTTGCATATTTACCTTTCGTTTTGTGGGGCCCACCACCAATTGTTGGGGCTCCCAAGCGGAGCCTCATCCGCACCATGTGCGTTTGCCTAATGAGGCCAATACATCCTCTTTAGCTGGTAGGTCAAAGCTGGGCCTTGTGGGTGAAGTGAGAGATAAGCCTATATGGTGTACCTAAAAGGCCATGTCTAGTTAGTCAGAAGGATGCGTAGGCCCCGGTTCAACAACTTTTGGAGTTGGTTCCGAGCTTTGTGCACTAGGCCAAGTAATTTGGTAACTTTGACTGGTAAGCCTAGGTAGTTGTTTGGTTGTCACTTGCGTAGTTGGTCCTCTTGTGCCATGTTTTGGTTCTTCTTTCTTTGTGAGTAAAGTTTTTCTTTTGATTGTGCCCAAAAATGAAAGAAAAGAAGAAAAAAAACGCAGACTACTCGGTTAAGGATACGCATCCTAGGGCAGGCGGGGGGGAAAGAAATTCATCTTTTCTACATAAAACCTAGAGATTTTTGTTTTTTACAATTTTGATTTTTCCAACATCAATACGGGGTGAAAACCTTCTTATTGGCTTTTGGATTATCAATCTAAAACTTACTAAATTCACAAAAAAATAAAATGTGAAATGGCAATTTCTGAACCTCCGCTCTTTGCACACTTATTTTGAATATGCTACACCCTTTTTTTACCTCTTAAAAATTGGTGCATAGGGAAATAACATCATGCTTAAGAAAATGGTAAAAGATTCAGACCTCGTATAGTGCAAAAATTTGATACGAAGTGAAGTCAAACTTTGTTGATCCATCCAATGTAGGGAAGAAAAAGAACAATTTTCTTCCCTTCAAACACTATAATCTATCAGTCTTTGCGATGGATTGCAGCCAAAAAAATATGGTGAGTTTCTATAGAAATCAATCATCTTTTAATCCACACGGTCAAAATTTACAACAAAGAATTACCACATCATCTTATATAGATTTAGAAGATCCTATTGTTTCATACTCAAAAAGTTCACGAATTCCTCTGCAATGCCTTAGAGCACCTCCACCAGGGACGCGCCAGCCCGGTGGAGACTGCCCTGGGTTTTGGCCCTGAACCCTGCCCCGTGGTTGGGCTGCAGGGCGCCTAGCGCAGCGCCAGCCGGGAGCAAGATTATCCGGCCTGGAAACCTGGCTCTCATAATAAAAGCCCTGTTGTGGGTCCATACAAAAACGCGTCAGTGAATGGACTGTCAGTGGTAGCCACTCCCACAGCCATTGTTGCTCCACCACATGCTAGAACCAAATTGGTGGCCGAGCCCCGGTGAAATTTTCAGTCCCCCGCCATATTCTCTCCTTTTCCAGGCTTGCTCCCAACTCCCTCCATCCCGCCTGACCGGTTTGGTGGCCCCGACGAGCGCGGTGGGGGAGCACCATCCTCCAGACCCACCAAACCTGACAGGTCTGCCGGGATGGGAGCCTGCGGTGGAGGTGCTCTTGGTCTTTCAGGGATTTTTGATCTCCTGGCTTTTTAAACAATTAACCCCTAAATGGTTAGGGGTTAATTGTTTAACGAATTTTGTTGGGGGAAGCAAGTTCTGGAGGGAAGAGAGCGCGGTGGTGCGACCGGGTGCTGGTGTGTGTAGATGCGATCGTGAGATGTTACCTCTCACGGTTTTTGTCTGAATGCTTGTGCGTGGATCAAGAAAGAGAGTTACTGGATAGAGTAGATGGAGAAATTGCAACTTGGGTGGCCAAAATCTGTGGCTGATGGTTCTGGTCAACCACTCCTTCTTTCCAGCACCAGCGACCTCAACCTACTCTAAGTACGTCACCTTCACAACAGCCACACAGAGAATCTACAAGCGGCTTTCACCCTCGCCAACTCCACCCAGTTCGCACACCGCCTCGCCCAGCACACCATCCCCCGCTCACACCTCCACTCTCGTGGTGACTCTCTCACGACTACAACCTAATCGGGAAAGTGAAGGTGTTGGAGGGCCCGGGCAGCAGGGCAAGCCGAGAAGCTCTCCATTTCTTTATTTTTTTTCTTATCGATTTCCTTCCTCCTCAGTTCTATATGCTTGTGGGCATTTGTTGTGAAAACACTCGTTTGAGACTGGAAGGGGATGTGCTGTCGAAGTTACAGACAGCTAGAAGCCGGTGTTGTGATCTTGTTGAGATGTTAGTTTTGGTCGGAAAGGAGCTACGGTAGCACTGGAATTTTCAGCTCTACATCGGCACGAGCAACTCTAGAGGACGCCGTTGGGGCACTCACCATGACGGGGCTGCAGAGTCCGACATTGACGTGCTTGCTGTTTTGGTGCTGGACGTGTACTTACTTCCTAATTGCAAGAAATTGCAATATCTCTAGCGTCATCAAACTTACAAGTTTCTTTCGAGCAGGTGTGGATGAGAATAATGACGTGGCGATTCCCTTGGAAGTTGTCCTCAAGGATGCCTATCGTATCAAGTATCACCTTGACTACCTATCATATGTAAATGCAACAATCAGGTATGAACCCCTAAAGATATGATCATGGAAATAGTATGTATAAAGCTGTCAAAATTTGTTTGCAAGCAAGGGACCTAGTAGTTGACTACAGCCGCATTATCTGAACTCTATTTCTCTTTTGATCTCATAGATGTCAAACATAACAATTGTTTAGGACTTTGCTTGTGATACCTGTCCTCTGGGTGCTCACTTTTTTTTATTGTGAACTCTCTGCAGAGACTGGTGTGATGTGCGAGGCTATTTCATATGGTCTCTTCTAGACAAATTTGAGTGGGACAAAGGACTGTCAATGCGATTTGGTCTTTATTATGTGGACTATGTTCACAATTTGACTCGTCGTGCCAAAGACTCAGCGAAGTGGTTCAAAGCGTTTTTGGGCCCACGTCCACATGCCGAGAGCTCATTCCAAGTGGAGATTGACGACTTCAACTTAATGGTGATTGGTGTACTGCGGCAGAGACAGCATCGACGTGCAGACGGGTCGGAGGAGCGCCATCAAAGACCTCACCGGATTTAGGCCGGTAGCTAGAGCTGCGGCTTGTTGTAATCTCGTGTGCTCTGAACTTTGCCTGTGTTCCTAGCGTAGTGTAGCTGTTGGAATATCCCTAGCATGTTGTAGCTGTTGGAATATCCCTAGCATGTTGTAGCTGTTGGAATATCCCTAGCATGTTGTAGCTGTTGGAATATCCCTAGCATGTTGTAGCTGTTCCTTTGACTAGGAGGCTGTTGTTCCCAGGTTTTTATGTTCTTGTTTCTAGGAAGGTATTCTAAAACTGCATAGCTTTGGTGATATAAATGCTATTTAACTATTTAATTTGATTGCAAATTTTGTTCACAAAACTTGTGAAATTGAAATTAGAATCTTGCTCATTACATCGGATTATGTGTTGCCTTCAACAGGATCAAAAACTTCTGGACAAGCTTTCAGAGTTAAAAGCTGCTGGAACACCCTGGGTGGGTTTATTCTTTCTGAAAGATCAGAAATCCAAAACAGATGGGTCTCAGGTGTCTCAAGTGTCTCAATTCTCTTCATGAGTTGTTATTAGAGTATCATGTTGTTTGTGCTTATGACGTAAGGTTTACATTGTTTTGATTTGGAAAGGTTATTTGACAGGCAAAAATTCACCTCAAACAGCCAGCAAATTCATTAATGCACACGAAAGTTACCAAATTGCACTCTGCTATTAAAGAGGTATGGTCTGGAAAACATTTACGGCTAAATGCATACGCACTGATGATCATGCTGTTATTAGTTGCTTTGTGGACATTGGTGAAGTTTCTTTCTGCTTTGCAAAATCGCTCTCTGAAATGTCATGTGCCGGTGATGATGGTTTTTCTTGTTTTATGCAGAGGCAACTTGCACAAGTATAATTGGATTTTAAAACCCAATGCAAGTTACGCAATTAGAGGTATTTCTAGAGAAACTAGATGGGAGTTTATTTCCAAATCTCTTCCTTAGAGATTGTTATTATTAATTAAGTATGAGAATGAAAGTGTTTTATGTGTGCTTTTGTGATCTTCTGGAATTCAAGCAAGTGGTTTTGCTGACGAGTTAGAAATTAGTGGTGTTGCAACTAGAATACCAGACACGAGGCTAAATCAATTCTAGGGGCTGGCATTTGCAAGCTGCCTTGGAGGTGATGTGATAGGTATTAATTTGTTGTTTGATTTTCTACAACAGTGCATGCATCTAGGTTCTAAGAGGTTGGCACCTCCTTCTCACAGTGTTTTTTTGTTTGTGGTGGGATATTTTGGCTTTTCGAGGTGGACGTGTTGAAGGCATCTGGTGTTTCTATAAATCTGCAGGTTTAGAGCAACTTCTCTGAATAAGCTAGTAGTGACTTCTGTTGTTGTTTTTGCCAATATTTTAGGTCTCATTTACTGCATGCTATTGTAAGTTCTTACCTAGTCTCAATAAGTATTTTGTGATTTTATTTTTCTTCTGTTTTCAAAGTGTATGATTTGGGGAAATTGCACACCATGGTCTAAAATAATATTAGTACAGTCTGGAGCTTGGAATTTCATTAAGGGTTTTAGAGTTTATTTTTAATATCGGATTTGGTTCATCATGTAATTATGAAGATGTAACAAATAATTCATGACACCATATTTTGGTATTAAATTCAATTAATACTTGTGAATATTGAATATTTGTAATTTAAATTGAAGAAGAGCATATATTGATGTTCATATGAAATTGGGATGGTGTACAGGGAAAGGGGATTTGCATACTATCCTAGTTACCATTTCATTTGTATGAACTTCAATATATGCATATCAATGGATTTTATATATAATAGAACTTAATTGTAAAAGTAGTAAATATTAAAATATATATTAGAAATTTTATAAGGTATATACCAATATTTAATTAATAATTAACCCCACACTTGAATAAATTAAACTAAAAATATTGATTTTATATTGGAATTTAATTAGTGATATATTCAAAGTTTAGTTCCATTAATAATAGTAGTTCTCAATTTGTAGTTCTTTTAAAAATCGTACTTTCGTATTGAATTAAATATAATGTCATTGCTATATAATTTAATATAACTTATTATAATTGTATTTTGTATTACAGGTGGTTCTATTATGAATATTTGATATTCTATTTTACAAATCATGGAGTTCATCATTGGAGTCATTATGCTTTCAATTATATTTTTAATTATAGGAAAGAAGAACAACAATGTCAATCGGAGGTATTTTCATTTATTTATAATTCATGTGAAAATGCCTTAGGCCTTTAAGATTAAAGCCATGTATTAATATTAATGTATATATGCATATATTATTTTAATGTTTTGTTTTCTTCTTTGTAGTATAAAGAAGAAGAAGAAAGGACATGAGAAATTCAAGTTAATAAAATGGAAGGCATTGGATGCTGCACGATTATTTGCTGAAGGAAGGCCTAGAGTTGAATTTCGGAAAAGGGTGGAAAATGGGACATTTTAGATTTAATGGATGGAGTGTTGACTTTAGATCATGGTACGGTATTTGTTGTTGATAAGGAATTGAAGGAAGTAGTACTTATTGTAAAATTCACCTATTCCACACAATGACCAGTACTGAGTTAAAGGATTTTCAGAGACAATCTACAAATTTCTCTAAAACTCATAGAAATGTTAGGGAAGTAAAATGTAATGGGGCCCACAAAGAGGGAAATGGTAAGATGTTTGCAGTAGGATGGCGTTTAGAAGAGGGATTAGCTCGGAAATCTTTATTATTTGGAAAGTATGTTCCAAGTACTTTATTACAACGGCAAGAGGATGGAATTTCTAAATGGGTTCGTGATCAAGCGGAAATTAGTTGGATTGCTGGTTTTTATCAAAACCAATTTCAAAATTTGTCACCTAGATTATTTCAGAAGACTACAGGAGAAGCATTGGACGTATAAATTCCAAATTTTGGGGCTTTTGAATATGATGACACTATGGGAGGTGCATTTGCTAGTAATTTAACATTTACCTTCGATGATTTCGATAACAAATTGCATAAAGATAGAGATCATGGTCATATTGTTTTGGAATGTGGTTATCGACAATTAAAGATTCTGGGATATTAGCACCATTTGATATAGGATTTCACTGTGAAGGTGGAGATTCTTTTATAGCACCATACAAACTATGTATAATGTTTTGTGATGGAGCTACAGAAATTATATGGAGGGCTAATAGAGATAAACATAAAACTTTTAATTCTACTACAAGTTCTAGTTTTACTGGTATTGGAAGTTCAATTCAAAATAGTGATAGATTGGTGAATCCGATTAAGAAATATCAAGAATTGAAATCTAGTATGGTAGATACTAGGAATTTAGTTCGAGGGGTGAGTAGAATGGTATCCGATTACTACAGGAAATAAAGTTTTTGATTCATATTTTTATAATACTATATGATTTTTTTGATTTGTAAATTTGTGGGTTTGTGGGTTTGAAAACTGTAGATTTGTGAATTTATAGAGTTTAGGATTTGTGGGTTTGAGGGTTTGTGAAGTTGTTGGTTTTGTGGGTTCTTGGATTTATGAATTTTTGGGTTTTAGGGTTTATAGGTTTATAAATTTGTAGGTTTATGACTTTGTTGATTTTGTAGGTTTGTGAATTTGTGGGTTTAATAGTTTGTGAGTTTGTGGATTTATAAGTTTGTGAGTTTATTGGTTTGTGGATTTTGTAGGCTTGTAAATTTGTGGGTTTAAGAATTGGAGGGTTTGTGAGTTGTAAATTTGTAGGTTTTAGGGTTTAGAGGTTTGTGGGTTTGTGGGTTTGTAGGTTTTATGGATTTATGAATTTGTGGAATTGTGGGTTTGTGAATTTGTGAATTTGTGGGCTTCTGAATTTGTAAATTTGTGGGTTTTAAAAGTTCATAAATGTATGGATTGTAGAGTGTATGGATTTGTAAATTTATGGATTTTATCCTTTGTAAATTTGTGAATTTGGCGGCCTTAGGGTTTCTAGGTGGCAAGTAAAATGAGGCGGAACTTATCAAACCTCTACTAAAATCTTAGATAACTTTATCCTCTACTAATTTCTTACTACTTCCATCCACTTGCGCTAGATCTGGCTATAACTTATAGACATGATGAATATAGAATGAATTTTCATAATACTATCTTTAATATAGATAAAATATTATCTTAGCCCCAAAGTTTCCTTGTCAATTTTACATCAAACACACTTCAAAACTGCTAATTCTAGTGCAATAAGTAAGAAATCTTGAAAAAAACTTGTGTTTTTATTTTTAATCTTAGGATCTTGATAAAGGATTATTGAGTAACCTACCCAATAAAATTCATTGACTTTGATAGCACCGATTAAAATATTATAGTGTTTGAAATATAAAATATGATTTTTTTTTACCCTATATTTAGTGGATGAGCACTAAGCAGACTTTGACTTCAAGGTAAAAGCACACTAGGGTCACCTCACTTGTGTATGTATGCACAAGTATGTCAAGTATGTTGTAAGAAATGCCCTTTGTAAAATCTTTTTTGAACCACAACCATCCATTAAAAGAATTTGAGAAAATCATGGAAGTGGGAATGTTAGGTGAATCCAAAATCTCTTGGATTTCTTGGATTTTGTTCTTATTTGACATATGGAAACCTTTCATTAGCTTGTGTCAAATTCTACAATGTATACCAGCATACTTCAAACAACATATATTATACTACATAGTATCTTCAATACATATAATGGGCCATGGCATGAAAATTTAGGTTTTAATGAATTTTAAAGAAAAAAATGGATTTTTTGTGAAAACCCTATTAGTCCACCTAGTTTTTTGTATGGTTTATATAAATGCAAAATTGCTTTTGGCAAAAACCACTATTTTCCCCATTTTTTGGGTATTTTACAAAACAACCCATTTTCCGTTATTACAAGTGAATTGGAATTGCCGATCTAAAGTTTTCAATTAGAATGTGTGTTAACATTATTCTATCAATGTTTATTCAAATTTTCATAAATCTAAGTAGGGTAAATCATTCAAAATAGGTATTTTTTATATAAATTTTGAAATTGTAACAAGAATATAGTGGTATATAAATATACCTCCATTGTTCAAATCGTGGAGCAACCTTACAAAAATTTTAGGCAAATGGAATGGTATAGACGTCTAGAATAACATTCCAAATCTAAAATCAAATCTACACTGTATTTCTTACGCAAAAGAATGGTCACGACCCCTTGAAAATTGTCTGTGACTCAGTTTTTAATATTTACACCACTGTAGCTTGTTATGACCCTTCACTTGATGTTAAATTTTTGCACTACAGAAGGTCTAAATGCATTTCTGTTCTACGCAGCATGATATTAGTTCCTTGTACACCAATTTTTAGGGATAAAAAAGGGTTGTAGCATATTCAAAAAATTTGTATAAGGGAGGGAGGTTAAAAAATGGCCGATTTACGTTTTATTTTTTGTGATCTAAATATGTTTTAGAATGTTAATCCAAATGGTTAACAAAAAGTTTTACACCACATCTTATAGTAGAAAAAATATAAAGTGAAAAAAATAAAGATCCAAGAGTTTTATGAAGAAAAGAAGAACTTTTTTTGTACCTTGCTTGAAAATGTGTTCAAATGTTTGACTTTGGTTAAACTGTTTTTTTACACTAAAGACAAGCTTATTATGGATATCTTCAAAGAATATGATATGGATTATACAGTGGTCAGCAGAAGTGTTCGGACAGTAATTACAATCTCAATTTAATAGTAACACTTGTCGAGTTTGGTAGGTAGGTGCTGATTTTTTCAGCTAATTATAACTAAAGAGCCACTTGTAAACTAGAAAGAGTACCATCATTCACATTGAGCCACTTGCATGGGCTGCAGTTCATGATGTGTCAATCATGGGTGTCCAATTCATTATGCACACAAGTTGTGCATCTGAAAAATCTTGAGAATCGACATGTATTTATGGAGACCTCTTGCATTTCAAGACACATTGTGATTGAATAAGATTGCTCTTGATTAGCTATGGCTCCTAGAAGGACTCTTGCTGAACGTAAGTTAGTTCTTCAGATGCATGAGAGAGGGAATTCGTACTCCGAAATTTCAGCGGTTCTAGGCATCTCTCGAAGCACTTGCCATGCTATTGTGCGGAGGTTTACAATGAGAGGTCATTTGAGAGATGCTCCTTCACAAGGGAGACCTCGAATTCTTGATGAACGTGGTGATCGTGAGGTTGTAAGGTTGTTGAATGCACCATCTAATGGTACAGCTGCAGCAGTGGGTAGAGAAATGCGATCTCAAGGATTGGATTTGAGTGATGATACAATTAGAAGATGTCTTCAGAGGCAAGGATTGAGAGCACGAGTGAAAACTAAGAAGCCATTCTTGTCAAAGAAACACAAAGCACGTCGATATGCATGGGCAAAGAAGTGTAGGCATGCAAGTTGGATGGACTGGAGTTATGTGGTTTTTTCAGATGAGTCAAAATTCAATTTGTTTGGCTCAGATGGGAGGCAGTATTGTTGGAGGAAGAGAGGAGAGCATCTTTTAGATCAGCATGTGCAACCTACTATCAAATTTGGAGGTGGAAACATTATGGTTTGGGGATGTATGACTTGGGAGGGAATTGGCAACCTTCGTCTTATAGAAGGAAACATGGATAAGTTTGTGTATCGTGAAATTTTGGAGATGGAGCTCATGAATACTATACACATGTATGATTTAGGAGAGGAGAATGTTATTTTTCAGCACGACAACGATCCCAAACATACTTCTAAGTATGTTACAGATTGGTTGTTAGCACAGAAGTTTCAACTAATTTGGCATCCAGCTCAATCTCCTGACTTGAATCCTATAGAACACCTTTGGAATGAAGTAGATCGTCGTATGAGAATGTCAAAGAAGAAACCCACTAACAAGAAGGATTTGTGGGAGAAATTGCAAGAAATTTGGTATAGCATTGAGATTGATACCGTGAGGAAATTGATCATGTCTATGCCTGAGAGAGCTGCAGATGTTTATCAAGCAAAAGGTGGCTATACACGATGGTAGTCATTATGATTGTACATTCAAGTTTTTAGGTAGTCCTCATGATTCTACATTCAAGTTTTTAGCTTGATTTTGTAGCTCATGGCTTTGTTTCCAATGTAAATAGATAACCACTTCACTTTTTGCATAAAGAATTGGACACCCACATCATGTGTTTTATTTTTGATTGATTTCTTGATTGACATTTTTTATTATGAATGTTGTGTTACATGTTTTTTGTAACTATGTGATTGTATGTTTAAATTTTTACAACTTGAATGTGAGTTACGTAAGAAAACTAGCTCATATTGGAAGTGGAAGCGTCCTGTCCGAACACTTCTGCTGACCACTGTAGGTCTCCTACCACTCTGTTCCTCCGTAACGCCCGTTCGGGTTTGTGCCCCATTCATTCCGGCGCACCTCACAGCGCGGAACGTGCGCGACAACAGGGCATTATGAAATCTCACGGCATTTTGCCCGGGTAGATTAAGAAATAAATAAATAAAACAATTCACTGCCCCGATTGGACGTTACGCCGGGTGAGGCCCTGGCGGTCAGGCCTCACGGGCTGTGAGGTTCCCTCCACGTCGGGCTACCGCCCTCTGCGTCAGGCACCTCACAGCCCGTGAGGCCCTCCCGCGAGGGCCTCACCCTATACATTCTATCTACAGAGCCAACAACCTTCTTCTATTAGTATAGAGCAATGCAATGGAAGCACCTTACTAGTATTAAGATCAACTTTCTCTACTACAGCTTCATATGTTTTCAATATCAATGTATGTAGTCTATGGTATTATTTACGTCGACTAGGAAGTCACTCAAATTGAACATTGAAAGATCATACCTATTGTCACCAAAGAGAGAAAAAACGACTTTGACCTCTCCTTTGTACTCTCGAACAGTAGTATTGTTTGGTTGTTTGGATAGTATTGTGTGGACTTAAATGTCAAACAACAACTTAGTAAGATATTACAACATAGTCGACGGCTTAACACATACCATTAGAACAACGTATACTCCATTCCACTAACACATAGACAAACATAGACAATCCCATTGCATCCGTGATATTACACTTTCATGCATATCAATGTAGATCAACAAAAATCAAAGTCACACATACCAATCTCAAACGTGATCCAATCGTAGCCGATCGAATCGAGAAGACGAGCACCTATACTTGCTTCGTTTTGTGTTTCACTCAGCAGTTCTTATCCTCAACACCAGTGCATGCTAAAAGTATGCTTGGTTTGCAATACTAGTTCACTAGCATAAGAGTGCAGCAAACACATGCTTGGCATCCATACCAACACACCTTTAGACAGCCTCCAATAGTACAGTCCATCCTACAAAATGCACCGTCAACATAATATGGTTACCTAGCGGCTGAAATAACTATGATCATGAGAAGTAATTGGTGCTATAGAGCACTACTTAAACGAAGTGGCGGCTAAATAAGGAGCTGACAGACGAACATGCGGGGCTTGAATAGATGACATGACTATAAAGTTCAGTAACTCTAACATTAGAAACTATGACAATCACTACTGGGTGGGCACAAAGAGAATGCTGGCTGCAACCTCAAAGACTTTGTCTTATAGCATAGAGATGGTTCATCCGTGTCCATTAGAGATTGTCATCTTTCCTAAACCTTTAAATATATAAACACTTCCATTGGCTTCCATTTGCAATAATCTCCACTTTGCCTAGCCTAGGGACAGTCCAATGTGAGGAGCTGAAGGATGAACAGCTCTTCACATGTCTCGAACACCACACTCTTGCATCAACATTGCTTCTCACTCTTCACTTTGTAAAGACTAGTTCTTTTTTTGGTGGGATTGTTAAGAAAAGGGGGTGTTTTTTATTTTGGATAGATTCTTAAATTTAAACAAAAAGATCTTTTTTTAGGAAACTTTTATACTAGATTGTCCATGGTAAAAGATGTTAAGAGGTATTTTTACAATATTTTTTGGATTTGTGCTTTGAAACTAAATACCACTGAAAGTAAAAAATTTGAAACTTTGGGCATCTAAAAGCTTTTGCTAGAAGTTTCTATTGACATTGAGATTTTTTGTACATACAGTGGTCAGCAGAAGTGTTCGGACAGGACGCTTCCACTTCCAATATGAGCTAGTTTTCTTACGTAACTCACATTCAAGTTGTAAAAATTTAAACATACAATCACATAGTTACAAAAAACATGTAACACAACATTCATAATAAAAAATGTCAATCAAGAAATCAATCAAAAATAAAACACATGATGTGGGTGTCCAATTCTTTATGCAAAAAGTGAAGTGGTTATCTATTTACATTGGAAACAAAGCCATGAGCTACAAAATCAAGCTAAAAACTTGAATGTAGAATCATGAGGACTACCTAAAAACTTGAATGTACAATCATAATGACTACCATCGTGTATAGCCACCTTTTGCTTGATAAACATCTGCAGCTCTCTCAGGCATAGACATGATCAATTTCCTCACGGTATCAATCTCAATGCTATACCAAATTTCTTGCAATTTCTCCCACAAATCCTTCTTGTTAGTGGGTTTCTTCTTTGACATTCTCATACGACGATCTACTTCATTCCAAAGGTGTTCTATAGGATTCAAGTCAGGAGATTGAGCTGGATGCCAAATTAGTTGAAACTTCTGTGCTAACAACCAATCTGTAACATACTTAGAAGTATGTTTGGGATCGTTGTCGTGCTGAAAAATAACATTCTCCTCTCCTAAATCATACATGTGTATAGTATTCATGAGCTCCATCTCCAAAATTTCACGATACACAAACTTATCCATGTTTCCTTCTATAAGACGAAGGTTGCCAATTCCCTCCCAAGTCATACATCCCCAAACCATAATGTTTCCACCTCCAAATTTGATAGTAGGTTGCACATGCTGATCTAAAAGATGCTCTCCTCTCTTCCTCCAACAATACTGCCTCCCATCTGAGCCAAACAAATTGAATTTTGACTCATCTGAAAAAACCACATAACTCCAGTCCATCCAACTTGCATGCCTACACTTCTTTGCCCATGCATATCGACGTGCTTTGTGTTTCTTTGACAAGAATGGCTTCTTAGTTTTCACTCGTGCTCTCAATCCTTGCCTCTGAAGACATCTTCTAATTGTATCATCACTCAAATCCAATCCTTGAGATCGCATTTCTCTACCCACTGCTGCAGCTGTACCATTAGATGGTGCATTCAACAACCTTACAACCTCACGATCACCACGTTCATCAAGAATTCGAGGTCTCCCTTGTGAAGGAGCATCTCTCAAATGACCTCTCATTGTAAACCTCCGCACAATAGCATGGCAAGTGCTTCGAGAGATGCCTAGAACCGCTGAAATTTCGGAGTACGAATTCCCTCTCTCATGCATCTGAAGAACTAACTTACGTTCAGCAAGAGTCCTTCTAGGAGCCATAGCTAATCAAGAGCAATCTTATTCAATCACAATGTGTCTTGAAATGCAAGAGGTCTCCATAAATACATGTCGATTCTCAAGATTTTTCAGATGCACAACTTGTGTGCATAATGAATTGGACACCCATGATTGACACATCATGAACTGCAGCCCATGCAAGTGGCTCAATGTGAATGATGGTACTCTTTCTAGTTTACAAGTGGCTCTTTAGTTATAATTAGCTGAAAAAATCAGCACCTACCTACCAAACTCGACAAGTGTTACTATTAAATTGAGATTGTAATTACTGTCCGAACACTTCTGCTGACCACTGTATGACTTCATAGAACACCTTGTTTCAGCCCCTTGATGCGAGTCCTTTTAGTATTGGAAGACCCACATCGGAAAGACGTCATTTAGGTTGGTTAATGCAGGAAAGGAGCACTTATGGAGGTTTGGAGATTCCACCAACCCCGCCATTCGGACCGAAGGCCTCCATTCCAAAAGCTCATACATGCACAATGCCAAAAGAAACAATCAGGTCAGCCTCTGCACAACTGTTTGAGTCGTATTCTAGAGGCAGGCCTGGATTTCAAACTTCCAGTGTACAGCGAGGAACTAGTCCGAGGAGTAGTCGTGTGATAAACAAGAATTTGACCCACGGTGTCTACGAGACACATGGCAAACAAGACAACCCGCTAGATAGCGACAATGCTGGAATTGAGAACATCGGATTAGCGGAAGGATGGTTGCCTACCCCAATGTCAGCATACTCTCATCCGGTCCTACTTGCAAGGCCAACAAGGTCAACAAGTGCTTTAGATTCAGAACATCAATTGCAGGTTACAAGCAATAGACCTCCCGTCGAACCTCCCAACGTAGGTGCAACAGGACCATCACGGCAGTCGATTCAGAGAAAAGCCAAGCAACATTATGCAAAACACAAAAAAACGAATGACGGTTCACGATTTGTCGTAGAATGCAACAGCGCTCGGAACATTGGCAAATTAAAAACCCGGGTTCGTACTGCGGTTAACAAGCTGATGGCGCTATATCTGGATGTCTCACAAATACGCTATGACGACAATGATGAACGATTTATTCTAATCCAACATTTGATTCATCAGGAGTTCGATTTTCAACCTCCTGTGAAACTTACCTGGATGGTCAGCTACATGAAGAAGTCAATGCAAAAGAGTAGATCAGAATTTAGACACCAGTACGACCAAACCGGTGAGAGACATTCCAATTGTCCTCAAAGGGCGTTTCCTTTACTAGTGGCATGGTGGTTAAGTGCTAGTGGAAAAAACAGAGGAGGTAGAATGCATATAATTAACGAGAAGAGGTCAGCAACGAGAAAAGCAGTGATTGACGAATTACCATCCGCTGAAGAAGAAAGTCTAGAAGGTGATGCCATTTCGGTAAGTGGACACGTATCATAAATTTTTTATCCATCTCAATTTTTAAAAAATAACCTAAAATACATCATATATGAACACCTATGTACAACTAGAATCTGAATATGGAATGTATTCATAGACCGAGAGGGTCGAAATGATATAGGAGAGTTGCATTTGATAAATCCACCCTGTCATATTTGAAGGAAGTACGAACTCTGCCAAAAGAAACAAGAACGCACCATTGCAGCAGCGAGACCTTTGAAGAAAACGAGGACGTCTATAATGACCCATTAGAATTTGTTCCCTCTCTTTCAACCGATTTTTGGAACACGGTTGAGACAGCAGAGAATTGTATTCCCGAGAAGCGTATCAGTGATGAGGTGATGCACCATTGTATTGACGACATTTGTATTCTAGAGTAGCTCGACATTTGGTACTTCTACATGTTCCCTTGTGGTGGTGCAGAGCAATGTGCCATTCTATGCTGAAAGTGGACAAGACTACAACAACTCTGGAGGTTCAGCGGCGATGCAATCATGTCCACCACGGTATGACAAAGATATCGATAGCTTGAAATGCAATGTCGACCTCATTTTGACAAGAATGGACAAATATGACCAACTGACAGTACGTATTGAAGAACTAAAAGGTATAATGTTGCAAAGATTGAGCACACCGGCTATAAATGCATCGGAACGAGGGAAGGAGAAAGATTACTCTTCACAGGAATTGGATTTCCAAGCTCCAGACATAGTTTGGTCAGGTGATGACCCTAGACTACAAACGGTGAACATTCTATCAAATGAACGTGTTGTGGAGATCCCAAGTGGAACAAGAATGTTGGATATCTCCGGACCTTCAACAAGAACTAGGAGAAATAAGCGAAAGGCCGTCAAAGGAAGTGAAGACGATTTTGAAAGTAAAAACACAATACCTATGCCTCTTTTCTCATATGTCTTGTGTACCATCAAATTCGAAGGACGTTTAGGGTAGCTTTGCTTGTTTCAAAAATCAAGTGTGGTAGGATCACTAATCATATTAATTGGTTCTTCATGACATAGCTTATAACAACTTTGGAGAGCTCACTTGTGATCATCCCTGCGCGCGGCTTGCTTTTGTATCAGGACCTTTGACTCAAGTGGCACTAACCGCTTCAAAAAAGACAAGAGGGGATTCACCAAGTAAGAAGAACGGCATAGATACAAGTAAGACTTATCTGGATTCTACTGGAGGAAAAATGGTGGAAATATTGGAGGTGCATAATGGACGAGGGAGACCCAAATTTTTGGTTACCCAAGATCGTGGGCGCAAACGACGTAGCAAGTTTTTGGAATTTTTCCCTCCAACATTGTTAATTCCCATGAAGGATCAGGTACTGAATTTCCCTTGAGTTGTTGAAGTTGGCGCTACTAAAAAAGTGATAGAATCTAGTAGTTATCATCTATCTTTTGTAATGAATGCTTTACTTCTTGTGCAATATAGATTGACAAACCTTTGCCACCCAACAAAGACGTGTGGGTGCTTCATCCCAACAAACGTGGCGGTCCTATTGCTCTAGGGAGGACTGGATTCAGTTTTAAAGCACCACTGTCAAAGTTACAAGCAACACCTTGGTCTGGTATTACTTGGGAAAGTGGGATGCAAGTAGTCGAAATCATAAAAATATTTGAAGCTTCAGTTAAGGTGATGCATCCGACAAAGCAACGAAACAGAGAGGTTAAAACTTTGGACCATGTAGAGGACGCGGACTTTGCTGAAGAGACGCTCGTGATGTGGGGCTCTGATTACCTTGTACAATTGAGGATCCGGACAAGAAGAAGAAGTAATGATATGAGGTACACAAATAATACTTTCTCTATTCATTAAACTCTATGATGTTTACAGATTTTAATTGCTTGCGTTTTTGAAAATTGCTCACTACACACATGTGACATAATAAATACAAATAGGTGTGATGTAGAAGAGGAGGTTCAAGTTCAATATAGAAGATGGTGGTTGTCTCTAAGTAGAGGAAAGAAGCATAAATTTACCAATTGAAGGATATGCAACATCATCATGTTGTTCATGACTTGAAAGAGGTAGACATATGGAACTCATATTTGTGTTGTGGTAACGTAGTTTTAAATACTGTGATAGTGATGTTATGTAAGTGGGATAGTGTGAAGCTAAAATAACCTTATTTACATGTGCATTTGGAATAGTGGTTACATATTTTATGTGCCACAAGTATTCAACAACAATTTGTGTTTTGGAGGAATGTATAGAACTGCAGTGAGTGAACTTCAGTAGAACTGAGTGTTTGGAAGTTGTATACAAATAGAGTTGGATGCGGAAGTTTGTGGTGGGGATTAAGAGATGGGGTCCCGGCCGAAGAAGACATTGATGAATATAACATTGCTATTAAATGTGCTATACAGTAGCTTTGAAGCCTATATCTCCTGTGATTCTCCAAATCGGAAAAATTATGAAAGAATTGCATGTCTACACTTGATAAATAAACTCCCATATTATTTAGAAAGGAAATGAAAAAGTACTTGAAAATAAATCTTCAATGTATACCACGTATACAAGTTGATATTCTGACTGGGACATATATAAAAGCGTATTGTTATATGTCAAACAATATGTCGGCTGTACTATTCAATAGACAACGTATATAAATGACCTTGAAAAAAAATTCCATGTCTAAACCCTAATCCCGGATCATTTATCCAGGGCCCCCTACGAAGATAATACCATGATGCCATCCAAAAAGAACACGTTGACGTCAAATACCCTGTTATAACCCGACATACCATATACCTTCATGTTGACGTCGTACCATGGTGGATGTATCCATCTATATCCGGTGCAAGAGAACCTAGTAGATAATGTTATCCACCGTTGCAAGTATCTGTACCCGGATTAGTTCATATTTGTGTTGACGCTCGGTGTGGCATTGTCAATCTATACTCGGATTTAAGCGGAGCCCTGATGGATACCCCATATACAGATGACCTACATGCTATCCATGTGGACTTTAATCAGATTCTAATGCCCAAGTGGATACCCTATCCTATATCCACGTTGCCCTTATCTGGGCATTAAGGCCTAGTCAGATAGCCTACCATATATCCATGTTGCCTTACCCAGTTGTTAAGACCTGGCAGGATACCCTACCCGACATCTTTGTTGCTATTACTTGGATATTGAGGCCCGACCCTAAAACCATACGTGCTATCTATTGTACTTTGGTAGACTTTAAACCATATGGATAATCAGGTTCAATTATGTACTTTATACCCAGCAACAGTTGAAGTATCGGACATAGTCATGAACATATTGAAACCCTAGTTTAGGTCCTTTTCATATTAGGCCGGGGCACAACAGCAAAGATGACGTCATATTGGATATCCCGGAATAGGCGAGCTATTGAGAATGTTGAACAAGATATCATAGAAAGCAGCGCCCACCACATGTCGCGCATGCAAGATTTGTTACAATGCCACAGTAAAACATATGTCAGAAGAGAAAACCTTTTCAAGGGATGCGTTAAAAAAACAGGAGCTGTGACCAAAGGGAACGACGTTGGAACCTAGGAATTCACACCTGGGAGTGCTGCAGAGCATTCCCAACTCCCTTCCTAATATCCTTGGGGTGTTGTAGTGAGTATGCTTCTACGACTTGTCGGACATTTCGATGTAATAATGCATCAACTTCTCCATGCCATGAGGTTTGAATGCACCGATCGTCGACTCCGGGGGTACATTAAACAGCCTCTTGACATCGACCTTGACCTTCTTGTCTCTGTCTCCAAGGAAGAAGCAGCCCTGACACTCCATCCATAATTTTTGATAAATTTCTTGGACGTTGGTGTAGTCGAGTGTCTCTCCATACCCGAGCGCATGAGAGAGCTTTGAAAGTGCAGAGGCCATTGTATTGGCCAACTCCTCCTCTGAAATGAGCTTCGTCTTCTTCCTTGAAGAGCACTCCGGCTTCTTGGCAGCTGAGCGCTTCTTGACGGGGGAAGCGGACAGCTTGTTGCTCAGGGTGCTTCTGCTTGTTCTTGCGCCTAGTGTTCTAACCGGTACTCAAGCTTGGCTCAACTCCTGGCTACCAGTCTCGGCCCCTAACACTATCGAAATCGATATAGGGCGCCTATCCGCGATTGTCTTTGCCTTCTCTAGAGCAGCAAAGGTATTCATTCTAGATAGAATGATGTGGAGCTTATTGGCTACAGCCTTCGCTTTTAGCGGTTGACCACTACTACTCTCCCATTTCTTTAGTGAGATTTCGTAGTCGATCTAAGCCACTACTTCATCAAAATTTAGACACCCTAAGTGTCTCTGCACAATCCTCGATAGAGAAAGGAGATACATCATTATTCACTACAATAGTAAACATATATTCTTGAGCTCCCAGCAATTCAAGTGGTTGTTGTCGTCTTCATCGTCAGCATCTAGGTCGACGTGCTTTTGCTGGAAGAAGTGCTGCACCTAGGTCACCATCATGTCCTTCTCATTTTTGCATGCATACAAAACGGAGCAGAAACATTAGATCTCTGAATTGATAATCCAAATAAGTTGGAGAGGTTACACTTTAGCTCGACTCAAGCTAAAGTGTACCCTGATACAAAGTTTGTCAGCTCGATTTAGCTACGTTTTTACAGTCATTCGAAGAACATGAGTAGACACTATGAATCATCCCACGTCTACTTTTTATGCAATTCCCCACACCGTGGAAAAGCTTACAAACCGATCCAATCACTCACGAACCTCACGCTTTGAGGTTCTCAAGTGGTTGGAATAGGACCGAAGCTCATACACAATTCAGAAAGTTTCACGAGAAGTAGACATGAGTTGAGATACCTAACTATGATTACTCGACGGTTAACATGGCTATATTTTAGCTGATGCTTCATCTTTAGCTCGACTCAAGCTAAAGTGTGACCATATACATAGTATGGTTGTACAATTTTGCTACGATAAACACCATATGTGTTATATTGGGAGATTTAGCGACTTCCAAATTAACACATGTAGAACATAAGAGCTAAAGTGCACATCTAAACTCTACACTATGGAGGGATATAAGTTTCCATTAAATTGGGAGGTAATGTTCACTACAAAAATCCCTAGAAAAATAAGTACTACGGATAACATTACATTACGAATCTAACTATAATATTGAAAAGAAGAACACATTAGTCGACACTTCTATTATACCACATGTGTTCATTGAATATGAATAGCTAAATATGCACACTGAAGCCTTTTAGTTCCAAAATTCTCTCGAACCTACTAACCCGGATTAACACCATGCTCCAAGTTAGCTAAAAGTGAGCTAACTAACGGACAAATAGGCACTTGTACGAGAATTAACTAAACATATTGTGATGAGTCTTTTTTTAAATAAAAAAAATTCCAGTTCACCTTGAGGAATACACATTGGCAAAAAAAATAAGTAACGAGTTTCAAATGATAGTGTTCAGAAGTGGAAAAAAAGTTGCACACACATTACCTCTCTTCGAACTAAAGTGACCCCATCACTTAGAGGTGCAATGGACTCAAAAAAGCAATTCCACACACTTTAGCTCCACTTGACCTAAAGTGCGCACCATTACTAAGTTCAATGAACTAAAAAGAAGACTTGCTCACACTTTAGCTCCACTAGAGCTAAAGTGTGAACCAACATTTACTTTCTACCATTCTACCATGAAGGCAATTAGAGGTGTTATTGATTTCAAGATTAGAAGTAATTTACCACATTGTTTTTTAAAAACGAAACAGAAACATACTGCAAATTATCACTGATACGCAAAAACAATGGAGAGAATATATCATAGCAATCATTGGAATCACATATAGTCATACAGAGTGTAATCGAAAACAAATATCTATAATCTCAGCACCAATTGATCTAACCATATTAAATGAAGTATCACGCAACGGAATCCAAAATCTAGGAAAAAGAAAGTCCATTAATCTAACTCTACTACGATTCGGCCCTTGCAAGTGCTTCCAAGGAGGCCTTGATAATCGCTACTTGACCCTTCGGAAAATTTGTAGTTGAATCTTGAACATGACCTCCATCCCTTTTTGAAGACCTAGGTTTCCATGCTGTCAAGATTGAATCCGTACTCTCCCACGTTATGGCTATCCCCTTTTCAATTGTCCAGCGAAGGTTGCAATCTGTATCCCGATCTTTATAGAACTTCAGAACATCCCGATCGCGCGATATAGGGTGGAAGAATTGAATACGGATGGTGTTCGGCATGTCCGGGTTAGAGTTAGGATCTTAAATTGCTTGAGCAATCCAAAATGGGCGTTCGTCTCCATCACAAGGCCGCAATGCAATAAAATAGCCAGTAAAAAGATCACGACCAACTCTAAACAAAGGAGGTGGACGATCGCGTCTCTGGCCAACAAAATGCTCATCTTCACGGTACTCCTCACAAACCTCACCCTCCACTGAGAACTCATCTTCAATAGCATGGGCAATTCGGGTTGTTGGCCAGAAGCCGTCTTCCAATGATATCGGCGTATCCATTGGAAGAATCAGAGCATCTCTAACGTCGCGCCAATAGTACGATAGCGGCTCAAAACGTGATCTGGCTTCAACTGACTCCCGCGAGGATTGCTCCCAGTGATCGATGAATCCTGAAAGCCCCTTTACAATCTCAGGGAGATGTCGCATTGTAGAAGGCTTCAATGCGTCAGGTTTTCCGCGAGGCCATAAACTTCTCCCTTCAGTATCCTCCTTCCACAATTTGATGCCACTACCTTCTCCACCCTTAGGAAACCAATTCTCATCATGACAAAGGATTTTATACTTCATTACCGGACAACCACTTGAGTCCACATAAAACTTGAACTGATGAGCCTTCGTATGACCTTGCAAAGCTTCATCACCGTCCCCAATCATATCCCCAATGAACTTCTTAAAGTCAGGAACCTCTTGGATGAGATGCGAGATTGTGGGAACACTCTCATTTTTCATAAACGACCTCATGAGCAGAGGAATGGTTGGAAAACTCTCCTTCCTCAGAGTCATACTCCAACGTCCAAATAAGGCATCTATATCATCATGTGTATGACCAACTAGCATGAAATTAACATATACCTCGCGGAAGATTCGTTTAGCAACAAGGAGAGACCAAAAACAGAAAACAAATCTATTTTTGTTATCACCAACAGCATTGTCCATTTGCACGTTCAATATTGGAGGCAAAGGCCTTCCTGAAGCTCGGATATCTGGAATCTGCTCTAATGGATCCAAACACATCTCAGCACCCCGTAATACCGCCGCATACAATGGATGAGAACTAGATTCTGGAAAGAGTTGTCGGGACGTTGATTTCGGAGGCGCCTCCAAGTCACGCAATAGCTTTGCGAACGACCCGACCGTGTAATTGGCATCATGGGAGTATAAATCAAGGCCGTAACGGGCGTAACGCTGGTCCACATGACCATGGGCAAGCATGCCTGTGATTGCAAGAGGCAACTTTAAAAGCCCATTTAAGTGCTTTATTTTATGTGAAAATACTGGGGAGGTGGTCTTCGAGTGATCCATCTTATCATACATGATGGTGAGAACCTCCTACGGCGACGACTTTGATCGAAATCGGTTCAGGTAGCACAAGTCCCGATGTGCGAAAGCAGAATCGATGTGAGCCTGCATCTTCTTTTGCCATAGCAGAGATGCTTGAGTTCCCGGTTGAGTAAGCTTCTTCTGATCGTGGTATTTGTCACACGTAGAACAACGGGCAAAGTTGTCTCCACCTTTCTTGGCATAGTACTCAGGGAAGCTCACTCGCCGAATCTTACTCAAGCTTCAGGTTGAGATAGGCAGCAATCCACAATCACCGAGATGATCATCAAGAAGTGGTATCTGATCCTTCCACTTAAAACTTGCAGGTAAGACCTTTGTCACAGCCTTCTCGCCAGATGGGAGAACACGAGACTTGTGAGGCATGTGGTCTGCATGTCTATCAAGGATGGCTCCAAGAGCGGCGGTAGCCACAACCGTATGACCTCTAGGCTTACGCAAACCGGTATTGCCATGGTGTTGAGCAGCATGACCAGCGGCAGCGTCCTTCGCATTTCGATAGAAAGTACTCGAACTTACACCCATGATTTTCATCCAGGCATGAGCACAAACATCCACACCCTCTAGAGTCACAACCTTCCTACCCGCTGCGTTTCTATGAAACTGTCGATGAACGTCGAGTTTGATATGATTTCTGAACTGCACGATGGTCTCATTGTACAAGCGCGTACGGAGGGCTTTTATTTTATCTCTAGGGTAGTGGTGAATATAGTTTTGAATGCAACAACTATTGCTCGCAACTGCATTAATGGAAAGAGGGGTCATGAGGAATTGAGCATTCCTGGACACTGTTGGACGTGTATTCCTTGAAGAATTGTCGTACGAACGAGAGCTGCCACCTAGAGGTCTGTTACTCGCAACCAACCAGACATTGTAAACGTCCCTAAGGCAATGATGGAAGAGACTCACACCGTTTAAAAAGACTTGTTGAATTGGCCACGACTTAAACGAGTACCTCCATTTGTCAGGAGCTTCCTCGTGAACAAAAGTACTGGACACCTGTACTACAACATTCGAATCCCCGAGAGGACCAGAGGAACCTAGAAGTGCACTGGACCGGACATTGCGAACCAACCCCTCTGCAACGCGAACACCCAAACCATTGTGAAGCGAAACAGTCATCCCGGCCCACAGACGGCGAGGAATAACATCAAACTCTGGAAGGTCTGGGTTAACGGGAGCGTCAACATGAACATTGTCGTCCTCCGAGGACGACATCCTGCATTCCAATGAGAAAAGTATTAGATAATCCTTCTAATAAGTATGGGTAAATACCTTGTAGGAATGGATATCAATGCAGATGCATATAAAGTGGATAATTTAGCTCGAATCAAGGTAAGGTCTAGCGCTTGAGAAATAACTTGCATGTAACTGAATTGACATTGTGCAACAGGCAGTTTTAGCTCGACTCGAGGTGAACTCGGATTGTATTATTCGACAAGAGTACAATTTCATGTCAACACTCTTAATGCGATTATGAAATAATCACACCCTTGATAATGACATTTTAGCTCGAGTTGAGCTAAACTGTCATACCATAATTACAACGCCAGTTTAGCTCGAGTCGAGCTAAACTGCTGTCGAAGATAAGGTATGACTGTTTAGTTTGACTCGAGCTAAACTGTCGTTGAATTTATAGTATGACACTTTAGCTCGATTCGAGCTAAAGTGTCCTCCCGTGATTCACGGCGTCATTTTCGTTCTTCGTATTGACAAACTTTTCAGCCTATGAATCTGCCTGTCTGTATACTAGCACCCGAATTCCTGCGTTAGTCATCGACATAGTCGCAGTGACGCTTCAAAATCACAGTGACAATTGGAACTAGAGCAAAAACCTTCACTGTCACATCCTAATTGCTAGAGTGCACGGAGAATGCAAGAAGTATACATCAATGTGTACCTTATGAAGTAGACTTTCGGTGCGTTGTTGCGTCGCGCAAGAGCCGAACTCAATCGTGCGCAACCCTAAACCCTCCTCAACCTCCCACACTTGTACCACCTCCAAGCCTCTCCCAAACAACCTTGCACAACAACCAAACTGAGAAGGGAAAAAAATGAAGAAAGTGGGCGGAGGTTCGGCGAGGTCACTCACGGACACACGGCCGTTTCAGAATTGGCGGGAGAAAATTTTGAGAATTAGCGGGAGGAAACTTTTCCACCGCCCCTTAAAAAAAACAAATTTGAAATCTTGGCGGGAAACTTAATGACCTATTTCCTGGTCGACTAAAATAAGGAAGAGTACATACCTCGAATATACTCAAAAATGCAAGTAATATACACGTAAATGTGGGATTCAGGGTTAGGGTAATGCTCAGGATTAGGGTTAGGGTTAGGGTTCGGGTTTAGGGTTTAGAATTTTGGGTTCAGGATTTGGGTTTAGGGTTTAGGGTACTTGGTTTTGGTATTATCTTGCCAATGATATATCATTTCAATTTGCTAATACTTTGAATATTCCGGATATTGACAATTCAACTACGGTATAGGAAAATGTAGAGAACATATTGAAATAATTAGAGTGAATTTGTATTACAATCCAAATAGAACTTATCTATAAAGTTGAAAGAAAAGACCTTTACAAATGAGTAGCATTATAAAAACAAAAAACAAATTATATGTGCACTTGAATTTTGAGCAAAAAAATATGTATTCAAACATGCTTTGGACATCATTTCTTTGGGGATTTTTAAAAGTTTATAATGTTACTATTTTGTAATTAACTTTGATTGTTCATTCTTTCGCAAGAATCCCAACTGTCCCCATGGTCTGGATTTGGAATTGAAATTGATTACTATCTACTATGTATTCAAAGACTAAAAATGTGTGGAAACTAATAGTTGGATTAAAATAAATTATTCTTGAGTTCACATTGTACTATCATGAGTTTAGGGTGTGACAATCTAAGCATGATATGAAAGATGGAGGAATTCTTGACCATGCACAATTTATTTTATGTTTTGATGTGAAATTAAAGACTCTATCACTTGTAAAACATAGAGAGTGGAACAATATTAAAAGATTTAAAGAAGAAATGGAATAACCTCCCCATGACAATTAAAGGATAATCAAATTATAAAATATAACTAGTGCAAAGTGTACCACTTGGTGCATCAAGCATAATTTAATGTTAATAATGTAAGTAATTTTGGATTTATTTATACATGCAATAAACGAATAAGTAGTTTTTTAGCACGTTCAAGTGGGCTCAAATTATATTTTAAATTCTCAAATTTTTGTACAAGAATGGTGGAAAACATGAGGCATATTACTAAGTAATTTATTTTTGTATTCATGAACGTCTTCAATAAAAGTTATGCTAGCCAAAAGAGAAACTTCTCGATTGCCTGCAGTTCGAGCAACTTATGCTATGACCTTATGCTATGACACACTATGGAATGTGATATTTTCTATACATAGAAGTAATATGAGGACGTTTGATATTGTGGAAAAACATGGTATTTTTCTAGTGAAAAATAAGATTATATCCCAACTCATACATTTTCACATATTGTCGCATATTTTTCGTCTAGGGTACCAATAATACTTAGACTTCATATCCAATGAAGACTAGAAGATCGTCATATTTTTTTGCTTTTTAATTTTATTATTGGAGATTTAGGTCTGCATATTTTGAAAAGCCTTTTAAAATTAAAAAGATTTCTATTTCACCTTGTGAAATACTTTACTAGGAAGAGACGTAGGGAGTTTAAAATGACTGTTTGAAAAAGTGGAAATAGACATTGCACACACATCAGCTCGGTTTTTAGCAGAGGTGTGCCCGATCACTATGAGCAAAGAACTAAAAGGAGTGTGTGCACACACTTTAGCTTCAATAGTGCTAACGTGTGGCCCATCACTAGGTGCAGTGAACTAAAAAGAAAATACGTAAGTTTAGCTCTACTAGAGCTAAATTGTGCACCACCACTAAATGAAGTGGATTAGAAAGCAAAAATGCACTCTTTAGCCCCACTACACACAAGATGGCTTCTAGTGTAGTGGACACTAAATACGAACCCATACACTAATTGTAAAATTTACAATAAGTGTAGTGACAAAACTATCATACTACTAAAATCATAATCCGCGCAGTGAACTACGCACCGATCAATCGCGCAGTCAACCGTGCAGTGAACTATAGGAATGGTGCAGTCAACTGTGTAGTTAATTGCGCAGCCAACCGCGCAGTGAATCATGTTACTTTTGTTTTAATATAGTTTGTAATATAAATACTACATAAAAATGGTTGGACTAATGCGTTGCAAAGCATTAGCTTGAGTTTTTGGGTGTGACAAATTTGCATTTGTGTATTGCAATTTGTGCTCTTGATTACAAATTTGACGTTGAAGATATTTTTTGAGTTAAACACTAAAGATTGAATTGTAAATTATGAGTTGTAAACTTGGAGTGAAAAATTTGTGAAGTTGGAGTTGTGATCTTGGAGGTTAGCATACAAAGTTGGAGTTGCAAAATTGCATATTCGAGTTGTGGAGATTGAAATTACAAGTTTTGAGGTGAGATTGCAAGTTTTGAGATTGTGATTGCAAATTGAGTTTGTGGGTGTGTGAATTTGAGATTGTAATTGCAAGTTGAGTTTCTCGGTCTGTAAATTTTGCATTTGTGTGTTGCAATTTGTGCTTATAAAAATAAAATGAAACTCTTGATTACAAATTTGAGATTCATAACATTTTTGAAATTCCATGTTAAAATGCAAAAAATCAAAAACTTATTTAATTTTTTTCTATTCTATTTTATTACATTATTAAAAGTCATGCATAGGTTTCAAAGATATATTTATATTTTATGTAGATTGTTGTTACCTTTCTTTTTTATATTTTGTGATATAAAAACTACATTAAAATGGTTGAACTATTGCGTTGCAAAGCAAGCGCGAACTGCTAATATTACACTAAATGTCAACTACTACACTAAATGTCAAACCTAGTAAATAGTGGAACATAAAGTTAGGTAAGGAGCAAAAGGAAAATCTTAAAAATTGGACAAAGTATAAAGTACATGTGAAGGGAAAATGAAATTTGAAGTAGAAGATTGGTTACTATCCACTAAGTACTCAAAGACCGAAAATGTGCGCAAACTAATAGTTGGATTAAAATATCTTATTCTTGAGTTCACATTGTATTATCATGAGTTTAGGGTGTGGCAATCTAAGCATGACATGAAAGATGAAGGAATTCTTGACCATACACAATGTATTTCATGTTTTGATGTGAAATTAAAGACTTTGTCACTTGTAAAACATAGAGAGTGGAACAATATTGAAGGATTTAAACAAGAAATGGAATGACCTCCTCATGACAAAAAAAGGATAATCAATATAGAAAATATAACTTATTCAAAGTGTATCACTTAGTGCATCAAGCATAATTTAATGTTCATAATGTAAGTGATTTTAAATTTATTTATACATGCAAAAAAGAATAATTAGTTTATGAGCAAGTTCCAGTGGTCGTAAATTATATTTCAAATTCTCAAAATTTTGTAGAAGGATGATAGAAGTCATGAGGCATATTTCTAAGTAATTTATTATCTCATTGACCGTCTTCAATAAAAATTATGTTAGCCAGAAGAGGAACTTCTTGATTGCCGGCACGTCGAGCAACTTAAAAACCTTTTGCTATGACATAGTATGGAATGTGATATTTTCAATTCATAGAAGTAATATTAGAACGTTTGATATTGTGGAAAAACACGTTATTTTTCTAGTGAAAAATAAGATTATATCCCAATTCATACATTTTCACACATTGTCACATATTATTGATTTAGGGTACCAGAAATACTTAGACTTCATATCCAGTGAAGACTAGGAGATTGTCATTTTTTTTTGCTTTTTAATATTACTATTGGAGGTTTAGGTCTACATAATTTGAAATTCCTTTTAAAATTCAAAAGATTTTTATTTCACCTTGTGAAATACTTAACCATAAAGAGAAGTACGGAGTTCAAAATGATTGTTTGAAGAAATGGAAATACACATTGCACATACATCAGCTTGGTTTTTAGCAGAGGAGTGCCCCATCACTACGTGGAATGAACTAAAAGGAGTGTGTGCACACACTTTAGCTCCAGTAGTGCTAACGTGTGCCCCATCACTAGGTGCAGTGAACTAAAAAGAAAATACGCACAGTTTAGCTCTACTAGAGCTAAATTGTGCACCATCACTAAATGGAGTGGATTAGAAAGCAAAATTGCACTATGTAGCTCCAATACACAGAAGATGGCTTCTAGTGTGGTGGACACTAAATAGGAAACCATACAGTAATTGTAAAATTTACAATAAGTGTAGTGACAAAATTATATTACACAAAATGTCAACTACTACACTAAATGTCAATCCTAGTAAATAGTGGAACATAAAGTTTTTTACTTGTGGACAGTTACTGTATGAAACCTTAATAATGATTTGGTTACATCTTGAGCATCAAAGTAAAGAAGAATTGAGTGCATGTAGAAAAACAAGAATTTGCAAGAAAGAGCTTGGGAATAATAGGACGTAGGTATGAAGCAAAAGGAAAATCTCAAAAATTGAACAAAGTATAATATACATATGAAGGAAAAACGAAATTTCAAGTAGGAGATTGGAAAAATAAGAACATTCTTTCGGGAACAAAAGTGAGAAAAGAAAGGAATATTGGAGAAGGAAAAAACTTAAACATACAATAAATATAGAAATACAAAAAAAATACTCATTAGATATCCATCACATATGCAATCAATGTGCATTACATATTCAGTAAATATTCATTAAATACTCATTGAATATTGTGATACACATTGATTTTACATTTGAAATTTATGAACTATTCATTAACTATTCATCAACAATACATTAAATATTCTATAAATAATCCTTAAATATACAAATATACAAATATTAATTAAATTGTCATAAAATATACTTTTAAAACTCTAATGATTCATTAAATAATATTTAAATATTCTTTAACTGTTCATAAAAATTACAGATATACAAATAGACTTTAAATATTCTATTAAAAATCATTACAAAGTCATTAGTTATTGGCTAAAGATATGATTACACATTAAATATTCATTAGATATTCCTAAATAATGTAAAAGAAATGCAAGACAAAATAATGAGAATAGTTTTGAATAAGACGATAAGAATTTGAGGTTGAAGATGAGACAAGAAGAATAAATGCATGGCGATCGGTTGGCAGAAGATTATTAGCTAACACTATTTATGAAGTAACAAATTTGTGTGCTAGGGTAGGGTTTTGATTGAGGGCTAATACCAAATGAATTGCAGTAGGTGGACAAATGAAGGATAATATTAATGACAATGGCGGCTAAAACTAATTGCCAACTTGTTGACAAATAGTGTACAAGAAAAAGAGCATCTCCATTGGGGCAGAGGGCCCGGGAGAATGTGTCTAATCATGTAATGCCACGAGGGAATTAAAAAAACAATAGAAACCTAAAGAAAAATGGGCCAACTACGACGACAACGGCCAGCGCTGGCGTTCCCCTAGAGTGGTCAATTCTAGGACGGGTGCAGAAGGGAAAGGGTAACCCCTCTCCCGTCATCTCAAACTTGGGCACGTCTCGCGTTGGCGTGGAAAATTCTCTGTCACGGGTGGAGATGCTCTAACTACACTATTTGTATCATTACACTAAAAACAAATAAACTAAAGCTTAACATACTAAAGCAAAATGAAGTGAAATAAAAAGAAAAAATTCACACTTTAGCTCTATTAGAGCTAAAGTGTGCACCATCACTAAATGTAGGGAACTCAAAAATATGCACACATTAGCTCCAATAGAGCTAAAGTGTGCACCGACATTTATTTAAAAATTATACTACTGCAAGATGTGGTCTTAACATACTAATAGTCTGTTCGATTCATATAGTAAAAAATATCAAATGCACAAAAAAAGAAAACTGGAATTCAAAATAATAGAATCTTAAATCGAATCGTTAGCCCTATTTAAAATGTGCTTCACCCCTCTCCAACACCTAATAATTGGTGTAGGAGGAACTTATATATATCGATGGTAATGAATTTACACCTTCTGTAATGCAGTAATTGAAAATGTGTCAAGTGAAAGCCAGCTAATCCACTCAGAGTATGAAAGAAAACCAAGCACTTTAATCCTATTTTCAACACTAAACACATGAGTTGTTCACGTCCGTGCAATCAAAGATTGTGTATTATGAATAATATGTGAATATATAAGTCTTAAATGAGATCAGACGTTTGAAATTGGAAAAATTATATTTTCTTTGAGTCCCGATCATTGCCTCAGAATATATAAATTTGTAGTGTTTTAGGCTCAGAGAATTTGTCTTGGAAACTTACAAGTAGAGAAATTGTAAACGCGTATAAAAGTGAAATTACGAGAAGGTTTGACTTTTGTTAAAAAAGAAATGGAAAATGTGCAAAAAGTACGAAATCAAACTGAACATCGATAAGAATTTAAAAAAAAAATCTCAAAAAGTTGGCGCATCCACCATAATAACCGAGGGTATTAGCCCGATATCTGAGGGATCATCCCAAGGGTATGGCAGCGATCCCACGGGTGTCCCGAGGGTATCCCGAGGGTATCCACACGGCTATAGGAATAGTCCTCACGGCTTAGGGTCTGAAGTGGAAGATGTCCAGGGTTAGGAGTCGGGTCGCGACCTCCTTTCTTCTCTCTCATTTTCGTGTTTCTGTGCGTGTACCTCTTCGTCTTCGTGTCTGTGTTCGTGTCTGTGCTCTTCCACTTCTTGTTCGTGTTTGTCTTGCGCTTGTGCTCGTGCTGCGCTTGTGTTTGTAGTACGCTCGTGTTCGTGTTCGTGTTGCGCTTATATTCGTGTAAAGTATTGCTCAGTTTGTGTTTGTAGGAGCAGTTTTGATAGAGTTTCTGTTAGGGTTTGTTGCGCACGTTCTCCGAAATGTGTAGGCTTAGGTTTTCTGCTGATAGGGTTTGTAGAGTGTGAGGCTTAGAATTGAGTGAGGTTTGAAGCACGTAGAGATAGAAACTCGTGAAACTGTGAAGGATTGACGTGGATTTCGAACGAGGAGGAAGAAGAAGGAGCTGAAGACGACTTTCGACAGTTAAAGGTATGTGTACAGTTCGCGTTCTTGTACAATTGTTTCATGGTTTATCTGGTTTGGTGAATTATGTTTGTTGTTTCGTGTTTTCTGGTTTTCTGTTTGCTGAAATTATGGTGTTTGGTGGTGTTTGCTGTGATTGTATGGTTTTTTTTCTTCTTCAGGCATTTGTTGTTTCTTATTGCTCTTAGTTTCAGTTTGTATTAGGAGTCCGTGAGTTGATTGTTGTTTTGTGGAAGTGTTAATATCTGTCGTAGTGTTGATGCTAGTTCGGTTTTTTTAAAAACTGTAGTTTCAATGTGCTGCTTTGAATGTGCCGCTTTGTGTTCAATGTGCTGGTTTTAGTGTTTTGATTTCAATGTGAATGATTTCAATTTGTTGGATTCAATGTGTTGATTTCAATTTGCTAATTTGAATGTGGTGGTTTCAATGTGCTGGTTTCAATGTGTTGGTTTCCATGTCCTACTTTGATTGATTGTGTGTGTGCGTTTGTTAATGTTCTTGCAAGACGTCTAGTTCCAGCAGATTTTGTCTGGGATTAGAGGTCATAACAATGGCTGATAGGTAAAATCCATACTCTAACCCAGGAACCCTAAACCCTACGACTTGAATATCATTATACGAAATACAAACCTGCACAAATTGTAATATATAACCTTTTCAATCAACACACTTTAGCTCGACTCGAGCTAAAGTGTAGCCTACAGTGTTCAATTTAGGCCGCACTTTAGCTCGAGTTGCTCTAAAGTGCGAACAGAGCTGCATTAGACCAGTACACTTTTGCTCGACTAGAGCTAAACTGTACAGGACCAATGCAGCTCTGTTGGCACTTTAGCTCGACTCGAGCTAAAGTGCAGTTTAAATTATACACTCTTAGCTACACTTTAGCTCGACTTGAGCTAAAGTTTGGACAAAGATGCATTAGACTAGTACACATTTGCTCGACAAGAGCTAAACTGTACAGGACCAGTGCATCTTTGTTGGCACTTTAACTCGACTCGAGCTAAAGTGCGGCCTAAATTACACGCTAGTAGCTACACTTTAGCTCGAGTCGAGGTAAAGTGCAGACAAAGATGTATTAGATTGTAGTCTCAACTCTATAACTCTGCCTATCGAAAAAATTATCCATCTATTCATCAGAGCCAACACACTTTACCTCGAATCGAGCAAAAGTGTAAGTCGGATGACCTAAACCACAACTCAAACACGATCACAGTCAGGCCAAGCACATGCCAAAAGATCATTTACCCAATGACATCGATGACCCAATCCATGACAACTTGTTCACCTCTTAGAAATTGTGCATGAACTTAAGTCCCGCTCCAACCACTTGAGAACCTCAAAGAGTGAGCTTCGTGAGTGATTGGATCGGTTCGTAAGATTATTCACAGTTTCGGGAGTTGAACAAGAAGTGCTCATGAATTGATTGAATGGGCGTAGCTAATTATTAAAAGTGACTACATTATGTGTCAAGGTGTTTCTGACATACTTTGCACTCGGTTACACTTTAGCTCGACTCGAGCTAAAGTGTAACCTCTCCGACCTAATTGGATGATCAATTTAGCAATCTAATATATGTGCTCGGTATCGTGTGTGTGCAGATCTGAGAGGGACAGGATGGTGACATAGCTGCAACACTTCTTCCAGCCGAAGCCCGTCGACATTGATGATGACGATGGAGACGACAACAACCACTTGGATTGCTGGGAGCTCAAAGACCCATCGATGACACTGAAGTGGACGCTGCTGTGGGCAACGTTTACGGACAATCTTGTGTTTGGTCAGACCTTCGCTGGTGATATCGTTGAACCCCAGCACACCGACTTCAAGACCAAAATTACAGATGTAGTCCACGAAGATAACGATCACGTGAAGTTGTTGTGTGAGACAACCACTGAGTCCGTAGAGCCTTATATGTTTACTATTGTAGTAAACAATACTTCATCACCGTTCTGTATCCACGATTTAGTCAGTTCTCTTCGGGGGTCCAAATTTGATGATGTAGTGGCTCAGGTAGACCAAGAAATCTCGCTTAAGAAATGGGAGACTAGTAGTGGTCAGCCGCTGAAAGCAAAGGCTGTAGCGAATAAACTCCGCGTCATTCTCTCAAGAATGAATACCTTTGTTGCTCAAGAGAAGGCAAAATTAATCGCAAGTAGGCGCCCGATAGATATTTCGATAGTTTCGGGGGCCGTGACCGGTAGCCAGGACATGAGTCAAGCGTTGGTACCGGTTAGAACACCAGGCGCAAGAACAAGTCGAAGCACCCTGCGCAACACGCTTTCAGCTTCCCCAGTCAAGAAGCGGTCAGCTGCCAAGAAGCCGGAGACCTCTTCAAGGAAGAAGACGAAGCTCGTCTCAGAAGAGGAGTTGGCCAATTCGATGGCCTCTGCACTCTCTGAGCTTCCTCAGGCACTCGGATTTGGAGAGGCAATCGACTACAACAACGTCCAACAGATTTACCAAAAATTCTGGACGAAGTGTCAAAGCTGCTTCTTCAATGGAGACAGAGAGATGAAGATCGAGCTTGACGTGATGAGATTGCATAATGCACCACCGGAGTGGACGATCCGTGCATTCGAGCCTCGGGGCATGGAGGAATTGAAGCATTACTACCTCCAAATGCCCGACAAGACGCAGAAGCAGACTCTTTGCGTCATGCCAAAGCTCGATGCTATGCCGACGACTGTTGAAGAGCTCAGCGACTGCGACTTCTACATCATCAACGGCCAGCATAGCGTTGCTGCAACAAAGGAGATGATCAACGGCAACGTCCCAGAGGTGATGAGAAGGCACTTTCGAACTTGGCTGTGTTATATTGTCTGGACGAAGGATCCGGAGAAGCTGAGGAAGATTTCCGCGTATTATAATTGCGTGAATCACTTGGTCCAGTTCAAGGTGACGTGGGCAACGAATATCCTTGGCTCCCGTGCTTTGTGGATCCAAGCTGGGAGACCAATGCCGAAGCACTCCGCCGCGGGCGTTCGCGGGTCTCACAGGTCGGGTCGGAGAACAGCAGTGGAGATTGCCAATGACAAGAAGTTCGAGGTAATATTCCATAACCAAGGTCATGCACGTTAGCTCGACTCGAGCTAACATGCATTACTAAAATACTATCTGTTTAGTGATAAATATAGATTGAAATTGCTTACATTGTATTCTGTTAGGTCGCAAGTTAGCTCGACTCGAGCTAACTTGCAGTTTTTGGACCCTGCTGGACTTAACTGATTCGGCCCCGTTTATGTTCTTCGCAGCCATTTCTTAACGCGATTTGTAAGCGCTTTGCAATGATCGACGTTGCAAAGAGCCAGGCTGCGCTCAAGAAAGCCGGAAAGGCGAAGGAGCTCTCGATTACGAACGAGGTGAAGATTATCACCTCGTCCGCTGAGACCTTTAAGCTTTGGTCGGATGTCATCTCTTCGGCGGCACATGGCGACCTCATCAATGTCGATTCAACAACGTCGCCCTTGTCAAAGTTTAAAGACGCCAAGTCCTGGGTACCTGAGAAGGATATGGTTCTGGCTCACCAATTTTTCAAGTTTTTTGGCAACATGACCAAGGCTGATCATGCAAAATTATGTAAACACATTCTCAATCGATCAGGGCCATCTCGGAAACTGCCTTATCCTAAGGTGGTTGTGAAGCAACCGACTTCTGTGCTCGAGGATTGCTACAGCACCCGAGACTGGATCGATCGAAGGAAGAGGAAGGAGGTCGCTCGGATGGAGCTTCAATTGATCAGGTCGGAGCTGGCCCTCTTCAACAGCGTTGGAGCATACAGTCGGACCAACTGACGTAAGTTCAAGAAGGACTACAACGTCAGCAAGGCATCAAAGCAAGCCCTCTTGGATTGGGGTCCTCCGGATTCGTACTACAAGGATTCGAGGTAGACATAGTTTCGCAACTGCAAATGTGAGGATCTCTCTCCGTATGCGAAGGAGTTCTTCAGAGTCTTCCTCGATGTGCGGTCGCGATTTGTTCGTCCTCAGGGAGCCCTGCACTTTTGTCCATACAAGGGGGCAACCAACTCGCTCGAAGGATGGCCCTCGGATTCGTGGCGAAACATGGGGTGCAACGTGAAGCTCGGCATCATCGACTTCCAGAACCTTCCTGGCTTTGCTGGGAAGGCAAAGTCTTCGTTGGAGAAGCCATTCTTCGACGAGTTCATGACGATGTTCGCCTCGAAAGGGCAGCCTTCCCTCACCGATCCTCCAGCTTGGCTCTTCATTTGCGGCGACGAGCAGTCACACCTGCAAGTGACAGCGTTTGCCGAGGGCCTGTCGCTATGCCATGCGTACAATGTGCTGCAGTCGAAGTACCTTCCCTCTGAAAAAGAACGCCTGGGAGGATACGCGCCAAAGAGCAACAACGCTCTCGACTCTGTTCGCCTCATCTTCCTCTTCAAGAAAGAGCTCACCCAGATCCGTGTGGTGAGGAAGACCTACGCAGCTCCGGACCATGTGTTGCACACCAAGCTTCGAAAGTACAACGAGCTGGCGTACTCAATGAACATGAACGAGCTCAGAATGGAGTTCTTCATCAAGGTTCTGGAACTGTTTTGCAAACCGGGGGAGTCAGTTGTCCAGCTGTTTTGCGGGACGAAATCACTAATTGCGAGTGTGGTAAGTTTTCCTACAGTTTAGCTCGAGTCGAGCTACACTGTTGCTGCCCTTACTGAGTCGTTCATTGTTTGTTTCAGTGAGATCGTTCGTATGTCATTTGTAGCAAGACACTTTAGCTCGAGTTGAGCTAATGTGCTGGCTTAGACTTTGATGTTTGTATTGATGATAACAATCACGTTGTGTCCTTTGAAGTTTCAATTGCTGGGATTTAGTATCCATATTTCTTTGCATTTACTTTAACTCGATTCGACCTAAAGTGATACTTATCTAATTCATCGGTCTCCAGATGTTGAATATCGAGGCATTCTGCATCTCCCACAACACCGATGAGCAGGACCTCGACGACGCCATGGAAGTTGCGTTGACTTTGGATCGAGCCGATTTCGTCGTTGGTGCTTGTCATGTCAACGCGGAGATATTCCCCGAGCTTGGCATGGCAGTCGCCAAGGGGAAGGGAAAAGCAGTTGTCGACCTCGGCGATGAAGAGGATGATGAGGACCCGAGCCCTCCGGTTGTGTGCCCAAGTTCGAGCACGGCCACTCCGGATGACAAATCGTTTTGACAATTTTAATACCGCCACTCCGTCGGAGTTTCAGAGTGGCTCCATGTCTGAAGCTGGAGACACCATCGGTTCCTCGCGGCAGCTGCTCAATTTCTCAGAGTTCGATTCGCTGGATATCTCCGAGAGGCCTCATTCAGCTCCGATCTTGGGCGGGTCACCCACTCGGCCCGCTGCCAAGAAGAGGAAAGTCGTTAGCGCGAGCGGGCGATCTCCGTTGGCTCTTGGGAGCAGCGCACAAGACGACAACAGATTCATCACCCTTGAGAAAAAGCTTGAAGAGGAGGCCACCCAGCGGAGGTTGATGGAGCAGCGGTTGGAGGTTTGATGGAGCAGTGGCTGGCGGAGGTTGATGGAGCAGCGGCCACGACACCACCCGCAGTTAATGCTGAAATCCCCTAGCCTCCTATCTCAGTGGAAGGCGGGACTGGGAGTCTATCCCGCGGTTCGCTACTATCGTCTCGGGCGGGTTCCTCCCCCGTCTCCATTGGGGGTCAATCGCTTCCTGTTCCCCCATCCCCGTCGACCCGCCCCTCTTCCCCTCCGAAGTCGCCCGCTCAGGACCTATCTATCGCAGATGTCCCCAGCTCATCGTCAGGTTAGTGTAACGTAGTTGCGAGTGTATAGCGGCAGAACATTTTGTAAATGTCCAATTTTGTACTCCAGAATTTTTTGTGAATATTACAGTGCTCAGCGAGCACTTCAGCTCGACTCGAGCTAAACTGCTTGACATCTGACGACTCTGATTTGTATCAGTGTCCTATGTGCACATATGCTGAAAGGTTGAAGTTGTTGAATTTTTTAAGATCTCAGTTTCGGTGATGACGCGATCGCTTACCCTGTCATAGATGAGGTCGCCCATACCGCAGTTCGAGTCGTAGAAGAGGTCGTCCAAGCTTCGGCCGTACTCGTAGATGAGATCAATCATGATTCTGATGTCCCGGAGCCAACTCTTCTTGTCTCGGAACCATGCCCTCAAGTGGGTGTGGGGCACTCGGGACCCCTTGGCAGCATGTAGGGTTCGTTGGGATCGATGGGGGTCGGAGACGATATGTTGGAAGATGATGAAGTTCTCGAGGTATTCTTCAAACACTTTCCATTCTTCTCCCCATGCATCTCCCCCCTCTGCCTCTTTTGTTCTACATTTTGTGGATCGTCGTTATTAATGAATCTTTAGTAATATTGTTCGTTCTCCTGGCATTTTTGAACCAGGTCTGCGAGGCATCAATAAGTGGTGCCAGTAATTTAGAAGAAATACCTAGTGTCTTTTCAGATTCCAAGGGCAGGTGGTTGAATGTTGTGCTGGACCTAAAAGGGATTCTATGCACGTGTAAGCCATCGTGGCAGGCCAGGGGATCCAGGAACTCTATCCCGTCCATTCACTCCACTTTGCTGCCGGCCGAAGTAGGCCCTAAGCTCGTTCGGGTGCGCCCAGGTTGTGCTGAATTCCTGACGAAGTTGTCTAAGACTGCCACCATCACGATCTGGAGTTCGATGATGGAATCCACAACAGGTCAGATATGTAAATATCTATTTCAGCATAGTTCTTCGTACCCTCTCAGGATCTTTGGTAAGGAGAGTTGCGATAGGGTCCGCGAGCGTAGAGTCGGTAGCAGAACTTTCTACATGAAGGAATTTGGCACTCAGAAGGACATCTTCTTGAAGACCTTATCGAACCATCTCTTCAATAGGTTGGGAGTATACTTCGGCGAATACGCTTGTCATTGACGACAACCCAATTAAGCATATGCTCAATTTGCCGGAGAACGTTCTTCTTCTTCCATCATGGTCGCACAAACATGATGGCGCGAGAGATGATTCTAAACTGCTGGAGGAATTGCTGCCATATCTCTCTGACCTTCATATGTTTCCGGGTGGCCTAGCATAGTACCGGGTCGAACATCCCTCGGGTCGAGAGATGTTCTATAATGATCAGAAGACGTGTGGTCAGTCTGCGAGTATCTGGAACGCGATCCAAGCGTTTCAGAATCTCCGCTCTTAATGCCGTTTGGAACGCTTAGATTTCTATTACACTTTAGGTCAAATGGAGCTAAACTGTATCGATTGACTGCAGCTCCATTTTGTAAATTTTGTTGGACCATTTCTTGTGTATATATATTTTTTGATAAAATAAATGGAGATGTTTCACCACTTTGGTTGTTGTGCGGATTGGATACCTACTGTTGATGGAATGTCGTCCTGTTTTGAATGATTGAAATTTTTATCTATTGTTCTAAGGTATGTGAGCGTCACTTTGGTTGAAATTTCTACAGGACTATGATTGTCGGGCGTCTGTGGATTCTTTGCTCGGCCCAGAAGAGTTCGCCCTATCCCTTCGGAGTAAAGGGCTTTTGTTGCACTCTGCTGCAACCGCGCAGTCAACCATGGATTATTCGACCATGGCAGTGGACGACGGAGTTGTTGAAAGCCCTATTGCGCGGGAGCCAATTCATGATTGGAAGAACTCACCTTCGCCGTAGTGGCCTCGTTGAGTTCCGGGGTCTCCGCGTCTAAACCCGGATAATTGTACTCCGGCAAAGCGTATTCTCTATGACGGTTCCAAGGATGCTACTTACCAATGCTCGCTCACTGTGCGTGTTATGCTCACCTCCAAGTTATTGCACTATTGAGTCGTTCTTGCCTAGGCAGTCTTGCTTGTTGAGCTACATTGTACTCGTTTAGTTTTGCTTCATTTGAGCTTGTTTTTGTTCTTTGGATGTTAAATGTCCTCTGTGAATTTTCCCTTCTGCATTTTAGCTCCATTCAACCTAAAGTGCACTAGGATGGATCTTGATGATACAGTTTTCATGTGTGCCGTGTAGGTGTATTCGACCTAAAGTTTATTTGTTTGGATTGTTTGTGGTGCCTATTGTGTAGAAACCATCTGGTAAATGTCTCCGCCCCCGTATGCTCTCTGGAAATGCTGCTGGAATCAAATGCTTTCCTTCTGCTCCCACCCGCCGTCACTCGCTGCCCAAATCAAACACTGACGAGGTGCGTAGGCGGGGTTTGCAACGTCTTCTGGAGAGTCCATTAATGCAAGAGAATGGCGCAACATAGACTAGGCAACGTCAGAGGGTTTTTTTGAAGATGCGTATAGAGGCTTATGGAGGGACTCCCTAGACCGTTTGATTAGTAATAGGACGATTATGTTTTGCCTCGGGATAAATGAGTGTTGTGTGTGACTTTTTTCCATGAAGTTTTGAATAATGCTTGGATAATGGTAAATGCTTCCTTTACCGTTACCACTTTTTTGGACATTCGACTATTTTGGTCCATCCATGGAATGAAATATAGTATTCTTGGTACATTGTCTTTACGCTTTGCACCTACAAATGTCTATATTTATTGATACTTCAACGACCATATATCTTCATAATCATGGAAATTTCCCAATATAACGGATATGGTGTTGATATATAGTCATTCGAAAAGCATACATTGACTCTATGACCGAGACGAGCATCAATAAACACAATGCTTATACTTGCACCTATTCCCATGCGATCTTATAAACCGAGCAACAACTTATCACTCAATTCAAGCACTCACAATCTTTTAATAGTATGGTTCTCAAGTGGTTGGATTGTTAAGCAAGTTGTTACACAATTTTTGAAATTGCACGAGAAGCACACACGAGCAGAAATCTTTGTGACATTGGTAAGTCTCGAAGAACTTTATGAGCAGCCATCAGCGAATTTAGCTATTGAATTGTTTAAAGCTTTGTATGTTGTGGTGTTTGGGTTCCGGTTTTGGTGATTTGTTTCACACTTTAGCTCGACTCGAGCTAAAGAGTATTGGCTAAGAAGAATTTTGGGATATTTCCTTTGAGAGTTGGGATTCGAGAGTAGATAATAATGTCACTTTAGCTCGAGCGGAGCAAAAATGCGGCCAAAGACGCACTAAGGTGATACATTTTAACTCGAGTTGAGCTAAAGTGCGACTATAGACGCACTGAGTCGATACATTGTAGCTCGAGTTGAACTAAAGTGTACTCGTCTAGTGCGTCTTTGGCCGCACTTTAGCTCAACTTGAGCTAAGGTGTGGTGACAGAAATGCTGATTGTGTTAATTTTTGTGCAAATTGTTTTCCTTTGCAAATTGTACAAGGCGTAGGGTTTATGGCTCTATAACGAGAGTTTTGAGTTTACCTTTAACTATATCTAATGAACTTCAACCACAATTTTATTCACCTAGAACTTGACGTTGTGCAACAAGAATAACATTCCAAAATATTAGCAACAGAACCTACTCATAAACCATATGACAAACTCAGTCAACTAATCGATCATGAAGACAAACAGTATAACATGAAAAAAACCACACACAACATCAACACAAACACACGTAGCCAAACCCAAACACACGTAGCCAAACTCAAACACACACAATCACCAAATAGTAACTCCATATCAAAACACCAAACCCAAACACAAACAGTCAACACGCATTGAGCACCAAAACAAAATAAAATACAACATGCACACAGAATCTAGCGCAACATAAACACAATAATTCAACACACACCTCAACACAAAGCAGTACATTGAACATTCAAATCAACACACGCACTCAAGAGGCATTCAAATACAAACAGAAACCAAATTAGTGGCTATGTTGTCTCTTTCACCAGAAAAAATAAATTTAGAACTACCATCAACACTACCATAGTACAACTATTCTACAATTCTACAAGACAACACATATATCAAAAGCAATGCAGACACAAAAAATATCACGACAGAAAATACCACTAAACCAAAAAATACCACCACACAAAACACTACCACTGAAAATACCACCAAACAACACATAGCAAAAGCAATGCAAGGCAAATGCATTCAAACATCAATCTCTGTACATACCTTTAATTGTTGAAAATCTTGACTCCTTTGTTGCACTTCTAGCTCCTTTGTTCATGTCGATCCTCCGCGCACAGCCATTTGTAACTCTACATGCTTAAAACCTCTCATAACTCTAATCCTCACGTTCTACAAACCCTATCCTCATGAGATCAAAGCGCTGCAACATACACAAACGCAACAAATCCTAAACAAAAGCGCTATGACATACACAAACTTATCAAACCCGATAGCAAATAATACGAACACAAGCGGCAACTAACACAAAGAACAACCAAACTAGAAACAAAACCTAGCAACGTACAGAACAATGAGGAAGAGATAAGTCGCGACCTGATTTCTTGAGTGTACTCCCTTGGGCACCTAGAGCTGCGGATTTGTCGGGCACCTGTAGCCGTGTGGTGATCCTTCAATACCCTCGGGATAATACCCTTGAGATATCAGGGTAATACCCTCGGGTATGATTGGTGGATGCACCACGCATCATTGACCTTCAATATTGATACCCAGAATTTCAGGAAGGAAATTAAATCTTACTAGGTTAAGTTGGAGATATTATACGCGTTTACTATTTCTTTAATAATTTTAAAGCTACGATTTAAGATTCTATTACTTTGAATTCAAGTAATTCTTGTTTGTAAATTTGATATTTTTTACTAAGAGAATTGAATAGACAATAAGTAGGTTTAGACTACATCTTGCAGTAGTAAATTTTTTAAATAAATGTCGGTGCACACTTTAGCTCTAGTGGAGCTAAAGTATGAATATTTTCATTTTAGTTCCCTACACTTAATGATGGTGCACACTTTAGCTTTAATAGAACTAAAGTGTGAATATTTTCTTTTTAGTTCACTTCATATAGTGATGGTGCACAATTTAGTTTACACTACAGATTGCTTTTAGTGTAACAGTACGAATAGTGTAGTTAGCTTTGTACACTATTTATTAACAAGTTGGCAATTAGTGTTAGCCGCCATTGTCATGAATATTATCCGTCAATCGTCCACCTACTCAAGTTCATTTTGTATTAGCCCCCAATCAAAACCCTATTTAAGCACACAAATTTTCATTTCGTATTAGCCCCCAATCAAAACCTTATTCACCGCATGTACCCTCATGGCATTGCTCTAAAACTCGTGTCTATTCGTGTGGCAATAGTGCTCGACGCAGCACCCCATCTTTGCCAATATGGTAAAGGTCATCTCCAATGAGAGTATACGATTGACTCTACCTTTGTATGGTGCGTTGTTGTTGATGCCGTATCTTCAGGTAATTCCAGTTCCTTGAGATAGCGGATTATACGGTCGTATTGAAAATCGTCATGAGTAAAGGTATCTGACAAGAAGTAGGAATCAACATCTTCTGACAAATTTCCCAGCTCGTCATGTGGTGGTCGACCCAATTCAAGTAGAAGCTCGGCGTGAGTAGCACGGGTGCCCTTAACGGCTTTTATATCTAAGTCATAAGCTTGCAGCAAAGCAATTAATCCAGTTGCTCTTCCTTCGGGATCCTTTTGTTGAATGAGTTGTTTCAAACTTTCTGCCTCGCATCGTACAAGCGTCGGACGTGAACTGGATAGCACGTACTGCTTAAATTTCGTGCACGCATACAGGAGCGCTAAACCAATTTTCTCAATTGGTGAATATCTCCGTTCATAATTTGTCATGAGTGGGCCCGCATAATATATTGGGTGGGCCCTCCGCTATCATCATTTTGAAGCAATACTACTGCGACGGCATGTTCAGTTGCCATTGGGTTCATAATGAATTGTTGATACCACTCTCCATATTTCACCACGGATAAGCTTACAAGACGATCTTTGATAAATTTAAATGATTTCTCTTGTTCTTGGCCCCATGCAAACGTCTTCACCTTGCTAGTTCAAGAGCTGATTGGTCTCCCAATTTCGGCGAGATTTTGTATGAAGCGGTTGTGATAATTAGTGGTTCTCCACAACCTCCCTACTTGTTCTCTTGTGGTGGGATGTTTCATTTCTAAGATCATCGCCACTTTGTTAGGATCCACTTTAACTCCACCTTTGAACACCACATGGCCTTACAGGTGGCCTTCCTCGAAACCTAGCTTGCACTTCTCCGGACTAAGTGAACAACCTTGTTCATGTAGTTTTTGGAACGCAACACGTACGTGCTGCACGTGATTTAGCCTCAAGCCATAAACCGCGAAGCTGTCAAGATAGACTCGAATAAATTTGTCGATATAAGGTCCAAAAATCTTGAGTTGTACGCGCTGGAACGTGTCGCGGCGTTGCATAATCTGAAGGGCATGCGCAACCATGCAAAAGTGCCCCAAAGGGTCGTAAAGGTGGTATACAAAACGCTATCCTCATGTATTCGCACTTGGTGGTAACCGGAATATCCATTGTAGAACGAAAACATTTTGTGTCCCGCCACTTCATCCAATAATTCATCAATATGCCATAAAGGTTGGCAATCTTTCTTCGTAAATTTATCAAACATTTTGTAATCAACACAAACTTGCCATTTGCCTCCCTTTTTTGGAACGATCACCACGGGCAAGACCCACTCAGTATTTTTCACTTGCGTAATAAAGCCTCCCTCTAGCAGACAATTTAATTCGTTTCTGAGGACCGACATTTTCCCAGGATCCATGCGTTTCTGGCGCTCTCTGACCGGTTTTGCATCGGGGGTGAGTTCAATCTTGTGCTCCTTGAGACTTATTGCTGGAAGATCCACATGTTGTGAGACAAAAAACTCTAAATAGTCGATTACGGCTTGCATGAGTTCGGCATGTTCTTTGGTGCTCAGTGTAGGGCCAAACTTGACTGTTTTAATAATTTCTTCTTGTCTGGATGGCTTCACATATTTGTCTTCAAGGTGTTGCATGGATTTGCTAACCACTTGCGGTAACATATTGACTGCGTATAGCTCCACCTCTAGTCCGGATTCATTATTGGAAGCTGAAGTTTAATCAAAACCCTGAAGTTGGACGAAGTTGAATAAGGATCCGGAACTACTTGAATTGTCAAGCGATTCAATGGCCAGCCAATTTTCATTTTGCCTTTCTCCCAATAATTTATGGCTTTGACTTGCCGCAGCCACGGTCTCCCAGGAATCATTGGGTATCCGCATTTGCTGATAGAGACGTCAAGCACAATAAAATCTAGTTTCACCGTCACTCCATCTACGGTCACTGGAATTTGCTGCAGCTGCTCCAACGAACGCACGCAGCGCTGATTAGCGATTTTAAGCCTGATTGTTGAGGAAGTATTCATTTTAAGGTCTGCTTCATCCACCAACCAAACCGCCATCACATTTACGGCGGCATCGCCGTCAATGAGACAACCTCCCGCCTCTTTACCATTCACTATAGCTTTGACCTGCGGCGATTTCAAGTCGCCATTCACTCCATCCGCAACGTTCTCTTTGGGTATACTCGACCTCTTCTTCCTTATGTTGGTCCCCTGGCGCAATTCCCGTCGGAGAGATGGACATTTTGCTATAAGTTGTCCCACCGCGATGTTTGCATTTTGACGGCCTAACGCTTGAAGGATAGAATACTCGCGTTGTCCGCTGTTCAAGAGTAAGTCATCTATGCCGATTTTCCTTTGCGGGTTCCGTTTTTGTTTGTCAGGCTTTGGGCGTTTGCTTCGATGCTCTTCCGAAAAAAATAAATCTTTACGAGGTCTTCCCCGTTTGTAGCCATATCTCTGGCTCTACCTCCTCGACTCGAGTGTCGCCTGCTAGTTGCAGGAGATTCACTTTTGCTCACTTGACTATTAACACAGCGGCTAGTTTCGCTATCTCGGGGCAATTGAATTTGTAATGTCCTTGCTTGCCGCATCCGTGACACGTTACAAATTGAACTGATTTTGGCGTAGTAGGTCGGTCAGCCATCAGGCTCTTGGCTTGGTTATTGCTTTGACCTTGAAGTAGAAATAATTTGAGATCACGCATATCACAGACTAGTTGCGAGATTTCATGATCTTTCACGACAGCATCGGTTCCTGCATTAGGTGAAACTAGGGTTGTCTGGATCAATTTTGACACCACCGGCGTGACAGCTGCCCTGATAATTTGAGGTGTTGCAATGCTATTCAAGTTGAGCTCTTTTCTTTGGGCAAGGGCTAACGTTGCCTCAAACGTTGTTGGTTCTTTCCAGGCCACAATCTCCTGTACCGCTGGCTTTAGCCCGCCGATGAAGCTACGGAGGGCAAGTGCGTCGATGCTCCTCATGCTAGCAGAAGAATTTTCATCATTATGTCCATTGGTATTTCCATAAACCATGCAATTTCAGCTCCGTTGAATACGTGCTTGAAGCTCGTGCACACGTTCACTGAAATGATGTACACTTTCTTCGGTCTTTTGCTTCATGAGGCTCAAAGTTCTTAGTACAGTTTGGTAACTTTCATGCTCTTGGAACTCGGTAATTAAGGTGGCAGTAAGAGATTCCCTCGTTGCCGTTATGGACTGTGGTTGTCTCTCGATCCAAAAAGCTGCCGTATCATCCAAGTATATCGACAATAACTCTAGCCAGGCTTGTTCGTTTCTGTCATCGTTGGCCATGCATGCTCTCTTGTATTGGCGAAGGAACTTGATAGGATCCTCCCCCTCTTTTCCTATAAATACGGGGATCAATACCATGTTGGTCCGTAGTCGAATAGCGAGTTGATGGTCGATTTGGTTATTTATGGAATGTCTTGTTCGTTGCTCTTGCTCCTCTAGAAAACGCGACCACAGCTCGACTTCAAATGCAGTTGTCAAAGTTTGTTCCCTTTCCAAATTAAATCTGAGGTGCATGTGTTTAGGCGGAAAATCAAGCTCGCGGTTTCATGTACGCGAGATTTTTGCTGTAGCATCTGCTTCTTTATTCATGGATCGTGGAACATGCTCGATCTCAATTAAGTCAAAGGTTTGCTTCAGTTCATCCGCACCTTGGTGATAAGATATTAAATTCTCAAACCGCACCTCCCAGTTACCGCTTACTTAATTGCAGACCAGTTTGGAATCACCTTGTATCTTTATTTTCGGACCTCTTTTCCTTTTGCAATCTCTAATCCTGTGATCAAAATTGCGTATTCCGACTCGTTACAAGTAAGTCCTTTCCCCAAATTTTGATGGAAAACTTCTCGATTACCAGTAGGATCTTCCAGTACTACTCCAACGCTTGCTCCATGTATTTTAGAACAAGATGCATCAAAATTTAGTTTCCATGATTCCATAACTTAACATCGGATTAATTGTATGCTAGCCGCAACGAAAATGGGCATCCAATTCTTCTACGTATCTTATGGAATCAATTAATTCTCTAATATTAGTCGGAGAAGGCAGGTATTTGGAGACCATCTTTCGACATATGATAATATTAAGCGTCAGAATTTCTTCATCACCGGCTTTGCTAAACGTTCTCAACATCGGCGCATACGATGGTACATGATTGTGGAAGTGTTCCAATTTTAGAGTCTAACTAGTTTGTGCGGTCCTCTATTTCCCTTCACAAAATCAGTGACAAAATAATGATTCAGCAAGACCGAACTATATTCTTCAACTTTCCTTCAAACACTTTTTTGTTCTCACAACTTTCCAATAATTCGCATAGTCTTTTCCGAAATCTCAGCTATCCTCCTTCAACAAGTAACCTCAGGTCCCGGCAACGGAACCAGATGAAATTGCATAATAATTTATTATTAAAGGTGATATTATATAATTGCATATGTGTGTTCTCGCGGCTAATAATAAATTACAAAGTATTACTAGTGTGTATAATTACCATCGCTCATGATCTCCTCCTACTGATTCCTTTCCTCGGCCTGACCTACCTGGTGCTCCCTTTGGTTTTGTTGTTGTCCATGATGCCTCGCTAGTTGGTTGGGAGGTTGAGGAACGGCATCCCCTTGTTGCACTCTTGATGAAAACCAGAATTCATCCAATCAGTACATTGAGGAGATTCTTCAACTCGACTACCAGAATCATTGCGCTTCTATACTTGTATGCGATTGGGTTTGAGCAGCAAACCAAGATAATCGTTTTCCAAATGTTCAAAGGAATACATATGGGTTCCCCATGGCAAACTTCAACCGCATAGATAGTAGGGCACAGGCTGAGTCCTTTGCATTTCCATTGTATTGTCAGCAAGCGTTCTTTTCCAAAGACCCACAACGGAGTAGGTGGAAGATTATATGTTGTACGGATATGAGGAGAAGACATGGTGAACTCCAAGTCAATCAATCTATCTCTCCTATGGCTGATGTGGAAAATGATGGAGATTTGTTGGTTTGGAACCGAAAATGTTGGTTACAGAGTTCGTAAGAGAGGCAATTGCAAATGGTGGTGTTTACATCCCAGCGACAGCAGAGCCTTCCATACAACAACAACCAGAAGCAACACAGTAGGAATGTGCACGACAGAGCAAAGCAGTTCCGTTGAAGATGACGTACTCATGAATGTCATGGGCGACGTCATTTTGGATACTCCCTAGATGTTGCAGTGATGTTTTCATATCCAAATTTGGTGACGTCTTCGATGATGTCCAGTCTTACATGATGGCATTTGTCATGGCAGTTGTAGTTGACAAACTTCAAGATGTAAGTGAATGATATGAATGTTATTGATTATCTAATATTTTGCAATATAGAGAAGCCATTTATACAGCATGTGTGGTTATCTATTGTCTTCAAGCCATTGTGTCCTTGGCTACTTTTTGAATTTTTTTTAAGTTTATGCAATATGGATTTGAGGAATATTCATAGCTCTATTCATCAGCATTTTAAAATGATTGTACTAAGAAGGAGACCAACAAAGAAAATGGCTAGGCCAAAGAAAATAAACAATGTGATAATGAAGTGCATAATATGTTGCCTCCGTTAAGTAGACTCATGTAGAACTTTTTGCGTTTACTATTTAAACTTTAAAACACCCCATTGTCCTCTAAACCTTTGCGTTTTCTTATTTAATGATTTCAGTTATAAGACATCCAAAGATCACTTACACAATTTCCCTTTTTTTATTCAACATTGAGACTTATGTCGAAATCCATGAGCAATTCAACCGTCTTCCATTTTTTAAATTCATTGTTTTTAAATTTGCCTAAACCCAAAACCACTTGTCGGTTTCTCAATTTTTGTCATTCAATTTTGCAATTTTGGAAAGAGCCCAATACCACGTCACATAGTTGCATTTTATTGGTTTTTAACCTTCTAAGTTTTCAAACACCTGAATAACACATCAAGCTTTCCCTTTGTCTTTTCAATTGTAAAACAACCGAGAAACACTTCTACATTTTTCAATTTTTTTATTCATTCTTGAGATTTCTAAAACATCTAAATACTATTTCAACCATTAGTCATGTTTTTTATTTGGTCCTTTGGATTTTCCTACAACCGAACAACATTGATCATTTCCTGATTTTTTTTCATTTGTTCTTATAATTTTGAGAACAACCAAAGACATAAATATTCCCCTAGTCCATTTTCCCCCCAAGGTTTTAAAACCTCTCCAAATCACTTCAACCTTTCATGTTTTTTTAATTCAGTCCAGAATCCAAAGAGAACTTCAAGCTTTCCTATCTGATTCTTGAAGACGTAGGACAATTTCATAAGACCCAAAAAACACTTATAGATTTCCAATGTTTTCTTTCAGTATTTAGATTCTAGAGACCCTTCAAGAGCACTTCACCCATTGTCCATTATTTCTATTCACTATTTCCAGTTTTTGACTAAATGGAAGAGCACTATCTAATTTTCAAAAAAGTTCTAGCCACTCTTGCAATTTTCTAACAACCTAAGACTACGTATGCATCTTCAATTTTATCTTTTACCTCCCAAGTTTTAAAATACCTCATGAGCACTTCAACGGTTTTCAATTATTACTTCAATGGATCTAAATTCTAAAATATCCAAGTAGCAACCACGCAGTTTCTTTTTTCAATCTTAAGAAGTCTGAAACACTTTAAAACCAATTCAACCATTTCTAATGTTGTTTATTCAATCTTTTAATTTTTTCCTAAATTGAAGACCACCTATTCATTCTCCAATTTTTACCATTCACTCTTCCAATTTTTAGGGAAGCCCATGACCAATTCATCTGTTCTATTTTTTTTTTGCGACACTATGCTATCATTCATTATTGTGATCAAATTTTTAAAACAACCCAAAAACTCTAAACCTTACCTGTATATAAAGTATTACACTCATTTCAATTTTTGTAAATCCAAATAGTACTTTCACCTTTCCTACTTTTTTGAATCGCTCTTGCCATATTTTACAAATTTGCAATTTTTTTAAACAAGCAAATACACTAGCTTCTCCGTTTCTAATTTTTGTTAATTACTCTTATGAATTAGAAACACCCCAAGATTACTCACATCTTCTCCATTGTTTTTCCCGCATTTGCAACTATTTAACAACCATTGAAACATTTGTTATGTCAAGAATGAGTTCAAAGAATGAATTACTAGAGTTGCTTAATAATTAATAAGCATGTTCTATGATCTAGTAAATTAATGAGCTATACACCCATATTTAATCAACTTAAAAATATTTTGTATACAAAAAATATGTAACATGTGCATTTAAATTGAGCAATTAACATATTTTTAGTTTCATGTGTTCCTATAAGTCCATCAAAGTAATATATCCCTTGTAAGCAAAATTAATGTTTCCACACAAATAAGTTAAACCTATCTTTGTAGAAGAGCTGCACATATTTTCAATTTTTTTCTTCCATGCAATGGGCTGCAGTCATCTTACAATGAGAAAGGGCGGAGTGGCTAACGTGGACCTCCTTCATTTCCTATAATGTTGCATTGAGACAAGACCACGTTTTTTTTATGTCTCCAAAAACATCTTTGTCCACTGTGACATTTGCCTGTTTTTTCTTTGACAAGAACACCCATGATGCAACCTCAAATTAAATTTGACTGTTGTCAAACTCTGTCCTGAAAACGCCTAATATCACAACAAACATGGCACGTTGCAGCCTTGACGACCCCAAAAACATGGTTTTTTCATGGTGGTCCTCCCTTTTTCAGCTTCCGTACTGGCGGGTGGGAACTAAATCAATAACATGTTGTTTCAGTACATTAAGCCTCAATATAATGTAATTTCATGACATTTTGTATTGTCATAGATGTTGTGACATCACGCATTTTGTTCCTAATACATTGTATATTCTTGTTGAAGAACGCGATTGCTGATCAAGAACCTTTTGGATGTTATCTACATTGAGAGGAACATTTACAAAAGTCTTCTTAAGCTTCTATTTGGAAGAAATGACATTGCAGCATCTAGAAGGGACATCGAAGAAGAGGGTATTAGAGAGCAATTGTGGATTCATTGTCAAGGCCAACATGCGCATGACAACAATTACAAGAAGCATCCAATGCCATACGTCTTAATAGTAGAAGAACACTGAATTTTCCTTGAACAAGTGCAAAATATGAAGGTACCAACCGGCTATAGGGGAGAAATGAAGAAGCACCTTGTATACAAAAAAATTGGTAACATGAAATCTCATGACTTCCATATATTTTTGCAATTCATCTTATCTGTGTGCCCGGACATCTCATGCATTCTAGAATATGCCAAGCCATCATCCGCATGGGAAGGTTCTTCAGAATGTTGTACAAATTAGTTCTCACTCCAACTGACCTTGATCTACTCTATGCATATCCAACAGAAACGCTTTGCTTGATGGAAATTTGGTTTCCACCATCAATGTTGGACATCATATTTCATCTATCTATACATCTAGTCAGACAAATTAAGGAATGTGGCTCTATCGCAAATGCATAGTGCTATCCGATAAAAAGACACATGAGCATGTATGTTGCTTATTTTAGAAAACGTGCAAATCTAGAAGCAATCATAGCCAACGCGTATTTGTATGTAGTATCCCTAGGATTTTGCATGGAGTACTTCAAGCTCTATCTCCACAAAAAACCGGCCAATGGCGGACGAAACAAAGAACTTACAAATGCTTTGGAGGTGTTGGAAGGATCACCAACACGGGGTAATGTGAGCGATAATTCACCACCCTTGATTGCGTTTAATACTGGGTGTAAATTGTCACTCACATTGTATCACACCAATATACACCATCTACAATTTATACCTTAGGTAAAATAAATTAATCCAAAAATAAAACCCAACTAACTTAAGGTAAATTAAACTAAGTAATTTTAATTAACCCTAACGTAACTAAATTCACTATCCGTAACTTAACTTTAACTTATGATAAATAACTTCATCCAAGTAAATTTTTTTTCAAACTCAAGTTATTTAATTTTAACCCACAGTAATTAGATTTACCTAAGGAAACAATTTTAACTCAAGTAAATAAATTTTACCTATGCAAATTAAACTTTACCTCTAGGTTAAAAAATTTAACCAAGTTAAAAGTTATTCCTTTTATCCCACGGATTTCTACCTTGAATATTGATTTTTAATATTTATTTTATTGGAATTTTTTATTTTTACTACATCATTTAGTAAAAGTCAAAGTTACTAGACCACATCCAATGCAAGAAATATCCATAATCAACCACACAAGCACATTACACTTCAATCACCTCAACAACATCCATACTTCAACCCTCAACTATACAATACCACCAAAAAAAAAAAACAATTAGTTAGATTCAAGTTGAAAGAAGTCGGTAAAGGCAGTAGGATCCCCAACCACTAAATTAGCCGTAGCTCCTTCGTCTTTACTCCAAACTACTTGAATCTTCGCCACAACAAAGGTGTTGTAGCTATGCTTTAGCTCTCACAAAAATCACGTCAAACACTCTTACCATTTAAAAGATAAGGAGTTTCAAAGTTGTTGTTGTTCAAACCATCGACCGCTGACCTCTTCTAACTTCATCAGCCGCCACTTCTTTGCTTTTACTCCAACCAACTTGAATCTTGACCAGAATAAAGAAAGCTTTATTCCACTTTTGCACGTGCAAAAAACTAAAAAATCTATTACCAATCAAAAGTTATGAACCTCCAAAGTTGTTGATTTTCAAATCATGCAGCCGCCATCCTTCTCACACTTCATCGGCTGTAATTCCTTTGTTGTTGCTTGGAATTGCGCGTTCTTGATGTTCTTTCAAAGCCAACTTGAAGATTCACGCCGCCTACATCTCTCAAGTTCAAATTTCCTCTCCCTCTCTGCCCGCCGTGGTCCGTCAAAGTTGATGCACCAAATCTGGCTAGCTGCAGACCCCTTGCCAGCTAAAACCACCACAACTTTCTCGTCTTTGCTCCAAATAGAGCGCCCATGTGTTCCTACAAAGCTTACAACAAGACCTAACTATTGCTTAATTTTCACGTCCTATGCACAAATAAATATCACACCACAGTAGTGACACCGTAGCTCTCCAAAACAAGGGTAATTGGGAAAGCAATTTGGCATGACTTCCCCCTGGAGAGAAAGAGGGGAAGAGTGGCCAACCATGCTCTCTTATACAAGTGGGAGGTGGCTCAAGGGTGGCGGCTACATCCCTACCATTCAAATCAACAATCCCTAATCAAGATCAAAGGCCCATGATCAACCTAATCCCTAAACCCGATTTTAGGGCGGGACATGCCAAAATCTCTTAAACTAAAGTATTTTTTACCTAAATAGCTTCACCAATGTTTTTAAAACACATTGAAACATCTATTTTGACAATTCACACGTTCAAATCCAACTTTCAAGTCATTGGAAATCAACAATATGCCAAATCAATTATTAACCCACAAAAATTTCAACTCTAACTAATCTATAAGAATGAATAGCAAGGGTTCTCTCTAAGGAAACTTTCTTACCATCTTTTCCAACTCTTCAACTTTTTTTTTTTTTTTCTTTGGCTTTTTTCTTATTTTTCTTTCTTTTGATATTTTTTTTTGTTTTTTCTCTTATATTTTTCAAATAAACAAAATACCAATTCCAAAATCTAATTCAAATCTCTAATTGAACGCCTTTTTAGACTAAGATTTCAACCTACTTAAGTCTAACCTAAAGTTGACTAACTTTTAACTTTTCTCAATTAAACTACAACTACTCAACCACTAACTCCAACTACCACTAATACAAATTCCTCTATAACACACTTGATACTAAATAAGGAGTCCACCCTGACAAATCCCTTGTCTCTTCAACTCCTCGCAACTTATTCTCTCATTAACCCCTAGATTCTTCTGTTAATGCTAACTTAATGATATTTTGGAACTCTTCTACTCTCTAATCACATCTAACTACTAATTTTCTAACTAATTCACCAATTTCTAACAGGTTGGTCCAAAACCAAATGTGAACCAATTTTTGTCTTACAAGTAAACTTACAGGTGAAGAGCAAAGGGGCATCCACTCATAGATAATTCAAAAGTCAGCATCCACAACAAATCCATGGAGGTAACATTGATAATTTGCATTATGAGCCGAGGTTACTTTTTAAGTAGCGTAAAAACTTGCCTCCCATTGCCAATGGCCATAGTCTAGATTGGACCTTGGTTGTAAATGACCTAGAATGCTACAATATGCCATAGATAAGACATGAGAATCACTAATGTATGCATTGATATGTATCCCTTAGGCAATATCAAAGACTTCAATTGGAGCTCAACACAGTAGGCTTGGGCAACTTCTGCAACACGAGGATTTCTACGGAGGGAGAAAATATGTTATTCTGGAAAATAAGCATGACGAATTGTACGACTTTGTAGAATAGTTGCATGCCTATACAACCAACCTGGTCCGGGCTCGGGGTGCTCAGAACAGACATGGAGCTAAGGCGGCTATCAAGTCTCCCATCATAAGATGCACATTGCTACAAACAAATTTGAGTGTATTGTGACGGCGTAGAATTAATTTCATATTTTTTAATGCAGTTTATGTGTAGTCCTTTTATCGACTACGGTCATTAGTGACTGTGATCTTAGGTTGTGGATTCCTCATGGAACCCACACCGATGTCCAATTTCTCCCATGTGCACAATATCCCTCATTGGGGATCAAATCCCTTTGATATGGAGGGATATCCTCCTCCAAGAAACTACTTTCATCAAGAAAGTAGTTTGACAAGAAAGGATGTCATGCCTCTTCCTTACTTTGGTATAAAGGAGAGTGCAAGTGCACTCTTCCGGGCATCGCTTCAATCATCTCTTCTTTTCTCACTCCCCTCTTTCTCCTTCTTTCTTTCTCACCATCTCTCTTCTCTCACATAGCATTTTTATAATAAACGCTCATGAGTTAAGCATCTTGAGATCATTTGTGTCCTCGAGTCAATGTTATAAATCTTTTTCTAGTTATAGCTTCCCATAATATTGCTCATGTATTGAGCTTTCTTTTATGGTTTACGTGAAACTCTTTGTTTATTCTTTTATTTTATTTTTAAAACTTTAAATAATTATTTGAGGGTTACATTTTGGTTCTGTCGCCGGGACACGATATTTGTCATAAGGGTGAGAGCTAAAAGTCAAATATGTTTATATAAATAAATAAAAGAACAAAATTTAATAGTTTATTAAAGTTTGTTAAAATGGGTGGTGGTTTGCTGAAAGATTTAAAGAAAGTATTAAACGGAAAAGATAAGCTTGTAAGTAGAAAAATAATTCTACTAGATATTTTATCATTAAAAGATTTTTTTCAACAACATTATTCAAGGAAAATTTATCCTTATAAAACATTTTCTTTGCTGCTTAAAACTATGGGCATAGAAATGTGGGATAAGAGACACGACCAACTTTGTCTTCAAATATACCAAAACATAAAATAGAAGGAAAATGAGCGAATTACATTTGCTTGATGGCTACTTAGCCGTTTTGTGTGATGTAGCAGTGAAGCAAAGCGGGATAATAAAGAGGGAAGGAAAGAAAACTCTCTCACAAAAAGATAAAGAAAAGATATTTGATATACTTAAAACCGAATTTTCTTACAAATACTACAACCATTGCATTCGTATTTTTACCCATCACCTGACTACGATCTGACATAGTAGAAATAAGTAGTGATTCCTAAAAAGGTAGTAATAGAACACAAAGTTAATAGTCAAGAAACTTTGACAAGGTAATAGTAAAAGAGTCTTTAGAGAATAGTGTTCTTTGAGTGCACTCTCATGTCATTCTGTATAGTTCATAGTGAGAAAGACTCCTTGTTAACACAAAAATAATTGCAACAATGTGTTGCAACTTCACCTTTAAAAATAAGAGCTTCTCAGCTCTGATTTTCCAATAGACTAAACATCACTAGAAGAGATTCTCTGAGGGAATCACCAACTGCGAAACCAAAAGGAGCAATCTACACTGAAGATTCTCAAAGATTTCCAAATACACCTCAAATATTCTTCAAAGATTCCCTAAAGGAGTGGACAACAGATCCAGCAAAGAAAGAATGTACCTACAGCAGCAAAGGCGAAATCTAAGAAGATAATGGCTGGAGCAGAATGAAAGTGGGTTTAGCTACTTGACGTGAGAAGGCAAAAAGATCAACAACACCAACAGCAAACTGTAAGAACAAACTACTACATTCAAAGAGAGTGTCCATCAGAATGTTAGAAGATGACGAACAAACCTTGTTAAACATCATAAATGCAACCATAAAACAAGGAATCGAGGAAACAACAATATACTTCCAATGGGAAGAAGAATTTTTACAATCAATTATCAACATTCCAAAAGAGAATGATATTGACAACGATTTACCCACAATCGTGGATCTAGAGTAAAATGTCAAAGGATAAGTGGACACTTTATTTCGATGGATCTAGTTCAAAACAAGGGGGTGGAGCGGGCATCGTTTTAGAAAACTCAACTAGCAAAAGAGAAGACTACTACAAGACATTGAATGGAGATCTCATGTGCAACCAAGCGGAGTACCAAGCACTAATCACCGCCCTTCAAATTGCCTGAGGCAAAGACATCTCAAACATCGAAGTACGAGGAGACTCAAAACTAGTGTGCAAACAAGCAGCAGGAGAGTGGGAGGTTAAGTCAACAAATCTCACAAAATATCACAAAGAAGCAACAAAGTTAGCAGAGAGTTATTCTAACATCTCATTTGAGCATATCCCTAGAGAGGCCAATAGAAGGGCTGATTGTCTCTCTAAGCTACAAAAATAAATGTGACCTTATTCTCTCAAAACCCAATTAGTACAGATGTTGCAGTTCGTAGAGACAGTATTCCTCCGGAATGCATCCAATCGTCACTAAATGCTCCCAAAGTAACTGCTCCGGTTTCGATCCCACAGAGACCTAATGTTCTTTTCCAAATACTCCCACTTTCTTTAACTTACTACAACAATCGTTTATAGGTTAGCTATCTTCTTAGCTTTGGTAGGGTAGATCCAGATCCTTCCGGAGTCCGGATTATGTACAATGATTTTCGGAAAGTAATTTCCGGAAGTCGGGAGGGTAGTTTGATTTGTCTATGTTCCTCCTCAGAGGGGCTCCTGGAGTTTTTAAATGAGTGGCCGGAGTCCACTGATCCTGTTTTGTGTAAGTGGCTGGATTTTCCACTGCCTTGTGACTTAAAGTGGCTAGACCCCCACTGTCCGGAACTTATAGTGACCGAACACCACTCTCCTACTCTGCTAACCAGATGAATTGATTGTTGCTGCTAGACTTAGAATCTCACGACATCCGGAAGGCCTTCCGGATGCGGTCTTACAGAGATAAGTCCGGACTACAACGACATTCCGGTGAGTGAATTGTGATCCTCCGGGGACGATGGTGCTATCTCGTCAGAGTATTCCGTCTAGACCTACGCATCGAGCTTTTTCCTATCATGGGGGAAAACTCCGGCCTTGACAGGAATTCAGGTTAACACGGATTACTCCGTCTCCTAGGGACTACCAGGAACACCTCTGCAGTTCGTCCCCTCCCCTCCTAGCTACTTCCGGACCCTGGAGTCTACCAGGCACACCTCTGCAAAAGCCTTCCAGCTCTCCCAAGCAATCTCCCGACACGGATCTTGAACGGTATTCCTCTATCCGAACTAACCTTCACCACACTCCGGAAGGATATTGATACAACTTCTCCCACAAGAATGGATCCGCTACCTACAAAGTCTATACCACACACTGGAAGTACAAGTAGCCAATCTGATACAAGTAGTGTAATATATTACTAAGTGAGAAAGACAAGATGAAAGGTTTTTGCCAAAACCTCACCACTAAGTACTAACTAAGTCTTTCTAAACTTAGCCTTCCTTCTAACTATCTATAGGAAGTCCGCTAGATCTTATCTAAAAGATCCGAGAAATCCGGAAAAGTTCCAGATCGGATCTCAGATCCACAAATCACGGAACAATTCCGTCTCCGGAATTCCTATTCCAACTTATCAAAACGGATAGTCGACTCCATCAACAGCCGGGTGCACTTGGGGCCCCATCGTTAATTGCTGCTGATCCGGAGTCTAAGTCCAAGAAAAATAAGCAAAGAAAATCTAAAACCTAACTAACCTAAGTCGGAGCACCTGGGCCCCAATTTCTCCCACTCCGGAGAAATTGGGGCCCAAGTGCGGCCATTAAAAGAAGTTGGGAAGCTTTAACGCAAGCATTAGTTACTGAATATCAGACCAATGAAAGTTACCAAGCCCTGCTCGCAATGTTGAGCATGGTGCGCCAAGGACCTCAAGAGAGTGTCAGAGAGTTAACAGCGAGAATGAGAGAGTTACACGCTAGACTTGTGCGTAGTCTCAGGAGGACTACGATTCTAGCTAGAAAACCTCAGAACCCCGCATTACATTAGACAACTTTAGGTAGCATTGACGCATTAGTTTTGCGGAGTCTTGTTGGAGCTTTACGACCTGAGATTCAAAAGATAGTGGCGTAGAAGCAACCTACTTCATTTCAAGCGGCGTTTGAGTGGGCCCAATGCAAGGAGGCCGCACTTGAGCAAAATCTTACCATAAGCGGAATCGTTAATTGCGGGTTGCCTTAGTTAAGGGATTGGCGTGATGACACAAATGGAGCAACCTCCTCAAGTGAAGGTGGTACCGTTGGTAACTATTACTCCACCTTCCTCTATCAATTCATCCGCCGTGAACAAAATAATAGAAGAAATGAAGGAGTTGAAGTTATACCTCCTTCAAGGTCAAAACAATAGTGCTACATCACCAATGTCGGACAACCGCCCAAACTACAACCGGACGGTCCAATTTGTTACTTGTTACAACTGCGGAAGGGCACGTAATGAAGGACTGTCCCGATTTCACACAAGGGAAGTCCCCTTCACAAGATGCGAACAGAGCTTCTACATAGGACGCAAAGTTGGCAGAAATTAATGTTTTAGAGTATCAATCAGTGCGCATGAAAAAGCACTACCCAAAGGTGATGATGGCCAAGCGAGAATAACCGGTTGGAGCGTGACGTACCGGACCGATTTTACCGCAAGAGGACAAAGAAGGAGGGAGACGGTCCTTCTCACAAGGAAAAGCGAGAGAGACGATGCATCGGCATCAATGACCTAACCATGGGACAAGGACAAAGGGAATATTCCATTGTGGCATATCTAAAAAGATAGAGTGCAAATATTACTGTGGGGCAGCTTATGGCCAAATGCCCATCACTACGGAAGGAGTTGAGATAAGGTATTAGCACGAGACACCCCGAGTCCCACATCGCCGAAGCCCAAGCAACAGACAAAGCCCATAGCGATATGAAATCACCTCAAGTTGCGACCGTAGTCGAAGGCCACATAGTCAGTGGTTGCATGGTGGATGGCGGAGCAGTGGTAAACGTAATGGCAAGTTGGTTCATGAAAGACCTTAGATTAAAACCCACTAATCCATCTTCATTAAAACTGAAGGTTGTGATCAACGTTCTATCCGATCACTAAGTATCATTACCCAGCTTCCAATTTCCGTTAATGGTATAACAGTAAAAGTCAATTTTCAAGTCTTAAACGTATTCTCCACGAGAGGCGACTGCCCATTAATTTTAGGTAGGCCATAGCTAAGACTGGTAAAAGCCGTTCAATATTGGGAGAACGGAAATATGAGAATTGAGCCCCACCCCAATAGAGTTAGTATTCAAGTGATCCCCTCTAGTGGTGAAGAGACGAATTTCGATTCACCTCCCGAGCGATTGTCGGATGCGGATGTCCATGATGTCCATGATGGACATTGGAAGACGACACCACGAGTGACACTGGAAGCAAAAAATCATGTGAGTCAGGAGCTGAGATGTATGCCCTTGACACCCTACCACAAATGGTAACGGACTCAATAAGGTACCTTGATGAGGAAAACTTCCAACAAAGCCACAAATCCGAATTATTACAACTTGTTCAATTTGGACCAACAATCACAACGGCAGAACGTGACGAGCTCAAAGGACTAGTGCAAGAATTTTCGGAGTTGTTTGTATCGAAACACTCCGATTTGCCAAGCATACCGATCGAAGAGCACAAGATCGATTTATTAGAAGGAGCCAAGCCCGTGCAAGCCCCACAACGACAAATGGCCTCGGACAAGATGCAAATTCTTAAGGGGGAGTTGGACAAATTGCTGGAGGGAGGGTTTATCACACAAGTCAAGAACACCGAGTGGGTGAGTCCTGTAGTGATTGTCCCTAAGAAAAATGGGCGTTGGAGGGTATGTGTGAATTAGCAAGCGCTCAATAAAGTCACCAAAGAGGATCGACAACCCTTACCCTTCATTGACAAACTCTTGGATGACGTTAGCGGCTACAAATTCTTTTCCTTCTTCGACGGATATAGCGGATACCATCAAGTTAAGGTTCACGAGGATGACATACTGAAGACCACATTCACAACACCATGGGGAACGTATGCATACGTACGTATGCCCTTTGGCCTCTACAATGCAGGAGATACGCTCCAGAGGATTCAAACTAAAATTTTCGCACCTTATATCGGTAAATTCATAAGAGTCTTTCTTGATGATTTTTCTGTATTTGGAAACTGAAGAAATCATTCAATCCTCGCCCGCGGTACATTTGAAAGATTAGCGGAGCACCGTTGCTCCCTTAGTTCCAAAAAATGCAAGATAGGTTTTGAGGAAGGACCTTTATTAGGTCATATAGTGTTCCATGGCGAAATAAAAATTGATCTGGCCGAAATTCACAGGATTTTAAAATTGAAGGAACCTACCAGTCCGAGTCAAGTATCAACCCTTTGGGGGATCACCAATTACCACAATAGATTTATTGAAAATCTTGCTTGCCGTGCTAGACCGATCACCTCACTTATTTGAAGGTCTACTGAGTTTAAATGGACGAATGAATGTAGTGAGGCTTTGAAATACATACAAAAGCATCTAAGTAGTGACCCTGTAATGAGGAACCCATATTGGCAAGTCCTTTCATTATCAACCCCTCATCTTCCGATATTTCCGTAGCGGCGGTCTTAATCCAGAATGATATTGTTGGGAGAGCCCATCCAATATATTACGCCAGTCGTCTCCTAAATCCGTGCGAGGTTAGATACTCAGAACATGAAAAGATAACAGTGGCTTTGGTGTTTGCATGCACCAAGTTCGAGCATTACCTCCTTTTCTAGCCCTTTCCCAATAACCGTTCAATGAGAGAAAGATTCACTAAAACAAATGGTTCAACAAGCTGAACCATTTGGGAGAGGCGCTAGATTAGTCACATGTCTCCAACAATTTGATTTGGTGATAAAGGGATTTAAGGGACAAAGGTCCTCTCATGCCAAACTTCTTTTAAAACTTGGTAGACCCCCTGCCACTAACGAAGGAGCCATATCCGAAGACGAAGTGGAGTGCTTTGCCATCAACCAACACACCAATTAAGATTTTGGATATCATCAAATCATTAACTACTTGAAGAACCTAGAGTTACCAGCAGAAGCAACACCTCACGAGCGGAGAGAGATTCGAAGAAAAAGTATGTCCTACATACTAATCGGAGAAATACTATACAAGAGAGGGAGCGACATAATCTTTTGAAGAGCAGTCAACAAGTCAGAAGTACGAGAGATTCTCACCCAATGCCACGACGGCATATGCGGGGTCCATTTTGCCCAAGACGTGACGGCGAAGAAAATATTATTAGCGGGGTACTACTGGCCTTTTCTTTTCCAAGACTGTGCAAAATACTGCAAGAGTTGCCAGGAGTGTCAAGCGTACAAGAAGAAAATTGTTCCTCACATGGCTCTCCACCCGATCATCCCAACCGGCGCCTTCGAGAAGTGGGGCGTTGATTTTGTTGGGCCTCTACCTACGAGAGCCCAACGGAACCTCTACATCATTGTTGCAACCGATTACCTCACAAAGTGGACAGAGGCATCCACAGTACGACACACCACCAGGGAGGAGGCATCCAACTTCATCTTCAACCAAATTATCTGCAGGTATGGGTGCCCTTAGAACTTGTGACAGACCAAGGAACTCATTTTGTAAATGAGTTAGTCGTTGATCTACTCCAACGATTATCGGTGAAGCATCGGCGATCTACTCCATATTATCCACAAGCAAATGAATTAGTAGAGAAAACCAATGGCATCATATGCAATATAATTAGCAAAGTAGTTCACGAGAAGACGAGGAAGTGGGACCTACACCTTGGATAAGCTTTATGGGCCTACAGGACCGCGCACAAGCTACCCACAGGGTTTACCCCCTTCCAACTTACTTACGGCGTCGAAGCGGTAATGCCCATTAGATTAGAGGTGGAATCCTAGAGGACGGCAATTCATCACCGACTTGAAGATGAAGAATCACTGCAAGCTCGATTATACACCCTCAAACGATTGGACGAGACAAGACGGACAACACTATGGAATATCGAGACAATTCAATAGCAACGCAAGTTCCATCACGACAACAAAGCAAAGACAGTAACCTTTTTCCCCAACGACCTTGTCATGTTGGTGGAAAATTGGCTTACCAAACAACATGGGAAGAAGCTCACACCAAAGTGGAAGGGCCCCTTCGTTGTCCATGAAGCTTTCGACAATGGATCTTACCAGCTTAGCACTCCTGGCGGTCAGATCATGACAACGAGATACAACGGCTCCAAGCTCAATCTTTATCATCACCGTGACATGTTGCAGCCTCTACGTGAGGAGATCACGCCCAAAGGCTAGGGAAGTTATGTCACGTCGTAGAATTAATTTCTTATTTTATTATGTAGTTTATGTGTAGTCCTTTTATCGACCACCGCCATGAGTGACCGTGATCTTAGGTTGTGGATAATTTCCCCCATGTGCACAATATCCCTCCTTGGGATCAAATCCCCTTGATATGGAGGGATATCCTCCTCCAAGAAACTACTTTCATCAAGAAATTAGTTTGACAAGAAAGGACCTCATGCCTCTTCTCTACTTTGGTATAAAGGAGAGTGCAAGTGCACTCTTCCGGGCATCGCTTCAATCATCTCTTCTTTTCTCACTCCCCTCTTTTTCCTTCTTTCTTTCTCATCATCTCTCTTCTCTCTCATAGTATTTTTATAATAAATGCTCATGAGTTGAGCATCTTGAGATCATTTGTGTCCTCTATTCAATGTTATAAATCTTGTTCTACTTATAGCTTTCCATTATATTGCTCATGTGTTGAGCTTTCTTTAATGGTTTATGTGAAATTCTTTGTTTATTTTATTCTTTTTTCTTTAAAACTTTAAATAATTATTTGAGGTTTACAGGAGAGAGTCACTATACTTGGTGCAGGACAATGAATTTAACAATGGATTTCTTACATAAGACTAAGAAATTGCTAGAATTTTTGAACCAGAAGCAAGTCGGTCAGCTAACGTTAGGATAGTGGGCGTGCTAAAAGAGATCATAGTTGTGCGTTACTCAACAAGAAAGAGGATTGTGTCTAGAGGGTCACAAATCCAAAATGACCACAACTACGGTCCATCGATTACAATTAATGACTATGGATTCACACTTGTGAGGTACTATGACAAAGTTGCTTCTACTAGAGAACCATACATACTTCCTGCCACGGGTTGTCAAGTAAGCAACTAAACCGCATTTAGCACCCATTGGAATCATTCGTATGGCACATAATATTTGTATTGTGATCAAGTTTAATACAAATTGGTGACATCATACCCTCTCTCATAGCATTAGTAATCTTCAAAAAATCCTGCTAAGTGTACTTTGTCCAAAACTGGCCACACCCTCAATGGAGAATTGTCCTGCAAAACAAGTCGTTGTTCAAATGCATTGTTGATGGAACAGACTAGCAAATACTTGGAATTTTTGGCAATTTTGCTTAAATGCATTTGCCTTGAGACTTGAATGCAGTGGAGTTTAAATTTCCACCTCATTGACATTGGCTTCATAGTACCTACAACAGAGATTCAACAACTAAATGCACTTGTTGATGGGAGGAGACCTTTGGCCAATGGTGCGGCTTGGAGGCGAGGTCGTCAAGGACATTCGCAACACTGCGGAGTTTGAAGTTGATCAAACCATCAAACAACATCTTTCATGCGTTTGCCAAAGACGCCGGCAATGTTGGTAAACTACTCGCAGAAAAGTCAATATCTAATAAGTTGATCTTTGTCCTTAAAATGAATCAATTTGCATTTCTATTCGAAACCAATGTACTTTAGTATCATAGGAAAACCATCCAAAGAATAATATTAATAGGTAATTAGGTAACTATTGAAGTTCTATTGCCACCCACTACTCAACTGCCATCTACCAGACCGATGCTGAGCCACTCAATAGGCCTTCCAAAAAATATCCACTTTACAACTAGAAAGCATAAGGTCCATGCTATGATGATCAATTTGGGTTCAATGGATTTGTGGAAGACTTTCCAATTTTCATGTAAGAATGATTTGTAATATGAGCACCACCTTGGTTGTTCCTAGAAAAATCTATAATTGGTTGTAGGTTTCACGGTAGAATGGAGGTTTTCAATATATATAAATTTACTACATAAGGATAAAACTCCTAGAAGTTTGCAAATTATATGTCATTATCTAAATTCTCTACAAAAGTATGAATTTTACATGTAGGCACATAGCTGTGGAGAGTCGACGCTAGCTATTCCTTAAGTGGTTGATTATAAGACATCTCATATTATAACAATGTGAGTGTTTACAATATAATCCTCTGTTGCACGGTAGAGGATTGAGAGGCTTTTCAAGTGTAGGTCGTAATTGGCTCTACTACTATTGGAGGCATTCAACCCTTACAATGAGAGATTCTACCAAAGGGGAAGGAGATTGTGCGGCCTTACAATGTAGGATTGTACCAAAGGTTAAACTTGACAAAGACAACGGTCAACAAACTTGTTGGGGTTGTTAATGACAAAGTGTTCAATAACAAGAAGACCTACCAAAAAGTATTTAGAAGTACGTGAGTAATTCGATGCATCTTTTTCCAAGTCACCTAAGGTTTTGATCCCATACCTCTTTGTTATTTATTATACTCCTCTTTCCTCACTCCTTGTAGAAGACTATTTGAGAGATTGGTTTTCTTTCTTGTTTTAGAAAAAGGAAACATTAGTTAAGTGAGAGCTACCGTATTTAGGGTTGGTTTTAATTATGAGAAAAGAGGTCAAAACTCTTTGGAATCATTGCATCACTTTGTCAAATGCGTGATCTTAACTTTAGAATGTTTTCTTCCTAGTGCAGCAAGATTTTGTTACTTAAGGTGACATCATTGAATTTTATGCTCATCATTCTTGGAATTGATATAGTGCTCATTACCCTTGATTTTCTTTAGAACGTTGTCATTGCATTGATGAGGTTTGATGGGCTAAGTTTAAGGTAGAAAATAAACCACCTCCTCGGATGTTTTCAAAAACATAGTGCCAAGGTTTCTAAGATAGAGGCGCTTTTTTTACTTGTAAGTAGCCTTCTCTTAAGGCATGTTTTGTGCATTATCACAATTCATTGTTGGAGTTTATAGGATTTGCCAGTTGATTGCAGCTTTTTTATTGTTACATGCAATTTCACCGCATTGACAGATGGGTAATGTTTGGATTCTTTTTCGTTGTTTTCTAGTGAGTTTGTGCGCTTGACCTTTCCCAAATTTGATCCCACAGCCAAATAAATCTCTTGTTCCTACATGCAAAAGTTGTGAATAAAGATGCAAAGCAGAGACAACTCATTCCGCAGATCAAAAGTCACAAAAATTGTCATAAACCACGGCTGTTTAATTTAGTCTGTGAAAATATTAGGAAAAAAACTATATTTTATAGTAACATAAATGAATTTAAATTGCACAAAACCTGATGATCATGAGATTTTTAGACATCTTAATGATGACGTTGATGCGGTGCACTTAAAACTAGTACCTTTAGTTGAGACATCGCTGATATTGATGCTTCCTGAAGCAACAATGAGCAAACAACAAAAGAACCATCCCAACGACCTATGTTGAACTAAAAGCCTAAATCAGGTAAATCAAGTAAATCAAGAAAGAAAAAACTTAACTCAAAAGTGGCTACAAGTAAAAGAAGTGACTTTGAAAGCAAACTCTTGGGAGTTGGAGCATCAGCTCCCCGCTTAACACCGAGAAGCAATAGTTTGATGTAGTGTACTATCAAATGTATTGCTTGACTTCATTTTCTTATGAGGTTTTTATTGTTCCTGAGGCGCTTGTGCATATGTGCTTAAGTTGACGCGGCCAAAATCAGGGGCTCAACGTTATGGTGCAATTATTTTTTCAAACGGCTCGCAATCGTGCAACAATTGTGTGCATTGGAGGTATGTTGAATTGGATTTGGATTGATTATAAACATGGGGGTATGTCAAATGAAATGTACAACGGTCTTGCCCGTGTTATGGACGGCCTCTTTAAAGGCATTGATGTTAGTGGAGATGTCTACCCTAGTTCCACGCTCTTAGATCGCATGTTGCGCTTCAAAAATGTTCGATAGGTATGAATCGCACGCTACAAGGTCTACTAGTTAGTTTGACAATTTTTGCAATTGTTTAATCAGAAATGTTTAAAATCCTTGTTTTTGTGCCTGGAGTGAATCGAGTTTCTTTGCTGGCAGATCAAAATGATAGTTGTTCTACGAGAGCTAGGAGGAATTGACAAGTACTCAATGTAGAATATTCCACCTCTTGACCACTATCACCATTTTTGAGTTTTATTATTTATTATGTCTTTTAAATATTTTATAGTAAAATGAGCCTTGTACTTAGGTATAATATTTCAAGATTATAGACAATAATGTGCTAAGTGTGCATAACCTTGTTTGAGGTATTCTTGAATAAAACCTTATAATTTGATTAGTGAAGAATGTAACAGAAATCCAACTCTTTTGTGATATAATATAGAAGTAACACTCATATATGGATGTATGAAATAAGTTAAATCAATCATTACTAGCAAACTTTAGGGCTCCAAAGAAATATCAGAGCCGCTGCACTTGAACTACCTAGAACTAGCATTGTGAACACAATTCTAGTTACACCTTAACCTTACATGAGATAATATCCCTAAGTCATGTGCACGTGATTGCGTGTAGTTATAGCATTGTATAATGGGACTTTGAATCTTGTTGATTCAGAAGAGCAATGAGGAACGGAAGCATAATGTGGCGTTTGCTTCAAAAAACAACTACAATGCAAAGTCCAATTATTAGTCTTGTGGAGAAGAGGCTTTGGCCGCCGTTTGGGCCATAGCCCATTTTAGGCCTATTTGTATGGGCAATATTTTACATTGGTGACCGACTATCAGCCTTTAAAGTAGCTCATGGAGTTTGACAAGCTTACTGGCAAGCTCGTCATGTGGGCTTTGTTGCTTCATGAGTATGACTTTGAGGTTCTCCATAAGGCTGACATCACGAACTTGGATGCGGATAGTCTTCACTGCAATCTTAACCCACTAGTGGAGAATTTTGTTGGTGTCAGGCATGGTTGTTCGGCCGTCCGTCCGTCCGTTAGTGTCCGTCCGTCTGGCTGTCCGTCCGGTAGAGGCTGTTGTCCGTCCGATAAGGGTCAACCCTGGTTTGACCATGACTCAAGGTAAATCAATTTATCCACTGCCACGAAGGCGACTACGTGGCTGACACGTCGACAACAGGGCCGCGCGCGTGCAGACAGGGGGGCGGGCGCGTGAAGGGGATGGGCCGGGCGCGTACTGAAGGAGCCTGGCGCATACAAGGGAGGACCGGGCGCTTACCGTGATGGGCCGTGCGAGTGCAGGGAGGACCGCGCGCGTACCGCAAGGGGCCGGGCACGCGCGGTGAAGGGCCGGGCGCATACTTGGAAGGGCTGGCGCATCCAACCAAGGTCGCGCGAGTTCGTGGAGGGGCTACGCGCGTTCGTGGGGGAGGGCTGGGCGCGTTCGTAGAGGGGGCTGGGCCGGGCGCGTGGCCTTTGGGGTCGCGCGCGTACGAGTATTGAATTCAGGGGTCGCGCGCGCTCTCTCACTTCTTAACATGCATGAGCTTCATGTCGCAATGTGTATGAAAAATGTTAATCTTTTATTTATCACGAGATGGGCAAAAAACACCGTTACATCACAATGCAGTACATATTGCAAAATGATCAACAATTAAAACCTTCACTATCAATATGCTAAGTCAAAATATCTATATCTCATAGCAGAAGCAAGCGTCCGGAACTTCAAAGTTGAATGGTTTAGCCATTAGCTCGTCAACCACTTTGTAGAGTGTTGGACGTTTGAGGGGATCTCGCTCCAGTAATTTCTCGATCTTCACTTGAAAAGCTGCGTAATTGACCGTTGATTTGAAGAATGTTGAGTCAGATTCTTTCTCCCAAATTGCTCTAGCCATCCACCCAACGGAGTACGAATCGGCGAGCTGGGTGTATTGGTGTCGCCGCTGCATCACATCCAATGCCGTTTCCGAATCTTGTGGGCCGAATTTGTAAAACAACTCTGGAGCTACCCAATGTCGTCTACTGCGTTGATTGTCAAGCTCCGTGTCCGTCTGGAATCCATATTTTGATGGCTCTTCGTGTGATACTCGGCTCGCAATTCCCCAATCACAAACGCCAATGAAGTGGGACCCTGGTTTCTCTGGAGGAATGGGGAGAAGCACGTTTGTGGGAGCGATGTCATTGTGAATGACATTTGCCTTGTGGACTTGGGCCATGGTGCACATCAAAGCCCAGGCAAGTCTTGCTCTATTCTTCTAGAAGGCTAAGATTTGTGTTGAATCCTCCGCCAAAATATATGGAGCTGAAAGGATTGAGTTGCTCAAAGCCGCCGGATTTGCCTTTGAATTGACGGTTTTTAAATGGATCCAGCTACCACCATTCCACCACAATGTGTACGCCTCCATATTCTTCGTATTCACCGCCCAAAACTTTATAACTCCTGGGTGTGCAACATGACATATCATGGCCTCGTGAGACCGTTGTCTAAATTTCTCCTTCGGATGAGACACCGTTGGCATTTTCTCGGCGAACTCCATGTATGCCAAAATTGCTCGCACACCTACGATGCGGACCTTCCAAACCTTTTTGTATCCACCAACGGCGTCATATCCAGAAAATCCATAAACTCCAATATCTTCTAGAAGGAATTGCACGTTGTGCAACATATGCGCCTCCATGGCTGACTTCATCGCTTGTTCATTCCAAGGCATACCTCTCATACGAGAGCTTGAAAACCTGCCAATGGTGGTCTTCACACCTTCAAGGAACTTGCAGAGTCCCAAGTCTTGTGGCTGATGCTGTCCCCCGAGAGGTTTTTTCACCTCACAATCAAATAGATGCGATGCATTACTCGTGCATTGAGTGATTACTCTCTCCGTGAATGAGGCATAGTGGTACCCAGCCAATCCAAGCATGGAACTGATTCAGCTTCGCACTACAAACGACATCCTTCGAAAAAGGATTAGATCGGTGAGCGAGCAGTACTATCAATGGAAGCTGGCATACATCTTGAATGTTGACCGGGCGAGGCAAATGGCAATAGAGGTCCAGAAGATTGACAACAAATATCTGACATATAATACGCGCCGTGAATTTGGACTGACATCTTGGACTCACATCGATGAGATGTTTCCAACTGAATTGCCTCTATTGCCAGATGGTAAATCTATTGACTCGGCAAAGTTGGAGTGGGACCACACAAAGGCTATATCTTCTCATGCCCTTCAACCAAGCGGAAACGTGGCACCACGCAGATTATGGCCAAGACCAGCAAGTTTCACGCAAAATGAAGATGCTTGCCCGGTTTGTTTAAATCCTTTTGGGATAGAAGGTGCATATGCTCTTGGCACGTGTCGGTGTTTATACCATTCGATGTGTCTGCTAGGTGGTATCTTGACACGTAGGTTTTGCGCAAAGTGTAGAGCACCATTTCATAACCGCTTGTATGAATTGTTTGGCCTCACCACCTACATGCCACCTAGTTGGGAGTTGAACCTGGAGACTGCGCCTGAGGATGCCTTTGCTCAAAAGTGGGGAGAAGATTTGGTGTGGAATTGGCGTGCGTAGTGCCACCAACTACATAAGTCGAGTGTAAGCACGCAATTTGGTTGGGAAAATGACCACGAAGAAATTGTACGAGTGGCCAAGAAGCTCATATCGAGAACCACCGCGGACCATGTTGGTAAACGAAACTTCTTCTACCAAGTCATGGGCGGATATGGGGATGCTAGACGGAAGCTATTTCAATTCGGGCAACATCCAGATGGAAAACTGTGGAATCACCAGGGACGTGTGGTGTCATAATTGGGAGAGGCCACTGATCTTGACCTTCGCAATGCGTTGCAATGGGAAGAATCCCAATGGAAGGAAACTTGGAAAGAAGAAGCTATTGACTTCCTTCTTAAGGAACATAGTCCGGCGACTATGAAGACTCTCAAAGCACTTCGGAACTCCAAAATGTTACCTGCTCTGGTAAACTCGGATGGGCCTCACCGGAGGACGCGAGCGGCTTGTAGATTGCTGGATGATGGGGCCTCAGGAAGTGGTGAACCAAGTGGAGCTGATGTGTGATGAAGTGGAGTATAAGCAAACAGAATGCAAGTTGAAAGCGTAGCATTTGTAACCATTTTGTATGTTGCAGAATTTGCATATGCAATATAATTATAAGGACATCTTTAAAGCATTGACTCATTTCTTGCATCTCCTTTTAAACGTTAAAATTATTTTGTATCATTTAAGATAATCCAATTTACAATAACTGAACTTTTCATGGTCGCTGTTCGCCCGCGCCCGGCCACTGTTCGTGCGCGCCCGACCCCCATTCGTGCGCGCCCGGCCTCAAAAGGCACGCGCCCGACCCCATTCGCACGCGCCCGGCCACTCTGTTCATACGCACGAGACCATGGTTGGTACGCGCCCGTCCCATCTCGTATGCACGCGGGCTACGGAGGGCATGGGCCCCTCACTGTAAGTTTGGAAATCGTGGCACAATGGGCCCACTTCCCAGGCGCTTTGGCCTACAATTGCCATGTGGCGGCTGCTTGCTAAGCACTATTGGGAAGTGGGTCCCGGTGTTTATTGACACCCTTTTACTCCCGATGTCTATTGACACCCTTTTACTCCCGGCACCCCTTCACGCTAGTTTCAAGCATGGTTTCTAGTGGGCCTTCTGAGATTCGGGTTTCCAAGAAAAAAGTAAAGAAACGACAACGTGATGCGGGACGAGTACGCAACCACAAGCAGAAGAAACACATTCACATATTCATCCATGGTGAGCTGAAGGCATTTTGAGGCTGGGGAGATGTACCAAGTCCGTGGACATTTACGGAGTGTGCACAGTACATTGCCTGGTGTCATTTGGGACGAATGTGGCCGCATTCGCGGTATTCTCATTTTCGGAAATAGGACAAGGGTAATTTAAATTACTGCACCAATGAAGTATTCAAAAAACGGTGCATCGAAGCATACCAGCACATCTACAACACGGCAAAGGTTCACCGGAATGAGGTGAATCTATCCATTTTACGTATGGTGTATGCATAAATTATACTCGTAGTAGTAGTCGATTGGAGGACGATGGAAATACAACCAATTTCCAAGATGACACCAATATCCACAGCGACACTACCAATAGAGCGCAAGTTTCCGGGCAAAGCTCTAGGAAAAAAGGCCAAGGAGGTTGAAGTTCCAAACGAGGAAGTCGTGTGGTCTGACACTTCCAATGACGACTCAGATACTGGGTGTGACTCAACTTTTTGCAAGGAGATTGAAGGCTTTATTAAATGCCATTGGCTAGATTCTGCCCTCCAAGAAACACTGACAATTGGAGCAGATTCCAGCAAGGAAGAAGATCCAACTGAAATGGACGCGGTTGTATATGAGAACATCAATGAAAACCTAGAGTCTTCTGATGATGTTCCAATTGGCCGAGAGGCTCATCTTCAACTTCTTGCTAAATATCAGTAGAGTTTACAGGAAAACAAGAATCTAGTAGAAGAAGCCAACCGCAACAAAGAAGAACTTAAAAAATTACGCGCAATACTCCAAGAAAAGGACAATCAAATCCAGGAATACGCGAAGTTGATGTTTACTTTAAAGTCGTAGAATTTGATAGCAATGGAAGTAGTGCCATGAATGACAAACGGGCAATTTTGTAACATTTTGAAATCATAGACCTTGTGAATTTTGTAAATTTCACTTCATTTGTAAATGGCTTTAGTTCGAAACAATATTGTTTATCTCTGACGTTAATCAAGTTTGTATGGTTCAACATGTTTTTTAATTTGTACAATGTAATAAAGTGAATGTTCTGTACAGTCTTGTATACGTTTAAATTATATATTTGATGAATGTGTTATGATCTTCCTTGATTGTACAACTTCATGCACTCCAGTCAATAAATTAAATTCACTTTTGTCTAATATTTGATAACCGACTACAATAGTCTGTAGTATCATCGAGAATTTTTTTGTAGTGGAATTTATATCATGTGTTGAAGAATAAAACTTAAATTTTTGTCTCAAACATGTAAATGATAAGACTAAACAATAAAAATCATGTTACTTTCTTGCATAATAAATGATTTGGGATGTAACAAAATCCCCAATATTAATGCAACATTATTATTCTTGATTGAATTATATGCAACTAATTGCGACGGCCTTCCAAATGATAATAGATGGCATTCTACCATACAAATTATCCATATTATATCTTAATATGAGTATAAGTTTGCGGAACAAATCATTTCTCATGCTAATTGAAGGTACTAACTCTCCTCAAAAAATCATTAAGTAAATATAAGTATTGTGTGCCTAAGTAAGTATAAGTATTGTATAAGTAAGTATAAATATTAAGTATTGTATGTATAAGTAAAAGTACTGTATAAGTAAGTATAAGTTCAAGGCACTAGGTTATAAGTAAGTATAAGTATTGTATGTCAAGTTCAAGGCACAAGTTCAAGGCACACCTCTCTCGCGTATGGGAGCAGCCTTCTAGTGTACGCGCACAACCCTTAATACGCGCGCAGCCCGCTCGCGTACGCGCACCTCTTGGTCGTATGCGCCCGCACATAGGTCACTAATTTACTGTAAATATGAGATTTCAAAGTTACGGGCCCCACTATCTAGGCGCTTTGGCCTGCAACTTCCACGTGGCAGCTGCTTGCTTGGCACTTTTGGGAAGTTTTTTACGGTGTCTATTGACGCCTTGGTATTTCACCACCTCGTCACGATGGATTCTGGACAATCATCTACCACTAGCAGTCCCTACGGAAAACGACAACGTGATTTTCGTCACGCACGCTCAAAGCAGAAGCGCCTTCATGTGTTGATGGATGAAAAGATGAAGGCATTTTCTGTTTGGGAGGCAGTTCCAATTCCATGGACATTTGCACAATGTGCAAAATACATTGGATGGTGTCATTTGGGGCACCTCTGGTCATACTCGTGGTATTCTCTAATGCGACGTACAAATAGGGCCAACTGGGGTATTGTACCAATGAGTTCTTCAAGGAGCGTTGCATCCCAAGCGTACCAGCACATTTTTGACGAGGCGAAAGTGCACCGCAACTCGATAAATATTTCAATTTTACGGATGGTTTTACGCGGAGGTGGTACTTAGCGTACCGGTTGATTGGAGGACAATGGAAATCCAAACACACTCCAAGATGGCGCCAGTCATTGGATTAAAAATACCGTTTGTACGAAAGTTTCCATGAGAAGGTCTCGGGAAAACCATGGAAGTTGAACCGTTGAATCAAAAAATCGAGTGGTCGGCGTCTTCATTCGACGACTCAGATACTGGATGTCATCAGTCTATGCGTAGGCAACAAGAATTGTCCATCGTATCAGGCTTGAACCCTAAACTGTCGGTTTCACAACAAGACGGAGATGCCACGAAGACGGATGCGGTACCAAAGGAGGGCGTGGATAATAAAAAAAAGTCTACGGAGGGTGACTTGGTGATTCGTGACGATTATCTTCGAGTTGTGAAGCGACTAAATGAAAGCTTGAAGGTAATTGAGGATCTAGGAGAAGATCTCGATGAGAAGGAAAATGAAGTTGCGGAATGTCTTGAAGAAATTCAAGACTTGAATGCACAAGTTCGGGAGAAAGACCATCTTCTTTCATTTTTAACTGGCTATAGTGGAGTTAAGAACTACATTAGTGCTAGAAATGTACATAGAGCAATGTGGAAACGTTTTGGAACAAGAGCTTTCAACAATTTTGTAACCGCCATTTAATATTGAGCGAAATTTTGTATATTTAATAAAACCTTGAATAATGAGCAGCATCATGTATATTTAGTGGATTTCTATGAGATGTTTTACATATCAAAATGTTAAGTGTTGCAATGTTTCAATTTACCATCAAAATAGTGCAAACCTTGAAGTATTATGGAAGAATCTAAATTGCCAGCCTGACCCTTAGAGTGCGCGCCTAGCCCCAAATCTCCGCGCCCGACCACACATTGAATCCACCCCAACATTGTTCGCGCTCGGCCCTAGAGCGTACGCGCACTGCCCAACATTGTGCCCGCCCGGGCCTAGAGTGTACGCGCACGGCCCCACAGCTTGCTCGCTCGGCCCACAGCATGCGTGCTCGGCTACATAAAGTATGCAAACGGTCCCCCTTGTGTGCGCCCGGCCCCAGATGCTCCTGCTCCAACACTGTATAAGAACCGTTTGCGATGTGCTTGATTCACCTCACATTCTTGGCTTCGTGTCCTGGAACTCCTTATTGGGCTCCTTGCATGAATCTACAAGTTTGTGAGTGACCTTTGGATCTTCATTTCTATGCACACACAATTTCCTATTACTTTTGGTGAATTCTCTTTGGCACAACATTGCCAGCCGATTTTATTGTGATGTCGTCCCAACAAAGGGCTCAAACAAAGGAGTGGGCCCCATGGTATACATTTAACAAGAAGGATCAAGTGACATGTGTTTGGTGCAATTACACGTTTGCATACAAACGTGGGAGGTACATGTCACACTATAGGTATCCACAATGGACGAAGACTTTGTGCACTAAGGCCCTAGCAGCTGTTAAGGCCCGTTTTAAAAGATGCGGGAATATTATTCCTACTAGGATGACCGAGGCGGAGATTGTTGGCCTTCCTAGCGCACCAACAACATGTTCCACTGAACCTTGTTCTAGCCAATCCATCCAACAAGATAGTTTCTTGGAAACTCGAAATGAGGAGAACACGCAGTCCACAAATCCTCTAAGCCAAGCAGTATCAACAACACCAAGATCTGTACGACAACAAAGCTTCCCAAAGAGTTACCAACTTGAAAAACGAAAAGAGTTGGACGAATTATGGGCACAGTTTTTTTATGAAGCAAACATTGCATTCAACGTGGTCAGACATTCGGCCTTCATCAAGGCCACACTCGTAATGTCAAAGGCGGGTTTCAATTATACACTGTCATCGTACAATGCCATGAAGACAACATACTTTGAGCCTCTATAAAAAAAAGTAAAAGACCTTGTGGACAAGAAGATCGGCGTAGATATCGCCAAGTATGGGGCAACAATATGCTCGGATGGGTGGGACAGTGTTACACGTCGCCCTCTCATGAATATCATGCTCGTATGTCCAATGGGTGATATCTTCTTGGGGTCTATAGACACCACGGGTATGAAGAAATTTGCGGCATATATAGGGGACCAATTGAAAAGTTTTATCCGAAAGGTTGGACAATTGAATGTGGTCCAAGTGTGCACCGATGATGCTTCAAAGATGTTGGGGCCAATGAATAAGGTCAACCTTGAGTACCCGCACATATATACTCAAGGGTGTTGTGCACGTATTTTGGACCTCCTCCTTGAGGACTAGGGGAAGGAAGACATATTTGCAGACCTCGTCCAAAAGGCGAAACAGATTGCATTGTATATCCGAAACCACCATGTGTCCATGGCCCTTTTTTGTCAATTTTTGCCAAAATTGTCTTTGTTGTGGCTAGCAACAATAAGGTTTGCATGCAATTACATAATGATCCATCGTGTATTGGAAGTTAAGAATGCCTTGGAGATGGTTGTGATAGACCCAACATAGATATCCTACGTATCCTCTCTTTTGATAGGCAAAACGGGCACCGTGCCCATGCGAAGGCATCGTAGGTGCGAGCCACCGTTCTAGACGAGACTTTTTGGCATCGGTGCACTAACTTTGAATTTGTAGTGGCATCGGTACTAAAGGCATTGCGGACTTTTGATGGTGACACTCCGGAAATGGGAATTTCTTGGCTAACCATGAACAAGCTAAAGGAGCACGTGTTCAAGCTGCGCAAGGTGCCGTTCAACATGCCAGCCGCAATTGCAACTCGCGTGGAAGGATCATTCCTTGCCCGTTGGCAGATGATGACAACATATCTTCATTATGCAGGGGCTTTATTGAATCCTTATTTAGCCAATAACTTGCAAATTCAAAACAATGGTGAGGCCAAAAGGGCCCTAAACAAGGTTGTTATGACGCTCTGTGCTCCACTTGGAGTGTCTTTTTCAACAGTAATGCTCGAAATCACAGAGTATGAAGAATTGCAAGGCCCATATTCACCATTGGAAGTTGGGAAAATTGAAAACAATAATTTGTGCCTCACCAATGGTGGAACCGCGTGGGCGGGCAATCATTGCCTATCATTGTTAAGCATATGCTAGCACAAACCTGCTCGGCCTCTTCATGTGAGCGTAATTGGAGCATATATTCGTTCGTGCATAGAAAGAGCCGAAATCGCTTGGGAGTGCAGAAAGCGGAAGATTTGGTTTACATCTACATGAATAGTCGATTGCTCCTAGAATGTGCTCGACCGGACCCAGTTCGATGGTATGAGGAGAATGTGCATTTGGAGGAGTCTGATCTAGATGGGAGACTTCCTTCAAACACCGAGGACGAGGGCTTGGAGTTGGATGATGGGGGTTACAACTGGATGGGTGGCGATTAGGAAGACCTTGCCGGTGACAACAACCCCGTGTCTGATCATAGCCCACCTAGGAACAACTCTACAAACAACGAGCACGGTGGAGATGCACTACATGACCATTTTCACAACGTCCATGATGACCCAGTGGATCCTTTTGTGTTTGATGATGTCGATGTAGAAGCAGTCTATACTGTAGTAGAATTATCGGGTAAAGACTGTGCCCAAGAAACTAGAGCAGACGAAGATGGGTCGACATTGGGGGGCAATCTTGATGGAGATGACAACATCTCGGAGAATCAGTCTTCCAACTCAAACGGCTCTAGCGCCTCAGGCCCTTCTAGTGGCGATGGCCCTGATCTCGATGGTCATGGCATTGGCATTGTAGCGCACAATGCATTTCCTCACGATGGAAACGAAGTGAGTAGTGGTGGAAACAATAATGAATCCCATGAGCCAATGGCCACCACGGAGTCCATTGAAGTTGTGAGAAGCACTCCGGTTTTGCCTCAAGCAATAGAACCAGACTCAGCTGAAGACATGCTACTCCAAGATTTGTTTCGGCAGCTACGTGCTCAAAGTACCGCATCAATCGGAAGAACTATTTTATGTGTAAAGAAAAAGACCTCTTCAACAATAGTTTGGCCACCTGCCCACCGTAGCGCACTCGGCCCAAATGGTGGTGTGGAGCTCGCGATACTAACCCCACAACTTCCCTCCGTGAGGGTTGGGTCCTCTACTATGAGCAGCCATTTAGGGACACGTAGGGGCAAGAACAATGGTACTCTCCCTTTCTTCACGGGACCATGGCGAAGCGGAACCTCGGAGAGAGTCATTGGTGCCAAAGGCAACCGCTCTAAAAACATGGATGGAGTAACAGACAAAAGGAAGAATATCCGAGTAAAATGACTTGTGAACGCCGCATCAACTACTGGAGCCGAGCTACAATTACGAAACTTGGCCTCGGATATTGAGGAGTACGTGGCACCCGTCTTGGAAAATTCAGCGGAGAACTTCTCAACATTGGGCGATGATGCAGACGATGAGGATTGCGATGAGGTACCTGGCGACAATACGGTGGTGCTTCGCGGGCTCTCTCTTCCCCAAAATGTTCGCCGATCAAAACGGAAGCGGAAACACAATGAAGAATCCTCAAGCTCAGATGATTAAAAGATGACGGACACAAGGGTACTACAAGTTAAAAGTGTCTTTAGTGGTGTGGTGATTGCATGGTACAATAGTACCGCGGTTTTAAAATATGTATTTGGTGTTGAGAGTGCCCATTCATGAAGGCACCACATTGAAGTAAATAATTTTAATGTTAGAGAACCCTTGTACAATTGAATTCTTTCAAATTCTCTAAACCTCAGCCCTTTTAAGAGGCAAACGCAGTGTTCGAGCGCGCGCGCCCGGCCCCTAACCGCGCGCGCCCGATAGGCAGGTGCGCGCACGACCCACAATGGTACGCGCCCGGCCCTAAACCGCGCGAGTTCGATAAGCACGTGCGCGCGCGACCCACTATGGTACGCGCCAGGCCCGTGACCCTGCGCGCCCGGCCCCTAACGGTATGCGCCCGACCTTGACGGTACGCGCACGGCCCTGTATGTGCGCGCCCGGCCCTAGTTCGTACGCGCCTCGCCCCAAGTGGAACGCACTTGGCCCTGCGTGAACGTGCCCGGTCCAGATTGGTACGCGCCCGGCTCCTAATGTTGTGCGCGCGGTCCGAAGGCACGCGTCCGCCCCTTGATTTGACGTGGAAAGTCGTCTGACGTGTCGTGCACACGTGTTTTACTAGGGGGTAAGTTGAAAATTTGATTTAAGGTTTGTAATTTTTTTTTACACGCAACTGTCCACCAAAAAGTGTTGTCTGTCCTGTCCGACTGTCCGACTATCCATTCGTCCGTTGTCTTTGGGCCTGTCCGTCTATGTAGACAACCCTGGTGTCAGGTGGCATGGAGATTGGGACATGGAGTCACCCCCGAGGTGGCATGCAACAGCCTACCTCACAATGATGTCTGGCTTCGCATCTTCAATGCATGATTTAGCAACGGATGAGGAATTGAACAAGGCCCAAGTTGTTAGCGATGTGTAAAAAAACGTTCAAGTCTTGTATAAGCTACAACATGGAACACTTCCTCCAACTCTTTCCGCTATGGACCGTGATTGAATTGGCCACCAGATAGTAAGATTCCTTTGAGATAATGGACTTCTATTTTGGGTGTGGCCGGATGGAGATAGGCACAGAGTTCCTACGCAAAATCCAAGGGCTTTGTTAGTACGGAAAGTACACAAAGACCTAGGACATTTTGATTTACACGGAACTCATTCAATGTTGCGTAGCCAATAATTGTGGATCGGCATGTATCTATAGGTCGCCATGTTTGTTTCTTGGTGTAAAGTGAGTGATCAGGTTAGATCCAGCTTCAACACGTTGTCAATACAATTGCAGTTTTTGTCCATTATGGGGTTGCGCTACCGTTGGTCCTTGGAATTTTGTCGGGTTGCTTATTGTCACACCACATGGAGCCAAATACGTGTTGGTGATGGTGGAACACTTTAGCAAGTGGATTGAGCTTGTGGCACTTCTGCAAAACTGTTCAAAGTTGGCGGCCATGGCAGTCCTCAACTGGATGTTGGCTCATTCCAGAGCCTCAGGTGAGGTGTCAATTGACCAGATGCGTGAGTTCCTTAATGCTTTCAAAGCTTTGTCTACCAAAGCTTTAATTGACCACCTGCTACTTCTCGGGATCACTCGGAAGCAGACGGTTTGGCGGAGCGTGTGGTTGAGACAATTAAGCAAGGCCTAGGGAAGTATGAATTACTTTAGGGTGGCCATCGTGATTGGGATTTGATGACACCATGGATCGCCATAGGATACCAGTTTAGCCGGCAAGCTTCACTGGCCCCTCTCAGCCTCTATAAGTTGTTGTATGAGCGAGAGCCAATTTAATCGAGTTCCGTTTGGAAAAATTTGGCTTCGGTTGTAGATTTGAAAAATTTAGAGGTGTGAGTCCAATGTCTATGCAAGTGAGCGGAGTTCGTTTAGAGGGCCATGCCAATGGCTATGGAGAACTTATCCATTGTTCAACATCGTGACACACTATGGTACGCTCGCATTCCTAGTTTTGCCTATGGACCTTAGCCGCGGCGTTTCTCTACATGTGATTACGTTTATCTAGAACGTGAGGCGCTCACAACATTGGACGTCAAGGCTAGGCACACTATTCTTTATATAAAAGATGTATTCATTGTGGTATCTTGTTGAAAGCAAGGATGGTTGGGAGTGCCGGGAGCACTCTAAGTATTGTGCTCCCTACAATTTATTCATTGATGGCTTTTTTCATTGCAAGTTAGTCGTTGTGCCACATGGCCTTCCATATTTTGTGTGTGGAGAAAAGATAGGCGCAACTACCATGTTGCTCTCTGATCATTGGCAATTTGATAGGCATATGGCTTGCTTGAGTCAAAATTTTCTACTCTACAGTTCGGAGATTGGACTTTGCCTCAAAGTAGGAGGATCTTCGAGCTACATTTCACCTATTGAAACGGCTTAAATTCTTTCTAGAATTGTCATTGTATGGTGCGCTGCCATCCAGTTGGAGTTCATGGTTTCGTTTTAGGGATAGGCAACATAGAGATTGACCAAGGGATTAACACAGTTGCCTAAGGCAACTAAAGCTGGGGCTCACATTGAAGCGGACCTACCATCTCTTAGTTACTTCTCCATATATTTATTGATTTGGCAACAGACAACTTCTCCCACTGGATGCGTGCAATTGTTGTAGCAACATCATTGTCGCAATAGTCACATAAGTGCTCTTTGGTCCTAGCTGGCTAGAGGCTCTTTATCAGCTAGGGAGGCACTTGAGAGTGTGCTTAGCCTAGTTGTATTTGGCTATGTTTTTTGATTATTTGATGTTGGTTGTGATTCTTGATCTGTTGTGTTTAGCAATCTTTGTTTATTTGACAATGCTTCTCATCACATCAGACAATAACTGGTACCAAAACTTTAACTTATATATGTAAACACAACACAAATTTTTTAGGCCTATTTTTGGATTTTCTCATCATTGCATATTTGAAGCAGAATTGGTACTATTCAAGGAATCCACGTTACCACCTGAACAATAATAAACCAAGACTTGAGCATCCATTATACAAATACCATGCATACACCACCAAAATATTAATATTAACACCACTGAACAATTGCGACACTCACCTCTAAAACAAATAATCTTAATATGCACCATTTTTTTACAAAAATAGCTCCACCTATACACTCTCCTAACCACAATAAACCACAACAAAAAATGGTCAAAACCTATATATGTAAACACAACACAAAATTACCTGACCTCACCACCTTCCTTCCCTACATATTTAGACCATATTCCATTAAAATTTGACCCTGAATATAGCTACTGTAGAAATGATTTGTTAAAAAAACCGACATAAGTCAATTAGGAACATTGGCATAGAGAATAAACGAGATATAGCATATACAACTTAGCCAAAGAAATAAAATTATCCAAAAGACTTCATGGACTTCAAAATATCCTCGGAGTAAAAATGATGGCCCTCCATAGAACCCTCTAAATTATCACTACATAACACGCTAATGAATCCGCACACATCTTCACAAATTGTATAAATGTTTTGTATCTATTAATCTATAAATGTCGGGAAGACCCACACGTGGTCTCCAAGGAGGTATAATCACACCATAGCAGTGAATTGAGGAAACATGGTTCAAAATAGTCTTCCCAACAGACATGCAACAAATTACGATAATTTTGATGGGACTATTTGCACACAAATAACACACCCTACTCTCCACAACAACCACTCCAACTAAGCCACATTAATATCTATGGTTCAAATACTTCAAAATCGCACCCAAATTACAACCCTTCATAAAGTTAGAGCACATGTCAATATAGAGGAAAACAAATTAGCGGCTAAATTAGCTAATGAAGGACTAGATGAATCCTATAGAAATGCCAAACACCCTCATGGATATGCCCATGCTATCTCATACTACTTCCAAACAGATAGTTGATCTTTTATGGAACACACCCCGAACCAAGGCCCTATTAGATTTCGAAACAAATATCTCAAAAACCAAGATGTCATGGGAGGTGGCATCGAGGGCCTCTCCGCATCATAATGTTTTAGCGTAGATTAGTTTGTTACTAATCTACGGCTTTCGGGACATATGGCGGCTTCCCACATTCATCCATGGATGTTTTCCATCCACTTAAGGTTGTGTGTATGTGCGTATAACGCCGCACACGTTCTTGACTTGACGTCTTTGTCAAGTCAAGCTTTGTCAGTAAGTAAGAGAGTGTTTGTGGTTACTTTTGCTTGTAAGTGACTATTTATCATTAGTAAATGCTCTGCATTTTCTTACACTACTTGCACTCGTTGATTCTCCCTTTGTAGAGTGCAAGACGCTTGACTACCCTAGTGATTTACTAGTTATTCACGTGACAAAGACCTCCACTTTTACTCTAGTTCTCATTGTTTCTGCGTTGAGAGAGTGTGCGAATGAATATGAAATGATGGGTTTCTAAATAGGTTATCAATGTTTCATTGCGTGCACTATTTTCTTAGTCATTTAGTTATGGCATGAGTGCTAAGATAAGATAGCAAGGCTGTTGGAGTTTGCAGGAGGTTGCCGTACTTGAAGAGAATTGCTGAAGTTGGTTGCACGTTGGGCGATTAGGCTGTGGAGCTTGGGAACGCCGGAGAAGGGCGCTGGAAATGCCGAGGGCAAGTGCTCTCCTTGGGAATAAGATACACGGGGGCGACTGGCAGCGATTGGGACGTGGTCAAAGTTAATCCACGATTATTCTTTCAGCACAACGGGGACAACCATCATCATCGGATCGAGGGGACGCAAGATTTTGTGGGAGACAGCAAAAGGGATTTGCCTAAATACCCCGGTCGAGCGTTGCACCAGGCCTCAGGCTAGGAAGGATGGGGGAGGGTAGGGATAAAACCGGCCCCTATTTTTATGTTGGAGGGGGGCCCAATTTAATCCAAGAATTGGCCAGCGAGTGTAATGTAGGGCCGTAGGTCCCAATTTTGAAGAAAAAAACCAAAGAAAACCTCTAGGACCCTAAAACGGGCAGGGCCAGAAAAATGGACCAACCCGAGGCTGATCCGAGGCAAGCGGGTCCCATCCCAAGTGTGGTCAACCGCCGGGCTTATCCTGAGCTTACGTTGCGCGAGGAAATCGTGTAAGTCATGGGTGGCATAAAGGGCTGCGATCCAACCGAGATGCGCCACGTCGCTGACTTCGGACGGGTCGTGGACGCAAGACAGGAGGGTGACTACTGCAGTGAGGAGGTGGTCATAGGCACAGTACAAACGGCTAGTGGGATTGGCCAGGGGATGTAAGTGCGCCGGTATGTTAATCCACGAGTTACCCAAATTCCGTGTTGAAATCCTAAAAGCGTGCATTTTGAGCCTAAATTTCAGATCATGTGTGGTATGAACATTTCAAAAACCCAACTTCTGGAGTTTTGGTCATTTTGCGAGTCCAACTTTGGATTTGAATTTGTGAACAAAACATAAGACCACTAGAACAAAAATTTGCTAATTTTAAAAACTTCGAAAAACAATCACATGTTTATGTGGTTTACATAAATTTTTTTTAAATGATTAGTGTCTAAACTCTAGAGGTAGTTTGCATGGGCATTTTGACTCAGATGTGAGTGAAATTTGCACTTATGAATGGAAAACTTGCCATTTTGCCAATTTTAGAGTTGAATTGGCTTGTTGATGCATTAAATCACCCATTGTGGCAATTGCATTGGGAGAATTTGTATTTCTAAACACTCCGATCAAAGTCCCTCTATTTTTTTAGTTTTAGACATCGAGGAGAACACTTTCGAGTGTTTTTCTTTGCTTGCACGTGTTGCAACTTGGGGCTACTTACTGCAAGCGTGTGTTAGTGGCTCTGACCCCCTTGTCTATTTCTACTTTTATGTTGTTGAGGGAGAGGATCCGGTTTTGATTTTTGGATTCTTGTGCGGTACACCGCCCGTGTAGCGAACTTCTTGCTAGTGTTTACTGGTGGCCCCATTTCTTGTTGTCCTAGATTGTGATAGGGTACCGTAAGAATGAAGTCGAGTTCATGGCCAGCAAGATTTTTTTATGCGGAAGGTTCTAGTAGGACCCGTGCTAGCCAGAGGTGATGATCGGTGAACCACAAAGTTTGGCAGTATTGCAAGTGCAGATTGTCTGATCGTACCCTTATCCTTTAGACAATACCTATAGTAAGATCCGGAAGTGGTTTTTGTTAATGGTGAGTATCCAAAGTCGGTATTACCAGACGACTCGGAGAGTGCATTCACCGCAGACTTTAGGCCACGTTTAGATACCGATGAGGCTTTTGAGCCTGTTTTGGCGATGGATACCAACCGTAAACTTTAGGTCTCGGGCACGAGAACGTTTGACAACAAGGAAGACGATCTCTGTCATGTTGTGCAAGACATGTTCTTGGAACGGGTTGGAGGCATCTCCCTGCCCAATTGGCGGCTCCGATTCTAGATTTCAATGAAGGAGAAGCACCAACAAATGTCGTTGTTGAACGACTTGTACGCGTTTGAATTGTTACCTAACAATTAGAGCTGCAGGCTGTTCAGACATACGGTACGTGGACTACATAGCACGATGCAGAGTTGTGTCTCGTTGAGGAGTAGTTGCGCGAGCGTGTGGAGTTGGTGATTGCATCTGAGGTGAGTGCGGTTGCCGAACTCTCGACTACTACCGAGGAGCCCAATGTAGAAGATAGTTTCTTTGGTGAATACTCCAGGATCAAGGATATTGCCATTTTAAGCTAACGGACTAGCATGGAGGCCATGTCTACTTTAGCCGTAGCCACACGCGGAACATTGATGGCACTTGACCATCCGCCAGCCTTTGATCCTGTAGCACACTTCATGGCGCATCTAAAGGTGGAATATAGGGGGTTCAAGTGTGACCAGATGCAGCGCATCCAGGATTTCCGTCACGGTTAGCGGTCACTCTCAGCTACAGTGTTGGCAACATCCACCATTCCTGTCCGATCTGTGATAAACACACCTGGATATCGGACCCTCCTGAACTGGTTATCATCCTTATGCTCCATGGCTTGCAGAGTACGCAAAACCTGTTCCATGATTGAAAAATCAGGTTTTCCTTTCTCTTTGCGATTGACAAAGCAGTACACCATAACCACCGTCGCGTCTTTCTTTGTCCATTGAAGCATCTGGTCACTGCCCAACCGTAGAATCTTCGCCAGGTCTCCAGATTTCCTGTTCATCTAGGCGGATTTATATTTCGTAGAAAGCGACGATGCGGACGAGGTTGGAGCGCTCTCAGCTCGATTCTCCTTGATGGCCTTCTGGTGATCGAAGAGCATCTTCAGAATAGTGGAAAAATCATCCTCCTTGTTTGAGGGGGCTAAGGCGGATCCTCGCTTCAAGAAGAAGCGCTCTCCAGCAGGGTCCTTAATAACCTTCTCAAACCACGTTTCGATGGTGGCTTCGGTGACCTTGTACTCCGCTGTAGCCTTAACATAATCATCCTCAGAATACGAGGCTTCCTTCAATGTCTTACACCTCAGGGGCTTCTTAAAGAAGTAGTGCATGAACTCATTCTTGATGAGTCTATGCTTCTTCTTAGTCTGACACGCCTTCTCGAGGCCTTGAAGGACGGGCACCTTCTTCGCCATCACCAACTTGGCCATCTTCTCGATATCACTATCCCACATGAAATAAAGTGGCATCAAGTCGTTCTGCTTTAGAGCCCTTGCCTGGTATCGCTTCTGCTTCAAACGCTCCTTCCTCGACCTATCCTCGTTGTCCTCGACGTCATCTGCAGAGTCCTCGTCAACACCTGAGACAAAGCTCGAAGTTACCCCGAATGCGTCGGGAAGAAGTCCAAGTACCCAGCTCTCATGGATCTGTAACCAAATCTCGAAAATTGGCTCCGAAACAAATAGAAGAGGATATTTTGGGATTCCTGTGTTGCTGTCTTCAACGATCTTTGAATCGGAGTTGGAGAACAGTGCCGGAAGTTTATCAGACCAGGCCTGCAAGGATATGGGGAGTGAAAACTGACACACATAAATTTTCAGATAATAGGATCCTACGATCCTGACGACCATGTGGTAATTTGAGTTAGGATCGTAAGATCCTACAATCAGTCTATTCCTTGTACATGAATCGATAAGTCAAACATTAACCTGATGGGTAATGTTTCAGTGACTCACCTTGAACTCATTGGAGTGTGCCAATCCATTCTTGGATGGAGCTGGACTACCGGCTAAAACCCAGCTCTTACGCGCTAGACCCAGCAGGGTTAGATAATTGCCCTCTGATCTAACGCAAGCAAGATCTTGGTTGAGGACCCTTGAGTAGTATAGCATCAAGTTCCAGTCCTTGGGATCCTGCCAGACAATTGTTATGATGAAGCTCTTGGCATCTCTCTCATCTTCTTCCGAGAGACTTCCCTCCTCAATGAGAACTTTGTGTGCAACCACGCAATGTTGCCCGCCTATAACCACATAGTGTGTGTTTGGGCCGATGTCCTTCAGTGTTGGTTGCTCCTTGAAAAACTCGTATGCATCGTGCGGCACGTCCTTGAAATCTTCTTCCCGGACTGGATAATGTCCCTTCACTGGCATCACGTACAAATGTTGTAGTGATGCCTGAAATGGCATCGTGCGCTTCTGGTCAATGAGCTGTAATACTCGCTTCTTATCCAGTGGTCGCTAAACGACAGTACCGGCTGGAGCTCGGTGAAGGCGGTCAATGTCCACTACTAGATCAGCGGGGTCCTGCGGGGACACCTTCATTGGCTTCTTACCAAAAATATGGAGTTTCGAGAACTCTCTTTCGTACAGAGTCCTCACAAGTTGCACCTCTTTTGCGGTTTTCCCTGCACCGGTCTTGCTCGTCATCCCCACTGCCTTTGCAAGTGTGAGTTCGTCCACCTTGGGGTCCGACTTCTTCCGAGTCTGCGACTTCTTCTTTGGCGGCCCCTCCGCCGCAAGAAGTGAAGACAACCGCTTCTTCTTAGGAGGTGTAGGCGGAGCCGCTTTTTGTCGGTCTCTATTATACGAATCTCGATTCGCCCGTAGCTCCTTCCAGCCTTGGACAATCCTTGGAACGTCGGGATTAAAATTCGATATAGTAAATCCCCAGTCCTTGACCGATTCGTTTAGTGCAGGAACCAAACCTACTTTGTCAATGACTAAGCCATATACCCTGGAACATCCCAAACTCGCCACAAACTCGGAGATGACAATTACAAAAATGGTGGCGGTGAGGTGCAGTAACTCTAGTACTTCCATATTCATTGTTGATAATTTGTATGAAGGACCTCCAGGAGCTGCGGCATTTGTAATAGCCAACACTGGCGCTATCAGAATGTTTTTTTGCTTCCGGTCAAGCGTCCAATGAAGACCCCATTCCACAACCTTGTCGGCCATAAAGAAAGCGGTGGGCTCAGGATCACTAACTAGATTACATTCTATGTTCCTCAGCCCACACGAAACAGCATCATAGAGGTTCACAGGACACCAGTCGGGGTTCACGTCTTCGAGTTCGATGATGTTTTCCCTGACCAAACCAATGCATAAATTCAGTAGTCATATAAGAAACTCAAGTGTCAACGGTTTCCTTTCAAATCACGGAAAACCATCTAACTAAAGATCGTAAGATCCTACCATCTTAAAAGACACGGTTAGTTCATACAGACCTTTGGGGGATCGTAAGATCTTACGATCCCATTCTACAATGGATATAGATGAAGTTGTGATACCAAGAGTACTCTGTGAAATGGATCATAGGATCTTACTATCTTTGAGGGGATCTTTGGTTCAAGTAGACCTGAGGGATTGCGAAAGATCATATGATCCCTCAAGGGGACCGTAAGATCTTACGATCCTGAACGGGACCGTAAGATCTAACGATGCTGTCTAGAATCGTAAGATCTTACGATCCTCATGGGTATCGAAAGATCATACGATCCTGAAAGAGATCGTAAGATCTTACGATCCTGAAAGAGATCGTAAGATCTTACGATCCTGAAAGAGATCGTAAGATCTTACGATCCTGAAAGGGATCGTATGATCTTACGATCCTTATGGGGATCGTAAGATCCTACCATCCTCATGACGATAGTAGGATCTTATGATCCCCATGAGGATCGTATGAACTTCAGGTGCACTTCAGCACCAATGTACAACTTATGATAACTTTATGTGTAAACAGTGTACAATAGATTTACATTCGATCGCGAAAATTTTGCCTACTATACACAATAGCCCTAAATTGCATATCATACTACAAGGGGTTAACATACGATTCAGTAATACTCGATGAGTGTTATGACATTCATGACATACTACAAAGCCTGTAAACCAGAGTATGAGTACCAAAGCTAGAATACCATTCACATCATTCAACAGAGGTTGTAAAGCAGAACATGGAAAGGCTTAGTAGATAATCATTCAAAAGATTGTACACATCCAACAAACTTTATCTGAATCCTAAAGCTGAAAACATTCAACACATACTACGCACCTTGTAAACCATTCAACAGAGCTTGTAAACCAGAACATGGAAAGCCTTAGTAGAAAATCATTCAAAAGATTGTACAGATCCAGCAAACTTTACCTGAATCCTAAAGCTGAAAACATTCAGCACATACTACGCACCTTGTAAACCATTCAACAGAGCTTGTAAACCAGAACATGGAAAGTCTTAATAGAAAATCATTCAAAAGATTGTACAGATCGAGCAAACTTTACCTGAATTCTAAAGCTGAAAACATTCAGCACATGCTACGCACCTTGTAAACCTAACATGAAAACCTCAATCTGACAATCATTCATAACATAATTCACACCTTGCAAACCTAACACGAACACCTGAATCTAATAATCATTTATAACATACTACGCACCTTAAAAACTGAACATGGAAACCTGAATCTGACAATCATTCATAACATTCAACGCACCTTGTAAACCTAACATGAAAACCTCACTCAGACAATCATTCATAACATACAACGCACCTTGTAAACCAAACACCAACACCTAAATCTGACAATCATTCATCACATACTACGCAGCTTGTAAACCTAACATGAAAACCAAAATCTAACAATCATTCATGTCATACTACAAATCATCTAAACCAGAACGCGAAATAGGAAAATTTAGCATCATTGAAAGGATAGAAACTTACGGGTCACTCCAGTCGCTTGCATTGCCCAATCGGCCTATCATCCTCCTGAATTGGTACACGGTAGATGAGACGTCCTGTTAGAAGCTCGTGAGTCACAGCAACAACACCTATTCAATGTCTAAAAAACATCGATAGTTGAAGAACTCCGAACAACTTCGTTCTCCTTACGAACATCCTCAGCTGTACAAAGACCTAAAAACACAGAATTTCTAATACATATCAACTGACCAGAGTTTCTAAGAAGAAAATTCTTACCTCAAAGTACTGTTTCTTGCAAGTCGCCGCACTCTTTCGTAACGTCGCGTCCGCCAATCGCACCGATTTGCAGTTGAAACGCACTCACACGCACACTACTTTCCCACCGCTCACAGCACTCACAGACGCGCATACAGTCACGGTAATCACAATAAATCACAACAAAATTTGGACTCAAAACAAGAAAATTGACATGAAAACAAAAGTGAGACGAAAACAAGAACCAGAAGGAAGAGGGAGGAGGAGAGAGGGGGAGAGACAACGAAAACTGTCATTGATGGTTGAACAACTCCTCCACGACGGCTGAGTTGCGGTCTACATCAAGCTCTAATGATGCTTCGAGTCATCATTACCATACGGTGAAGACTAATACCTCTAATCAAGAATTCTACATTAATTCAGACTTTGGAGCTGAAAATTGAATTAAATAACAAGTTCTTTAGACTTCACTTCGTATGATATTCCTGCACTACACAAGCTCTAAATCTCTTAACATTGTCTTAGGCATGAGGTTAGTTCCCTACACACCAATTTTTTGGATTCCACTTCATTCTATTCAATCTTTCATAACACTACTTCATTCTATTTTTTGCTTCCACCTATTTCTATTCAATCTTTCATTTGACTTATTCTTTCTTCTATTTTTTTATTCCACTTCATTCTGTTTATTGATTCCACTTCATTCTATTCAATCTTTCATTCTATTTCTTTATTCTATTTTTTGATTACACCTATTTCTATTCAATCTTTCATTCTATTTCTTTATTTCTTTCTTTCATTCTAGATATTTCTATTCAATCTTCCATTACACTTATTCTTTCTATTTTTTGATTCCACCTATTTCTACTCAATCTTTCATTCTATTTCTCTATTTTTCTTTTTCATTCTAGATATTTCTATTCAATCTTCCATTACACTTATTCTATCGATTTTTTGATTCCACCTATTTCTACTCAATCATTCATTTTATTTCATTATTTTTCTTCTTCATTCTAGATATTTCTATTCAATCTTCCATTACACTTATTCTTTCTACTTTTTGATTACACCTATTTCTTTTCAATCTTTCATTCTATTTCTTTATTTTTCTTTTTCATTCTAGATTTTTCTATTCAATCTTCCATTACACTTATTCTTTCTATTTTTTGATTCCACCTATTTCTACTCAATCTTTCATTCTATTTCTTTATTTATTTTTTTCATTCTAGATATTTCTTTTCAATCTTCCATTACACTTATTCTTTTTTTTTTGCTTCCACCTATTTCTATTCAATCTTTCAATCTTTTTCTTTATTTTTCTTTTTCATTCTAGATATTTCTCTTCAATCTTCCATTACACTTATTCTTTCTATTTTTTGATTCCACCTATTTCTATTTTTGATTCTTCGTTTGATCGACAATATTTTAACAGTTTTGAATCTCTTACAAGTTTCAATGACATCAATGGGATTACTAGGTCGCATGAGAAGAAATGGATGCATGGAAGCTTTACGTTTCCTCGTGTCGTTTGTAGGCCGCCTAGGTTGTAGCCCTAAACCTCCCTGAACCTCGGAGTGATGTATGAAGAGCTTAGACAGAGGTACATCGCCATCACTAGGTAGGCCATCGGATTGGTGTTGCGGCGTTCGGGGTCGCACATGTTTTGAAAGGGACACCAAACCGTGGGAGGATTTCAAATTGGTTGTAGTGACCGTTGCAAGAGGGGTTGCAAATAGAGACCGCGACGCGCAGCCTTGCAAGGACGGTTGATCCTTAGAGGAGGATGCCTTCTTCTTCGTAACGTGAATGGGACTCCGTATACCGCCGTAAGTACCGCCTTCCATAGTTTTTTCCCCGAGAACAATCGTGTCGTCTAGGAATGGCTCTTTCGATGTTTGCTCGCGGTTGTCCGTAAGTGCGAGACCGTGGATGCCTTCGTCAACACTCTTCACTGAGGACCCTTGCGTTTTTTGCCCGTGTAGTGCCGTTGCACGTGAGGATGATAAATCTTCTCCTCCCTTGTCCTTCGTGTCTTCCGGAAGCGGAGTCGGTCCACGACAAAGGATATTATTGCTATTGAGCATGCCGTCTCCATTCAAGTACCGCGCTATGGGCAACAAGTCATCTTCTTTCTTTGCAAGAGTGTCGTCATCGACAAAATCATACTCGGTGATTGGGGCGCCGTGAGTATGATCCATACGTTGAGAAGGGCTGCTACCGATGTCATCATCTAGATGCTCTGCATCGTAATTGGCAAGGGCACCGGTGTTTGAATCGTCAGAGTAGTCCGGGTCATCCGACTCACGTGGTTGTGGATCCTCTAAATCCAAGTTCTCCACGTACCACCTCTTCTCATCCGTCAACTTTGCATTCACAAGCAACTTCGAGTTTGTATATACAAAGACCAAGTCATCAGCCCTTCCCGGTAATAACCGATTCCTTTTCTTGTCGTGGACGAAAGAGTAGCTACTCCAATTGCGTTCGCAAGAAGAAGATGACACTGTCTGCGCTAGTATTCTCTTTGCAATTGGTGCAAGGAGCTTTCCACAAGCACCTTCAAAATCCCACCAAGCATACGGAGAACATTTTTGGTCCTTAGGATCCAACATGTCATGGAATGGTACATCCTTGTTTCGAAATGCGAGGAACTCGTTCACTACGTCCGGGTAAATCTTAGGATCACATAGCTTTTGTAGTACTCGTTTGCATGCCGTGATGACATTCGGATCATCGGCCAACTCTTCGTCATGGAGTAAATAAGGATTGAGAAGTGCACCGGCAGAATGTAAATCCGTGGTCATCATCTGTTTCCGTGCGTAGAACTCGTCCTCAGCAATGAACGATAAATCGCTATCGAGACTGAATGGTTCATCACGCAACGCTAGGACATGCTTCTCGAGGTCGCGAAGGATGTGAAAAACCTTGGGCATGCAAGGTTCCTTGGCATCGAATTCCCGAAGCGCATACACTACAGGGGCTACCATCTCGTGGAAGTTCGTGCACCGCTCCCAGAAACGCTCATCTAGAACCACTCTTTTGATGGCTCAAGAGATGACTACTTTATCTCTAGCCGAGAGTGATTTCCTAAAGGCGTATGCCGCCATTCAGGATCAATGACGGTTTGCTCCAATGATTCCTTGACCTTCAGCAGACGATCTATCATTATGAAATTACATGCAAATCTTGTTTGCCCGGGGAGCAATAGGCTGAACTTTGCCTCGTGTTTACGAAACAGGGCGAGGGGCATTTGCCGATTCTTGACAAACTTAACTAAGAACTTGGCCTTCTCGAGAGTTTCTTTTACCCATGTAGCCTTCCCCCAGTCCTCCAACAATAAGTCCATGGCATGCGCGGCACATCCTTGAATGTATATGTGTGGATATTTCTCGACGACCAATGCTGAGGCATTGAGCATGACTGGAGCATTGTCAGTACACACCTGAACAATGTTGTGGGGGCCAACTTGTTCAATGAACTTGAACATGATGGATGCCAGGTACGCAGCGTTCTTTTCATTGCCCGTAGTATCTACAGCTCCCAAGAAGAGCTCTCCAACGGGAGACACGAGCATTGCATTGCACAAAGGGCGACTAGTCACAGACGTCCACCCATCTATGGCTAGAGTTCCTCCAAACTTCCGAACACTCTCGAACAGTCTTTTATTGAGTTGTGCTTCCAAATCAACCTTCGCTTGTCCCAACAACCTTGTTCGAATGTCATGGTAAGAGGGTGGGACATATGGTTTTTTGAAAGAGGCAGTCTTCATCACAGCTTCCTTGAATGCAACATTCCGTGCTATAGCAAACGGCACGTTTGCTTTGTAGAAAAACTTCGCCCATACTTTGTCTAGCTCCCGCCGCTCCACTTCTTGAAAGCCCTCTTCGAGCACGGATTGCCTCACCAATCTGGGGAATGTGGCACCTACACTCCCTTGTTCGGTGAAGTCATGGAAGGTGGGGGTTGGTTCAACCATGGTTGATGGTAAAATCACGGGGGGGGCTTGAGTGGACCCTACACAAGAATCTTCACCGGTGGACTTGGGCGTGCTATATCCTGAGGCAGGCGCAGATTTCAATGGTGGGGTGGGGCAATGTTCGGAGAAAATTTCTCCATTGTGTTTCGGGTAGTGGCCACAACAATTTTTAAACAAAGTCTGTACGTAGGGTGTCAATTTGGTGCAGAGGCCAACACCGCTATTGCGCTTGCCAGGGATTTCTTCGTACCCGAGATGACTTAGTTGTCGTTCTAGCCTTCTTGCAAAAATGCGGTAACAAAGACTACATCAGACGGAGTCGGTCTTCCTACCTTGTACTTCAGTGATTTCAACATACCAAGGAGACCAAGGTTTGGTAGACATTCTGATGGGTGTAGTATCGAGAAATGAACAAACGTGATAGGTAGTATGTGGAAGAAATATCAGGAGTTCCAAAAGAAACTCTGATATTCAAGACTTCCGAACTCGATGATTACCAAGCAATAGATACATAATGCAGCTGAAAGCTCTTGGGAAACAAAAGTTCACAAGTGAAGTGAGGCTCCATGTGCTGTTTTCTTTATACTCACGGTGATTCTGACCGTTGGGAGACGATTTATTGTCAATCTAATAGGGGATG
>OZ020514.1:52873605-52917007 GCA_963971425.1 Bryoerythrophyllum caledonicum | reverse complement strand
CTTTCATTTGACTTATTTTTATTATATTTTTATATTCCACTTCATTCTATTGATTGATTCCACTTCATTCTATTCAATCTTTCATTCTATTTCATTATTCTATTTTTTGATTCCCGCTATTTCTATTCAACCTTCTATTCTTTTTCTATATTTTTCTTTTTCATTCTAGATATTTCTATTCAATCTACCATTACACTTATTCTTTCTATTTTTTGATTCCACCTATTTCTATTCAATCTTTCATTCTATTTCTCTGATTTTCATTTTCACTCTAGGTATTTCTATTCAATCTTCCATTACACTTATTCTTTCTATTCTTTGATTCCACCTATTTCTATTCAATCTTTCATTCTCTTTCTTTATTTTTCTTTTTCATTCTAGATATTTCTATTCAATCTTCCATAACACTTATTCTTTCTATTCTTTGATTCCACCTATTTCTATTCAATCTTTCATTCTATTTCTTTACTTTTCTTTTTCATTCTAGATATTTCTATTCAATCTTCCATAACACTTATTCTTTCTATTCTTTGATTCCACCTATTTCTATTCAATCTTCCATTCTATTTCTTTATTTTTCTTTTTTATTCTAGATATTTCTATTCAATCTTCCATTACACTTATTCTTTCTATTCTTTGATTCCACCTATTTCTATTCAATCTTTCATTCTATTTCTTTACTTTTCTTTTTCATTCTAGATATTTCTATTCAATCTTCCATTACACTTATTCTTTCTATTCTTTGATTCCACCTATTTCTATTCAATCTTTCATTCTATTTCTTTACTTTTCTTTTTCATTCTAGATATTTCTATTCAATCTTCCATAACACTTATTCTTTCTATTCTTTGATTCCACCTATTTCTATTCAATCTTTCATTTCATTTCTTTACTTTTCTTTTTCATTCTAGATATTTCTATTCAATCTTCCATAACACTTATTCTTTCTATTCTTTGATTCCACCTATTTCTATTCAATCTTTCATTCTATTTCTTTATTTTTCTTTTTCATTCTAGATATTTCTATTCAATCTTCCATAACACATATTCTTTCTATTCTTTGATTCCACCTATTTCTATTCAATCTTTCATTCTATTTCTTTATTTTTCTTTTTTATTCTAGATATTTCTATTCAATCTTCCATTATACTTATTCTTTCTATTTTTTAATTCCACCTATTTCTATTCAATCTTTCACTCTATGTCTATATTTTTCTTTTCCATTCTAGATATTTCAATTCAATCTTCCATTACACTTATTCATCTATTTTTTGATTCCACCTATTTCTATTCAATCTTTCATTTGACTTATTTTTTATTCTATTTTTATATTCCACTTCATTCTATTCAATCTTTCATCCTATTTCTTTATTCTATTTTTTGACTCTAGATATTTCTATTCAATCTTTCATTTGACTTAATATTTATTGTACTTTTATATTCCACTTCAATCTATTGATTGATTCCACTTCATTCTACTCAATCTTTCATTCTATCTCTTTATTCTAATTTTTGATTCCAGCTAGTTCTATTCAACCTTTCATTCTAATTCTTTATTTTTCTTATTCATTCTAGAGATTTCTATTCAACCTTCCATTACAGTTATTCTTTCTATTCTTTGATTCCACCTATTTCTATTCAATCTATCATTCTATTTCTTTATTTTTCGTTTTCATTCTAGATATTTCTATTCAATCTTCCATTACACTTATTCTTTCTATTTTTTGATTCCACCTATTTTTATTTAATCTTTCATTCTATTTCTTTATTTTCTTTTTCTCATTCTAGATATTTCTATTCAATCTTCCATGACACTTATTCTTTCTATTCTTTGATTCCACCCATTTCTATTCAATCTTTCATTCTATTTCTTTATTTTTCTTTTTCATTCTAGATATTTCTATTCAAGCTTGCATTACACTTATTCATTTTTTTTTTTGATTCCACCTATTTCTATTGAATCTTTCATTCTATTTCTTTATTTTTCTTTTTCATTCTAGATATTTCTATTCAATCTTCCATTACACTTATTCTTTCTATTTTTTAATTCCACCTATTTCTATTCAATCTTTCACTCTATGTCTATATTTTTCTTTTTCATTCTAGATATTTCTATTCAATCTTCCATTACACTTATTCGTTCTATTTTTTGATTCCACCTATTCCTATTCAATCTTTCATTTGACTTATTTTTTATTCTATTTTTGTATTCCACTTCATTCTATTCAATCTTTCATTCTATTCTTTTATTCTATTTTTTGACTCTAGATATTTCTATTCAATCTTTCATTTGACTTAATATATATAGTATTTTTATATTCCACTTCATTCTATTGATTGATTCCACTTCATTCTACTCAATCTTTCATTCTATTCCTTTATTCTATTTTTTGATTCTAGATATTTCTATTCAAGCTTTCATTTGACTTATTTTATATTCTATTTTAATAATCCACTTCATTCTATTTATTGATTCCACTTCATTCTATTCAATCTTTCATTCTTTTTCTTTATTCTATTTTTTCATTCTAGATATATCTCATCAATCTTTCATCTGACTTAGTCTTTATTGTATTTTTAAATTCCACTTCATCCTATTGATTGATTCCACTTCATTCTATTCAATTTTTCATTCTATTTCTTTATTTTTCGTTTTTATTCTAGATACTTCTATTCAATCTTCCATTACACTTATTCTTTCTGTTTTTTGATTCCATCATTTCTATTCAATCTTTCATTCTATTTCTCTTATTTTCTTTTTCACTCTAGATGTTCCGATTCAATCTTCCATTACACTTATTCTTTCTATTTTTTGGTTCCACCTATTTCTATTTAATCTTTCATTCTATTTCTTTATTTTTCTTTTTCACTCTAGATATTTCTATTCAATCTTCGATTACACTTATTCCTTCTATTTTTTGATTCCTCCTATTTCTATTTAATCTTTCATTCTATTTCTTTCTTTTTCTTTTTCATTCTAGAAATTTTTATTCAATCTTCCATTACACTTATTCTTTCTATTCTTTGATTCCACCTATTTCTATTCAATCTTTCATTCTATTTCTTTATTTTCTTTTTTCATTCTAGATATTTCTATTCAAGCTTTCATTACACTTATTCTTATTTTTTTTTATTCCACCTATTTCTATTTAATCTTTCAATCTATTTCATTACTTTTCTTTTTCACTCTAGATATTTCTATTTAATCCTCCATAATGTATTCTTTTTATTCTTTGATTCCGCCCATTTCTATTCAATCTTTCATTCTATTTCTTTATTTTTCTTTTTCATTCTAGATATTTCTATTCAAGCTTCCATTACACTTCTTCTTTTTTATTTTTGATTCCACCTATTTCTAATTTATCTTTCATTCGATTTCTTTATTTTTCTTTTTCATTCTAGATATTTTTATTCAATCCTCCATAACGTATTCTTTTTATTCTTTGATTCCACCCATTTCTATTCAATCTTTCATTCTATTTCTTTATTTTCCTTTTTCATTCTAGATATTTGTATTCAAGCTTTCATTACACTTATTCTTATTTTTTTTTATTCCACCTATTTCTATTTAATCTTTCAGTCTATTTCATTACTTTTCTTTTTCACTCTAGATATTTCTATTCAATCTTCCATAACACATATTCTTTTTATTCTTTGATTCCACCCATTTCTATTCAATCTTTCATTCTATTTCTTTATTTTTCTTTTTCATTCTAGATATTTCTGTTCAAGCTTCGATTACACTTATTCTTTTTTATTTTTGATTCCACCTATTTCTATTTAATCTTTCATTCTATTTCTTTAATTTTCTTTTTCATTCTAGATATTTTTATTCAATCTTCCATAACACTTATTCTTTCTATTCTTTAATTCCACCTATTTCTATTCAATCTTTCATTCTATTTCTTTATTTTTCTTTTTTATTCTAGATATTTCTATTCCATCTTCCATTACATTTATTCTTTTTATTTTTTGATTCCACCTATTTCTATTCATTCTTTCATTTGACTTATTTTTTATTCTATTTTAATATTCCACTTCATTCTATTCAATTTTTCTTTCTATTTCTTTATTCTATTTTTTGATCCTAGATATTTCTATTCAATCTTTCATTTGAATTATTCATTACTCTATTTTTTTATTCCACTTCATTCTATTTATTGATTCCACTTCATTCCATTCAGTCTTTCATTCTATTTCTTTATTCTATTTTTTGATTCCACTTCTTTGTATTCAATCTTTCATTCTATTTCTTTATTTTTCTTTTTCATTCTTGATATTTCTATTCAATCTTCCATTACACTTATTCTTTCTATTTTTTGATTCCACCTTTTTCTTTTCAATCTCTCATTCTATTTCTTTATTTTTCTTTTTCATTCTAGATATTTCTATTCAATCTTCCATTACACCTATTCTTTCTATTATTTGATTCCACCTATTTCTATTCAATCTTTCATTCTATATCTTTATTCGATTTATTGATTCCACTTCTTTCTATTCAATCTTTCATTCTATTTCTTTATTTTTCTTTTTCATTCTAGAAATTCCTATTCAATCTTCCATTACACTTATTCTCTCTATTCTTTGATTCCACCTATTTCTATTCAATCTTTAATTTTATTTCTTTATTTTTCATTTTCATTCTAGATATTTCTATTCAATCTTCCATAACACATATTCTTTCTATTCTTTGATTCCACCTATTTCTATTCAATCTTACATTATATTTCTTTATTTTTCTTTTTCATTCTAGATATTTCTATTCAATCTTCCATTATACTTATTCTTTCTATTTTTTGATTCCACCTATTTCTATTGAATCTTTCATTCTATTTCTTTATTTTCTTTTTCATTTGACTTACTTTTTATTCTATTTTTATATTCTACTTCATTCTATTTATTGATTCCACATCATTCTATTCTATCTTTCATTCTATTTCTTTATTCTATTTTTTGATTCTAGATATTTCTATTCAATCTTTCATTTGACTTAATCTTTATTATATTTTTATATTCCACTTCATTCTATTGATTGATTCCACTTCATTCTTTTCAATCTTTCATTCTATTTCTTTATTCTATTTTTTGATTCCAGCTATTTCTATTCAACCTTTTATTCTATTTCTTTTTTTTTCTTTTTCATTCTAGATATTTCTATTCAATCTTCAATTACACTTTTTTTTTTTTTTTTGATTTCACCTATTTCTATTCATTCTTTCATTTGACTTGTTCTTCATTATATTTTTATATTCCACTTCATTCTATTGATTGATTCCACTTCATTCTATTCAATTTTTCATTTTATTTCTTTATTCTATTTTTTGATTCCAGCTATTTCTATTCAATTTTTCATTTTTTTTCTTTATTTTTCTTTTTCATTCTAGATATTTCTATTCAATCTTTCATTACACTTTTTTTTTTTTTTTTGATTCCATATATTTCTTTTTAATCTTTCATTCGACTTATTCTTTATTCTTTTTTTTTATTCCACTTTATTCTATTTATTGAGTCCACTTCATTCTATTCAATCTTTCATCCTACTTCTTTATTTTATTTTTTGATTCCACCTATTTCTATTCAATCTTTCATTCTATTTCTTTATTTTTCTTTTTTATTCTAGATGTTTCTATTCAATCTTCCATTACACGTATTCTTTCTATTTTTTGATTTCACCTATTTCTATTCATTCTCTCATTCTATTTCTTTATTTTTCTTTTTCATTCTAGATATTTCTATTCAATCTTCCATTACACCTATTCTTTCTATTTTTTGTTTCCACCTATTTCTATTCAATCTTTCATTCTATTTTTTTATTGGATTTATTGATTCCACTTCGTTCTATTTAATCTTTCTTTTTATTTCTTTATTCTATTTTTTGATTCCAGCTATTTCTATTCAATCTTTCATTCTATTTCTTTATTTATTTTTTCATTCTAGATATTTCTATTTAATTTTACATTACACTTATTCTTTCTATTTTTTGATTCCACCTATTTCTATTCAATCTTTCATTCTATTTCTTTATTTTCTTTTTCATTCCACCTATTTCTATTCAATCTTTCATTTGACTTATTCTTTATTCTATTTATTGATTCCATTTCATTCTATTCAATCTTGCATTCTATTTCTTTATCATTTTTTTGATTCCATTTCTTTATTCTATTTAAGCATGATAAGCTTTAGATATTGAAATGACCTCGAAATGAAAGATTTTAGTTGAATCTCCAATCCAAAGGTGAATGTCTTGCTATATTCTAGTACATTTTTTGTATGTTTAGTGTAAAATATGTGAATGTTTTATCCAAGCTCAACGAATCATTTATACAAGGGTTTCAAGGATTACTCTACACCCTGAATTTTAGTCCAATATCCAAAACGTAGAACCCCTAAACTTGAACCCTAAACCCTAGGACCCCAAACTCTAGGACCCCAAATCCTAGGACCCTAAACCCTAGGATTCTAAACCCTAGGACCCTAAACCCTAGGATTCTAAACCCGAGGACCCTAAACCCTAGGACCCCAAACCCTAGGACCCTGAACCCTAGGACCCTAAATCCTAGGACCCAAAATTCTAGGACCTCAAATCCTAGGACCCCAAACCCTAGGACCCTAAACCCTAGGACCCCAAACCCTAGGACCCTAAACCCTAGGACCTCAAACCCTAGGACCCTAAACCCTATGACCATAAACCCTAGGACCCCAAACCCTAGGATCCTAAACCCTAGGACCCCAAACCCTAGGACCCTAAACCCTAGGACCCCAAACCCTAGGACCCTGAACCCTAGGACCTCAAACCAACCACCATGAACCCCAAACTCTGAGGCTAAAAACCCGAAACCTGAAACTCTAATCCTAGAAACCTGAACCCCAAACACTGAAGCTAAGACCCCGAACCAGAACCCTATACCTAGAACCCTAAACCTGGAATTGAGTCTGTTATCTTGTACTCTGAACCCTGAATCTAGAACCCTGAACTATTAACCTAGTCTAACAGGTTAATGATTGTAACCATGACGAATTCTCGTAAGTTCATGAGTACTACTGAAACACATGTGTTCTTCATGATCACTGGATGTTCCCACAATTCAAGAACAATTTCACTAATATATTTTATCTTGTCTCCGTTGTTGTCATTTTTCGTCTTGGAAATAATTACATTCGAAGTGGCACTCGTACAGCTCTCCACGTCCTTGAAAATGATTGTGATTCTATCCCCGCCAAGGATTCAACCTGTTTTTGATGAACTTCCCACTTTCTTTAGATCAAGAAGAGGTTGTTGTGCTTTTAGTGTTCAAACATTTTGAGTTCATTTCCAGCAGAGTTAGAGTTTGAGAGAGTTGTATTTGCCCAAGAACTGAGAGCATTGTGTTTTGAAGAAACTTGGAGTATTAGAGCGTCAGAAATGCGGTATCGTCTTTGTGTTTAGTCAAGCTTGGGCTTCACCTACTTCAATACCTCTTCGTCATGTTCTGTCAAGTTTAGGTAGCCAGCTATAAGCTGTAAGCTCATCTTAACCTTCACGTCAATGTGAGCGTCACATTCACGTCAATGTGAGCGTCACAATCACGTTGATCTGAGCTTCTCAAGTTGATCGAGCGCTTCATTGCTGCCCCGCTGCCAGTATTGATCCATCTCTCTCCGGTTCCATCACAATCTACGGTACTGTCTCCTTCCTCCACTTTCTACGCATTAAGGTTTTCAAATATTTTGAAAAATGCAAGTGCCGCCGTGGTTTTCAGAGTTGATGTTGTTGTAAGTGAGTCAGAATCATAGATTCAAAACTAATTCTAATCGTGAGAATGCTGCGGTGGTTTGTAAAGTATTTGCTGTTTTAAATTAGTCTATATCATATTCTGTAAACTACTCATACTTGTGGTGGAATCAACTTTTGCCATTGCTTAAATGAACTAATTCAGTAGCTATTACTGTGTTCGTAAACGTACTTTCCGTACAGTCATGATCATTGTACGATCTTGGGTGGTCGTATGATAATATCGGATGATCGTAGGATAGTACTATCCTTGATGATCTGTCATGGGTCATGTTAAGATCGTATGATCCTACGATCTATTTCGTGGTAGATGAAAACGGGCTTTGAGGGCATCCGAGTAATCTGGAAGATCGTAGGATCTTACTATCACCGAGGATCGAACTCGGGTTCTGGAATGATCGTAGGATCTTACGATCTCTTTGGTTCGATATCGAACGAGGAATGTGGATGTTGTAGATAATCTCGGATGATCGTAGGATCTTACTATCGCCTATGATCATTTAGGAGTTACCGAATAATCGTAGGTTCTTACGATCGATTTGTTGATACTCTGGGGTGATCACAGAACCTGGAAATTAGGGGTGAGCTTGAGATCATGGTTCATTGTAGGATCTTACGATCTAGTATCATCAGGCTTGATTTGTTGATTTGTCTGTTACGATTTTTTATTCATCAGGAGATCGAAGACCAAGGCTTATCGAAGGTTTATTGGATCCTTTTCTTTCCGGTTGCCTTTGATGTCTTCAAGTTGCGGACCGGACGATGAGTTTACTGATTCTGCGAGCATTAACCCTGATGTTGATGCCAATGACGTGCGAAACCGATATGAACCGGGCATGAGTGTTTTACTATGCTACCCATGACATGGCGTTGTTGGACATGCCATTGTCATTGAAGCTGTTCCTACTGGGTGTTGGCTTGGCGTCGACATTGATATCACGTTCGCGGAATTGACTCTTCTTCGACCTGTTGAGATACATGCACGGGCGCGAAGTCTACTAATTCATCCAATGCAGGAGGGCATCTCTGTCTTGGCTGAATCGATTGGTAGAACAATTCTCTGGGAGACAACAAGCCTTGTCCTGACTTCGGACTTAGGCAAAACTTCTGGGTCCACAAACACTCCTCCTTTTGTACCTCAGGCAGAGTGGGTGGGGAAGGTTGTGAAGCAGTTTAACGGTGATGGGGATCTTATGGCCTCTGGTCGCATTAATTGCGTTTGTCCGGATGAGCCGTTCGAAAATAGTACTTTGGGGGAGGGGAACATTGGCGTCACAGTATTCGACGTTTTCATTAGAGATCCTAGTGACATTATGAGTCATCAGAGGTGGCCCATTTCCGACTACGCATTCGAAGGAGGACATAGTCTTAGCGATATGCTCGACCATTTCAATCGTCTGCCTGACGCACCGGACGCGAATGCGCACCTGGGTGGCCGCCCAAAAGCACCATACCGGTTTGTTCGTCGCAAAAAGCAGACTGAGGAGAAGCTCAACGCATTCGCTAAGAAGACTATGCCGGAAGAAATTCAAGCAGTGAGTTCGCAATCATGTTGTTCTGATGAATGCGTGCGCTTAATCAGGCCCCAAGATACCCTTTTCATTCGCCAGAAGTTTTGGCTGAAGGACTTTGACGAACACCGGGATTATGCAAGGTCTATGGGTGGACAATTACACTATATGGGCAACAATCGGAAACGAAAGTTTGTCACTTTACTAGATCAGGATATCTGCGCTACAGCGTAGTACAAAATCCATGGCATACCAAAATCAACGTTTCACGAATATATGGACCAATACAAGAAGGGTATCATTTCCTCTACGCACGGGAACAAAGACATCAAACGACCCCGCCTTGGAACCGTGCAAGCACTTGGTACGATTACGGCTATCATCAATGAGAGTGTTGATCACATGCCCAATCAAATGAGGTTGACAGTACCAGGGCGGATGGACACTCTAAAGTTTCTGCCCTCTGGACATAGTTGGAAGAAGATCCAGGCTGACGCCATAGAGGTATTACTCTACATAGTACACCACATGAACCACTTTTCTACATTCACGTGTACTTTAAGCACCTCATGATTATCATAATGTCCTGAAAGACCCTCTATCTTTGCTCTGTACATCTAGTTCATGGTAGGATCCTACGATCGCCAAGGGTATGCTATAATCTTACAGTCCTCCCATTCTGTGGTTATCCTCAATCTGATTTATGTTCAATTTTCACTGGGCACTTACCTGACGCACTCAATGTTTTGACTCTTTTGCAGTCGAATCTACAATGCGGGTTGCCCGCGGTTTCGCAATCCCCTATTAGTAGAATCAGAAGGAAGCACTTCAACAATGTTGCGGTTAAACCCGTTGGGAGCTCATTTGCAAAGTGCACCCTCTGTGACACGCTATTGCAGTACATCGGCAGATCAGTTAAGGGTTCCGCCGAATATAATTCGTTCGTGAAGCAGAAACAAACCCACTGCAACCTCCAAGCTTCGTGTAGGCGTGTGTACCATACATGGAGAGAGGAGTCGAAGCGGCAGAAGGGCGATATTCTTTGTATTATCCACGATAAAATGGATACAACCAAGACAGCTATTCCTCGTATGCGAGTTTCTACCAAACTCACATCACCCTTGGGTCAGTTTCCAATGAACGTCACCGGTATGGTCACGCACGGTCATGGAGATGGTGCCTATGCTCACTACTCCACTGACTTGTGGCCAGGAGACTCTAATTACACTATCTCCTCCCTTGCGAGATTGCTTCGGCATCTCGAGGAACCACCTATTCGTGAATCAGGTAGAATTTTCCCCCATGAGCCGGCCAATTCTTTTTTTTGAAGCTATGCTTAGAGGGAAGTCTAGATGTATTCAGCTCTTACCTCCGGTAACGAATAACTCGACTGTACCTGTCCCCCTTCCAAAAAAGTTATATTTGCAGCTTGACAACTCTGCAAAGGACAATAAGAACCAGTTTCTCATGGCGTTCTTATCGATGTTGACTTATCGAAGGGTGTTCAAAGAAATCCAAGTTGGTTTCTTATTAGTCGGGCACACGCATGAGGATATTGATGCTTACTTTAGCCACTTATCCAAGACCTTGAAGAGCCAGAATACTTATATTGTCGCGGATTTGATGATGTCCTTCATGCAGTCGCAGGACTTGGGTTTTATGCCCGAGTTTGTTCAAGAGGTTGCTGATTTCAAATCTTTCGTCCATGGTTATATTCGTGATGGTGCTGACAGACTTGTTGGCTTAGGAGAGATGCACCTCTTTAAATTCTACGTAGATGAAGAAGGGTGGCCCATCATGCGATTTAAGGAACTTGCAGTTCATGCGCACTGGCTACCCAGAGACAAGCTTGCTGTCCGTCTTTGGAAGGAGGATGCTGACGGAAAACCGATGCTACCTTCCGGGCTCCCAAATCCTATACCTTTCAGGCGGTTGTAGGGCGATGAAGTTCCTTCTTCCACAGGCAATCCAGAGAAGGCAAGAGAGAAGGTTTCCAAAGCCCTTGATAAGAGGTCGTTCATCAAGTGTGGAATTCGAGGTTATATAGAATTCTGGGAACGCGGGATGCTTGAAAGTATGGGCTTTCGTAAGGATTTCCCACCTTATATCGAGTATTGGAATGGAATACTTGCAGAACTAGAGAAACCTCTTCCTCCCACTCCTTCGGCCTTGGTAGAAGGCTTCTGGCCAATTCATGATTGGAGAGCCACAGATCCAGCTCCATTGTGCCTCATTACCAGTGGAGATGTCACACCTGAAGATGACGAACCTGAACTTTATTGTGGCCCAAGGAAAGAGAGACCGAAGGACGCCTTGAATCCATGGCGAGATGTCGGAGTGGGATCATGGATCCTACTCCGTCCTTCTGACCCCAAAATATATCCCGTTTGGTTAGGGAGAGCATGTTCAGCAGTCAATTGTGAAAGAGGGCATGCGGAATATGGGAAGTTCATTATCCAATTCTGGGAGCCGAGAAATCAATTGAAAAACCACAAGAAGAAGTATGAGGATTGTTGGGCAGCAACGTGGGTTCCGGTAAAACGACGTCCACTTCAAGTTCATGTTAATGCCGTCGTATTTGCCTCCGCGTCACGTAGAACGAACCCTAAGACCCGGACGATTCCAAAGAGGGACCGAATTGCAGCATTGGCTAATCTTGAAGCTGCAAACGTGGCGGACCCTTGATGGTATTAGGGTTCTCTAGCAATATCGTAGGATCCTGTGACCTTGACCTCCTCGAAATCCAGCTGTGACTTTCCACAACACGACTTGTGATGTCGTAGAAGTTTTCTAGCAAGATAGCACAGTTTTCTCATCGCTCGTCTTTTTCTTGAACTCTTCTAGCAAGATAGTAGGATCCTACAATCCTGCTGCTCCTTGCTGTCTATGATAAATGTGTACATCTATTTTAATTATAATGCATATAATTCGGCGTTGTCATTAATTGTCGACAATGTATGAGCTCTTTTCAGAAACTTCTGATCCTACCGTTAACTGCTACTCTGCTACGTTACTTTCCTGCCATTTGATGCAATTTAAACAGTACTATTATCTAGTAATTTCCTTAAAACTCTTCCAATGAGATAGCAGGATCCCACGGTCCTGCTTCTTTTAGCTGCCTATGTAAGATGCTCACATGTACATAAACCTAGGCGATGTCATAATTTCTTTATAATGTATTACCCCTCCTCAAATACTTCTGTTTCTAGTGGAACTGCTTACATGCTACGTTTGTTTCTCACTATAGATGCAATAAATACATTATTCTTCTCACTTCATATAGTACTAATAAATGGTGATGGTAGGATCTTCCTATCCTGTGATGCAAGGTCACTTCTACTATGATTCTCCTATCCTTGCAAGGTCACTTGCTACATCACACATTCCTACAATTTATTAATTGTTTCTCTTGTGAAGTTTCTAACTTTCAAAATTTAATGACCATCTTTGTTAGATCATAGGATCTTACGAAGCACCTCTATATCATATTTTGTTAGATTTTCCTTGAATAAATATGGACTTTGACCAATCTAGACTTTCAAAAGTCCAGATTTACTTAAATGTGGCATTAGAGTGTAGAAGTGTGGTTAGAGAGTTAGGATCTGGAGCTAATGTGCGGATCTGTAGTTGTAGAGAGTATGGAAGAGGTTTGTGGAGGTTTGAAGAAGTAAAACATGAATTGGATACTACCTCTTGCGTGTTTGTGTTGGTGTTGTGAATGTGTGAGTAGATCTTGTTGTTAGAAGAGGGTTTGAGTGCAATTTGGTTGTGGGTATTGAAGATCTGGCCTAAATGCACTAGATCTGGTATAGATCTAGCTCGATCTACTAAACCCTCATCAAATCCAACATGTTAGAGTTAGAATCGAGTCCGGATCTGTTGTGGGTATGGTCTGATTTACTATTATTGCGTACAGAAACTTCAGATCTGTGCGTTAAACGTAAGAAAAACCACAGAAACGAAGTCCCAACTAACCTTGAATTTAGATCTAGATTCAGATCTAGGTCGATTCGGAGACTTTGGATTTAGTACAAGTCAGATCTTTGACTTGTGTCTTATGGTTTGGAATACAGTTTGAATGAATGCCCAATTCAACTATTTCTGGACTATGAGGTGAATTTTGGACTAAGGACTAAAAGAAAGATCCGGAGATGTGCCTCATAAAAGAGAGTGAAGCGTAAAAGCCGAGGAGTTTCGAGTACTTTTCAAGCATTAAATGCATCAACAATGACACTTATGAAGGAAGAAATGGCTAGAGCGACCAAATTTGAATTTAGACAATACGTGAGTCCGGAACATGCAGCCGGATATCTCCGGGTGAATATCAAAGTGGAAACCAGAAGAAGAACCGAGTCCTGAAAACAGAAATTAATGGACATACTGTACATCACAAATGTGTGGTTGGGAAACATGTGGTAGGAAAAAATGGGACAGAGATGCGGACAGAAATTACTCGCAATTGATAGAACATGCAACCGGATATCTCTGGATGAAATCAGAGTAAGAGTCCAGTACTAAACTGTTTCATTATAAGAAAGTGTCATACAAAATATGAAGGGTAGCCGTTGATAAGAGGCGCGTGTAATCTACGGAGAATCGAATCAACTATTCTAATTTTAGTGCTTTACAGATGCCCTCTACCCGTCCTGTATGGTGTCTCCCATATGTTAGATAATGAACTATAGCCTTTCTAGGATTCTTGAATGGATCTAGATCTACAACAACAACAGATTTAGGCCACAAATAATGCCTTGTTCTAGGATTAAATGAGGCCTTCTTAAAGATGTGGAGAAACCTAACATAGCTGGGCCTTCGAGTTTGTTTGCTGGCATAGCAAAAAAGAATATCTGATAAGATGTCTGGGGGCAATAACACTTGGGCCGCCTCCATGAGCCTATCTGGACGCATAGGAGACCAGATCCCGACATTGAAATACCGCAGTAGTATTCGAATAACATCTGCGGTGTCATCAAAGGAAGGCAGCTGCGCGGATCGGGACTTGGCCGAATCAAGGACCTCGTCCGAGCAAAGAGGACCACGGAGAGATATGATTATGACCTGCGAAATAGATGGCACGACCATAAAATTAGAAATTGAACATTGAAAAGAAGAGAAAATATGGTAGGAGGAACTGAAGTCACATCCTGGACCGAAGATCTCCGGGTGCCCCTCCCAGACCAACGTTCTGCAGTGGAAATGGTCAGGAGAATACTCAATAGAGTTCATAGATATTAAGGGTGAAGTTTGGGGGCGAGACACCAACAATAACAAATAAAATGAAGGACCTCAACAAATAACGTTACTGACAACAACATTTGTCTTCAAAATTGAAAGGTCAAAATCCGACAGACATTCATGACGAAACATTTACAAAGCATAGAGTTAATACTATCCAGTATATTTCATTGTTCTAAGGCGCCGAAATTATGCCCTTCACCACGGAGCGAGCCTGAGTGGAATTTTTATCTACTGGATCACTCGCAAACTTCAATTGATTCCGTCTAACAAAGTCGGGAACATCCTCATTTGACGCTAGTAGTCCGGAGAGCCATGGGAGAAACATGGTGGTCAACCAGGCTTCACCCGAATTCCCAGTCCATGATGGCGGATGAACTGCGCTGAAGGGATCGTTAAGGATGTTCTTTAGTGGGGTATCGTCCACAAGCAAGACATCCTTAGGAGATGTGGGCGACGCTTTGCTATTATAAACTGTCAGGTCCTTTAGGAAAATTGGCTTCTTTGGCTGAGATGGAAGCATATATGATGTTTTTGTGCAATCGGCCTGTGTCAGGATTCTGGCGCCTTCCGGAATGGTAGCACCTTTCTTGCGCAACTCCTTGATGATATCCACAATATTCTTTTCCAGTACACTGCTCCAGAATGAGACAGTAGCCTTCTCTCCCACGAAGTTCAGGATTTCAGTGGAACCAGGCCTTACTTTGATGTCTCTCGGTTGTCCCTGTTTAAATTCCCCCCTGTGCACAAGAACTCCATTTAAGTCAAACACGACATGATAAACCCGTTGTTGTGTTACCTGATCCTCGATTGGAGGCTCTCGGACGATCGTCGTAAACTTCTTCAGACCTGAACCCAAAATACGAGTACGTCGGCTGAGATGAGGAACTTGTACAGCTTAGAGAAATTGCAAAGATACATATAAAAGTGTTCCGCACTCAAAACCCAGAAATGCTGGATGAAAGAATGAGCACTATATAGATGATGGCACGTAAGTATGAATGTCCATATTAGGCACCTGGGACAGTAGGTGTAGTATCCCTAGAAGTCTGAGCTACACCAGCGACTTCAGCAGTCTGTGCGAGGCTTCTGCCACCGACATCCTTCGACTGTGTTGATCCGGCCGACACCTGAATACCAGTAATGTAGTGGTAAGAACACGGTTTGCAGAGAGTGCATTGTCTTGAGAACAATCAAGAAGGTTTGATGGACAAGTAACTGTTCACCTTATCTTTCTGGGCCCTTGTCCGAACTGTAGGCGGAGGAGGAGGAACTTTCGGCACTGGATTCTTTGCGATTGCCTTCTTCTTCTCTTTTTGAGCCAGCTGCCCGTGGCTCCGTGGAGGGCTGCGCGGAGGGCTCATAACCTGTAATTCACGCAATGTTTGTTGCGCCGATGCCTCATCCATCGTGTGATCAGTGTCACGCAAAGTCAGGTCCTCGGCAGTCTTGGACACAACCTCCACTTCAGGACGCGTCGTGGAAGGGTTGTCCAGCGGGAGATCTCCGGGTGCTCTGTGGGTGTAGTCGAACTCCAGGCGATCGGACATTGCCGTGTCATCGTCCAGATCTGGCGGAGGAGAACGTTGCCTATCGGAATGCGAACTGGTTTCCATTTGAGAGGGACGCCGTCTACCGTCCAGAGTAGAGTCGCTTGTTGAACTAGGCGAGGCACGCCTGACAGCAAGATGTGGTTCATCAACGTTTACCTGCAATGGGTCGATTGGGATGCCCGCACCGATGATCCGAGCGGCTGTAGCCAAGGAATCGAGTCTCAAATTGGGAACCGCTGATGAACTTGGTTCATTCCGCACATCAACATCAAGCATCGTGGCATCAGTCGTCTGCGTCACATTGACGAAGTTAGTGTGGAATACATTAAGACGCAATACGAAATAAAACGGTATCATACACCCGGAGATCTCCGGTTCAAAGTTGTCCGAGTCTACCGGGGGAACTAAAAATAAACATGGCAATGATAAAGACGAGTCCTAAAGAATGGAGGGCATCCGAATGGAATAAACATCCGGAGATCTCCGGGTCAGGTAGTATCCGTAGGCGTTATACCTCGCCGGTGTAATTCATCCTCGACATAGCCCGTGTTTGAACCCCAGCGCCTTGGGTCGACCCAGTGATGTCAGTCTCCAGTAACTCCTCAAGATCGGCGTCGGTAACGTCAGCTAAGATATTCAAGTGGAATTTGAATATTTGTTCTACGCAGGATTCGGCATTTACTTTGGCATCTTCGCTGTTCACAATCTCGAGGACCCGCGCGTCGTGAGTCTGCAAACCAAAAACAAATTAGGACGGCGATATCCAATTCATATAACTGTATGCGGACCGGAAATCTTAGACATTGGATTGCTTGGGAAGGATGTCTTGCTTACCAAGCCGAGGTATGTAATATGTGGTCCTCCATGAACATTGACGACCACCATACCCTCTCTGATGTATCCCGTGAACAGCGAATCGAGGACCGAGATCCTCAGCTGTGGGACACCGGTTTGCTTCCAGCGCTGGATGGTTTCTTTATGTTGAGCGGCTGAAAAGAAGGCCGGCATTTTTTCGGGGTGGCCTTTGAAGAGCCTCTTGAATGACTGAGCAGGCGTCTCGCTTTAATCGTATTCATACAGGAATACGCAGTATACTGTCTCCTCGACCCCAATTACTGGAACCGGAAATCCATCACCAGGATGGGGGAAGTAGTAGACGACATGCGTTGCCCACAATTTTACCTTGCCTCTGGACTCTCTCTGCCGAAGACTGATGTACCTCTTTAATTCAACGAATCCTGCGACGTCAGTGATAAGAACCGACGGTGATCTGACCCTCGTCCGCCCGTCCTTCGTGTCCACTTTGAGATGGTCGAAAATGGTTCTGAAGTCAAACACATCTAGCACCTGTGCACGGCATATGTCGTCTTTAACGCGGTAAAGGAAAAAGAAGTAAAAGTGAGGGTCAGTGACGTTACGCCAGTGCTGAATGTCCGGCATGATAAGTACTTCGGCGATCTCGCCCCCTCTGTCAGGCATAACCCTGCAGGTGTATTTGGAGTCGAACAGGGACGTATCATCCGTGGGTGTGGCCTCGGCAGCATCTTCAATGATGTGTTGACTCCAAATGGACACGAGGAAGTCTGGAGTGGGGTCGGTATCCTTGTTTATCGCCTTCAGTCGACCCTCAAGCCAAACTTTACCCTTGGCAGAGTGATTAGCGGCGTCGATCCAAGACTCGAGCTGGACCCTTCCAATATTCCTCTCTTCGACAAATGCGTCCCACTGCTCCTTCGTGTATGGGACGAAGTCAGCAGACTTCGAGGGAAGGGGGTGCGACTTGTATTTAAGCATCAGTTCATTCTTCATTGCACGGACTCTCTTCTCTCTGTTCGCCGCGTTTTCGAGAGTCTCCGCCTGCCCTTTCATAGTACCTTGGTTTGCCGCTTTGGAGGACTTCACACAGACCTTCTTCTCGAGCACTAATTCCGCGAGGTAGTCTAGGTCTTCAGCGCGCATTTTGTAAAGAGGCTTGAAGTCGTTCTGCACGAGAGGTTTCCGCTTCAGCTTAGCTGGGTCCCCCGTCTTCCCGTTGGAGTCTGGTAAGACTCCAGCGACGAACAACCTGTCGATTCGGATCCACTTCTGGACCACCGCATCATCCATCTCGAATAGAAGTGGGACCTTCGCGTCTTTGGGGTCTGTTTTACCGAGGTGTGTAAAAACCGTTGGCACCACTTGCCGTTGGAACGTCTGCAATGAAAACAATTACAGGGTGTAAGCAGCCGGAGATCTCCGGATGATTGGTTTGGTTGCTGTGAGGATAGAGCACATCCACGGAATAAAAAATATTTTCAGGTTGAGAATGTATATTTACCGAGAATGCGTCAGATTGAGGACGACCATACAGTTGGAGGGCTGGTTTATCGAACTCAAACCACTTCACTCTGCACGTCTGCAGCTGCTTAGTGAAACTCTGCTCCTTCCGCAAACCCGTCAGATCTTGGTTAAGAGCGCGCGAGAGCTGTAGCAGGGTCATGTCTTTGGGGTCCGGTTTTGTCCAAACCGGGATGATAGAGAAGTGGGAGATCTCTTCGAGCGTCCACGTTGCTGGCAATTCGTGTGACAGAACCTTATGCGCGGCCACAGTATGCTGACCTCCGATAATGTAAAAGTGTGTCGAGTCCCTCAGGCAGTCCTCCTTCGTCGGCTTGGTCGCGAAAAACTCTACCTTACTTCCTTCAGGTTTCTTCTTCAGTGGCAGGACTCGAATGTGAATCTCAGGTGCCGTGGCCTTCGAAGACGCGCGATCTGCGTTGATAATTCCTTCAAGCCGTTCTTTCTGGATGCCCCTGTATACTAATCCTCCAGGGGGGGCCCGGTGCAGCTTATCGAAATGAACGAGCTTCACGACATCCTTCTTCGTGTCAGGGTCTTCTACTGTCAAAGGCTTATTATTGTGTATGTAAACGTTTTTGAACGCGTCGTCGAGTACCTTACCAATTGCTTCCACTTCAGTCCGCTTCATTTTTGTGAGGTCAGCTTGTGTGAAGTTCAGGCACCTTTCGATCGCGAGGCCTGGCTCATCGGCCTTCGCTTTCTTCCCCTTCTCCGCCCGCGATGAAGAACCTGGGGTCGAAGTCTTCAAGGTGGTCTTGCGTTTTCTTGCCAAGGTCGATGCTGGTGTCAGAGACAGATTGGGAGTTGCGTCTGGAACGGGCATTCGGGACTTCTCTTGTGCTTCAGCCATCCACTTCCACTGCTCATTCACGTACTCTGGATACCACGTATCACCCGTTGGAGGGGCAAATAAAAAGTTCTCACTCTGGCAGGTCTCCACCATCTCATCCGAAATCTTAGATGATTCTAGGATCAAGCCGTATATATGTGGCTCGGTGGAGGAGTCCACGTTCTCCTGGACGATAACGAGACTGACCTCGTCATCAAGACCCTGCAACTCGAGAACCTGGAGACCAATGTCGAGGTGACCCCGTTTGCCAATCCGAAGCTGAGGGACGAATTCCCAGGCACCGTCAGGGGTTTTAATGAGCTTGATGCCCCACTGGGTTATGCTCTTTCGGCAACTATATACGTAGCCGACATTGTGTATCCCTCTGTAGACAAACTCAGGGAGCCAATACTCTACAAATGCCCCAAGTTTCCCGGGTCGACATTCAGTCGGAAGTGTGGTTGTCCACGAATCCCTGTAAGATGATTTTGAAAGAACAAGCAGGCAGTTTAGAATCGATGCAATTGTCTGGTCAATAACAAGAATCCGAAACAAAATCACCTGACAAGTTCCTAGATGTTGAAACCATGAATCGTGCTTCCAAATCTGTATCACAGTGCCAGCAGGGGACAGTACCCGGAGATCTCCGGCTGATTTGGGGAAGTCGAGTGCATCCGACAAGGAACGAATCCTGGCTGCTCTGACGGGTCTATTTCTGACATGAACCGGAGATCTCCGGTTAATGACCCCTCAACGCGAATTTCCACTGTTTCGATACGTCCGGAGATCTCCGGCTGCTTTCGAGAATAACTAACGCCTGTATAGGGTTTACATATTCATCTGATGGCTACATCATCCGGAGATCTCCGGCTGATTACTGGAACTCCGTATTTTCAGCCGGAGATCTCCGGCAGAAGCACGTACGGCACTTCGAAGCACTAATCGGATCATATTAGGACTCGAATATTTACATTCATTTACAGAGAGGTTTGACGTATAACTCTTGAAGTTTGACATACTTAAATAACAAGTTACATAATTGAGAACATAAATATATGTATCAAATGAGCTCACACAATTCTGTTATAACTCGACCTTACACACTAGAAGAAGAATCCGCTAATGTTTCGATGGAACGCCAAATTTGACGACTCTACATGGATTAAACTATATACATTGAATCGAACCAGACTCGACAGACTCAGTGAGGAACAACACATTCAAACATTCATGGAATTCCAAAATCATTCGCATATTCATGAATAGATATACAAATATGTTCACGGGACAACAAAAAACCAATCGACTATAGCCAAATAGACATCGGAATTCTAGTACGCATTTTTTGAGGTTTTTCAAAATCATTCAAGTGTTCGTCCACTCCGAAATAATAGAACTAATTCGGAACTCACTCAAAAAATGGAACCCCACCTGGTCGCCCGGACTGAGCATAAACAGTTCAATTGTGTATACTTACCGGTTTCCATCCCACGCAGTCTCATTCCACGTCCCTGCTGTAGTCGCCATTTCGCAATCTCCTCCAGTAACTGCTCTGGATTAAAGCGTATACACAACTCTGCAGTACATAAGCATTCAACAACTCAGAACGACAAACTATACAATCTCTCAAATGCCCTAGAATTTATGGTCCAGTTTTGACATACAGGAATTCGGTGGAACAAATTTCAACACTACTTAAATTGCTCAATTACGGCCCTTCGAAACTGAATGCACAGAAAACTAGAACCCTAAACCCTAAACCCTTCTATTTCGCTCAAACGATTATCAACATCAGTACTATTCGACTCTCTCGAACCCTAATGAAGCTTACCGAACCCTACACCTGCTCCAGTGACGATTCTATGAAGTCCTGTGCAAATTCAACTGAAATTTCACTGAAAGCCATTTTTGAGACTTTACATACCTCTTCACTTGCCGAATCGGCGCACCCGTACGTCGTGGTCGTTCGTGTTGACGCCACCCTCAACCGCAACGTCGTTCACTCTTGGCTGCTGAACCTAGGCGCTCTTCAAATCTCTTCCTAACGCATTCGCTCTCTTTCAGTCCTACTCTCTGACCTTCAGTCCATATCCAGTTAACAACCTCTCCACGGCACGCTCAATGTCCCTCACATAAATCAACACTCACCTCGCACACCAACGGCCTCTCACAGCGCATACGAAACTAACCTAATGCGTCGACGCCGACTCCGCAAACCAAGAAAGAAAACCCCTCCCGCCACTTCCGCTCACTACCTTCGACATTACGAAGACAAAAGCCAAAAAAATCAAGAAATGGTTCATTCTTGGAGTTCCCAAAACCCAAAGAGGACAAGCTGGACGGCTCAAGGGTGTGACGGCTCATGATGACAGTGGGTGAAGTTAAAAATCAGCTGAAATGACGTACATGTACAACGTGTCCATTTCACAATCATGACATTGTCAATGTCGTGAGCATGCGTGAGAAGACGTATTGATACCCGGTTTCATGGGTATTAGATATGACTATAATAGATACTCGGGTTCACCGGGTATTAGAGAAATAATTATACTTGAATTTAAAACGACATTAGTGGAAAAGCTGAATCTCCCTTTCCGTTACTCTCCCTCCCTTCTTTCCCTCACTTGTTTTTCTTATTTTTGTTCTACTCTCCCCTCCTTCTCCATCTCCATCTCTTTTTTAATCTTGATTCTAATATTTTTTAGACTCCCCGTGATTTCAATAATTACACATTCTTAAATTAACTTACTACTCTAAAAAAATCCCTTACTCTCCCCCTCTTACTCTTCCTCTCTCTTACTCTCCCTCCCCATCTCTTTTTTACATTTGATTTTATTTTTAGATTCTCCTTATTACATATTCTAAAAATATAAACCACTCTAAAAGTAAATCCCTCAAGTCTCTCTCTCTCTTACTCTCCCTCCCTTACTCTCCCTCCTACATATTTATTTATTCATTTTAGTTTTACTCTCCCCTCCTTCTCAATCTCCATCCTTAGTTAATAATATTGAACTATTGTAATAGTATTTTTTTACTATCCTATTCTTTCCCTCACTTGTTTTTCTTATTTTTGTTTTACTCTCCCCTCCTTCTCCATCTCCATCTCTTTTTTAATCTTGATTCTAATATTTTTTAGACTCCTCGTGATTTCAATACTTACACAATCTATAATTAACTTACTACTCTAAAAAAATCCCTTACTCTCCCTATTTTACTCTTCCTCGCCCTTACTCTCCCTCCCCATCTCTTTTTTACATTTGATTTTCTTTTTAGATTCCCCTTATTACATATTCTAAAAATATAAACTACTCTAAAAATAAATCCCTCAAGTCTCTCCCTCCCTCCCTAACTCTCCCTCATACTTGTTTATTTATTTATTTTAGTTTTACTCTCCCTATTTTATCTCAATCTCCATCCTTAGTTAATAATATTGAACTATTGTAATAGTATTTTTTTTTCTATCCCATTCTATTACATTATTCAAATTAATGCATAGGTTTCAAAGATATATTCATATTTTATGTAGATTGTTGTTACCTTTTTTCTTAAATACTTTGTGATATAAAAACTACATGAAAATGGTTGATTTAATGTGTTGCAAACCAAGAGCCAACTCCTAGTCATACTACTAAAATCATAATTTGCGCAGTAAACCACGGAGTGAACTATCACGTAGTCAACCATGCAGTGAACTACAAAAATGCTACAATCAACTGCGTTGTCAACAATATAGTGAACCATTCCACCTTTTACTTTTTAATACTTTTTAATATTATAAATACATAAAAATGGTTGGGCTAATGCATTGCAAAGCAAGCGCCAACAGCTAGTCTACTCTAAAATTAAATCCATTACCCTCCTTCTCTTCTTTATTCTCTCTCTAACTAAATTATAATGTATCAAAATAAATAGTTATTGTTCAATTCTCGCTAAATTTCCTTACACTCTATAGTATCCAGGTTTTTTTTAAAAGTTATGGTTATGGATAAACTTAAGGTTATCGTTCATAGTTATAAAATATTTTTAATTTATACATTTATAGGTGATATAAGCCCTCAACCTTCATGAACTCAGACCCCTCCACGGTGAACCGTGAACCCTGAATCCTTAACCCTAAACCCTAAAACCGTGAACTAGAAACCGTGAACCCTAAACCCTACACCGTGAAAACCATGAACCCTAAAACCTAAACCCTAAACCCTAAACCTAAACCCTAAACCGGACACATTAAACCCTAAAACCCTAAACCCTAAACCCTAAAACCCTGATGCTCAATCCAGCCTGAACACGGAAGCTGTACCCGAATTCATAGGACCGGGTTGCTGTACTTCTAAAAGCATCTGCTCAGTTATTTGTGCACGTTTCTTCTCAAGCATCCATATAACTTCTATCGAACTAGGCAATATTGGAGATTATTCTAATTGGTAACGAACGCCGATGTTCTACTTGAGTCTTGTATTGCCTGATGAACAATACTAGTAGGCAGCAGAGGGCCGTCTCCTTTCCTTGGGTAGGGTATAATTTAATTAACAAAGGTGAGTACGAGAAGTCCTGTACGATTACATTTTACTGTGATTTAGTCTAAGACGTGATACGGCCCTAGTATATTCAAAGATACATCATGGGGCATACTTCATCATCCGTTTTCAAATTTGCAGCACTCTAGGAACTAGATGGTATCCTTACAATACGGTCATCTCATGAGTACGAGCCTTTCATTATCATGAGTGGAATGTGGCCTCGGTCGTGGGCACGTCGAAGAACGCGCACAATCATGATGGTGTACAGCAGTTAGTTTGAAGGAGCATGCATGCCCAAGATTCGTTTCAAATTTGAGCGCCTGAATTTTCCCTCCACGAGGTGATGGGAAGGTGGATAAGAGTATCCTTCAACTCAGCTCTCATCCTTTTTTGCTCTGGATGTTTGAGATACTATGGGAGCTGAGCGAGTCAGTGACAGTGTTCGCTTGCGCGACATCGTGCTAGATAACTGTAGGGAAACGAATCGACATTATTCCAGGAATGTTTAGTATGTTCCCTCGTCTAATTCCGTATTCGCTGTCTGTCTGTGAGGATTGGTGAAGATTGTGTTGCATTCTGTCCTCTGAGTCGATCGGGACCTCTCGAGTAGAGATTATTAAACTAATTCGTCTCCGAAGATACAGTCATAGCCCTGAAGCAGTAAATATATTTGACTCGAGTATATAGATGACGTAATTGCTTGGCGTGTGAATCCGAACTGTTAACCGGGTTTTGCAACTGTATCACACCGCCATACCCGCGAATATTCCGTACGGCTGTTGATTCGATCAAGGCCAAAAAACTCAACCGGAGATCTCCGGCTGTTCATGCCGTGCTATCCTGGATTCTGCCAATCTCGCCCGGTAACCACGGTTTCACCCCTTGATTCCAGTGGCTGTCAGAATCATCGAAAGCAGGATTCCCGGAGATCTCCGGCTACTTCTGTTTTGTTCTCTTTCTAAATCAAACAAGAAGTCGTCGTTGTTGATCATTCTCCACTCTGCCGGAGATCTCCGGCTATCCCTGACAAAGATATTGAGGTTGGTCATCCAAATCGACTCTACATACACACAATTTCTCATTCAGGACATCAGCCACCAACCGAGATTCCACGGATGCAGCACGGGACTATGTCTGACTCAGATTGGTGGGAGAGTGACTCGGAAGACCTTGCCATGGTCGCAGCTCAGTGCTCCGATTCTGGACATGTGAATTTCACGGAAGAAGATGATCCATCCCAGGAGTCTACAGGAAGATCGGAGGTCCTGTGGTCAGGAATGTCCGTGAACCTTATGAGGCCAGGTTCAGGCGAAATTGGAGAAGCGTCCATTGTTGAGGTTCACCCATGGGTCAATGGCTTGGAGTTGACATACCAGTCGGATCTAGTGAGTTCGTATTACTTAGACCAACGGCCATATGCCCCACGGCGGAAGAATTACCACTCATTCCTTTGCAACGCGGATACGATTCACTTATTCACACACTCCGTCGGACCGTTTTATGGAGAAGGGCGGATGTCATGATTCCAACCGGAGATCTCCGGTCCGACGAGTCCCCATTCATACCACGAGAGCGATGGGTTGGACTTGAAGTGCAGCGGTTGGACGGAGATGGGTTGGTGCTCTGCTCTGGGAGAATCATGGCCGCTTTCCCAGCAGATCATTTCCGAAGTGGATGTTTGGGAGAAGATAATATTGATGTAACTGTCCTTGATGTTTTTGTGGGAGACACGGAGAGAATTATGAGTCATGAGTCGTGGCCCATTCTTGAATGTTGTTTTCCTTCCGGTCGTTCTTTGAAATGCACAATTGATCATTTCGCATCCCTGCCCTTACAACCAAATTCTGGCGCTCATTTGGGGGGTTGTGCGAAGGAGCCATACCGCTTCATTTCCCGACAGCAAGACCTTAACAAGAAGGAATCCTTGTACACCAAGAGGACTACCGACAACGAAATTCGCAAAGTCAGCTCGGAAAGGTGCTGTCCCAAACGATGCTGCTAGTATTTTCCATAATCCCAGACTCTTTCTGTTAGACAGAAATTCTATGACAAATCCTTTGAAGATAGAAAGGAGTATGCGATCTCGGTAGGCGGGCAGTTCCACTCCATTGATGGGGACCGGAAGAGAAAGTACGTCACGCTCTTGGGAACAAAGGTTTGCTCTGTTGCATGGTACACGATCCATGGAATTCGGAAGTCCACGTTTCACACGTACATCGCACATTTCAGTAGAGGAATCATTAATGCAACTCACGGTAACAAGGGCATCAAGCGCCCACGGCTTGCCACTATACAGGCGATGGGCCTAATGACGTCGATTATTAATGACAACGCGGATCAAATGCCTCACCAAATGCGGAGTGTCGGGAATGGTCGGATTGACACTCTCAAGTATCTTCCTGCGGGAAACAACTGGAAGCAAATTCGAGCCAGCGTCAATGATGTACGTTATCAGTCCCCGCATATTGCAATGGATTTGTACTCTCCTTGCTCCGTCGACCGATGTCCAAGTATCTTAACCGGAGATCTCCGGCTGGGTCATCTTTGTTCTGCATTGACCTTCAATTGATTTACTCTATACTTCGCACCGTCTATTGGATTGTACTTCTAAATTTTTCCTCTCACTAGGTTAATTTTTCATTTTGCAGACAAACGACTCCTACGGTCTCCCTCCTGTAAGTCAGTCCACAGTTAGTAGGGTAAGGAAGGAATTCTTCGGGAATGTTGCTATTAAGCCGTCTGGAAGCACCTTCGCAAAATGCAGTACTTGCGATGAGTTCAATCAGTTCTTACTGACAACTCCTAAGGGTACGCCCGCATACGAGCTCTTCTATAGCAACAGGCAAGCTCACTTGAATCACCAACAATCATGCCGGAAGCTTTACGCGACATGGAGGGAGGAGTTGAAGGCGAAGCCGCTGACCTTTCTCTGTGTCATTCACGACAAGATGGACACTGCAAAGACGGCCCTTCCACGCATGTGGAGGACTACTAAGGCGACATCTGGTCTCGGACAGCTTCCCATGAATGTCACCGGAATGGTGGCTCACGGTCATGTCGACGGAGCGTATGCTCACTATGCTCCTGCTTTATGGCCGGGAGATTCGAACGCCACCATATCCTCTCTGGCAAAACTTTTTAGGCGGCTTGAGGGAGCACCATTACATGAGACGCGCGCGCTCTTCGAGCACCCTCCTCCAAACTCGATGTTCACGGCGCTCATGAGGGGAAAGAGCAGGTGTGTCGACGCTTTAGAGCCCGTGGAGCCCAGTGCTTTTAAGGGACCGAAACCGTTGCCACCGAAATTGTTTTTACAGCTCGACAACTCAGCGAAGGACAACAAGAACCAGTACTTGATGGCATTCTTATCACTGCTAACTGTTCGAGGTGTTTTCAAGGAGATACAGGTTGGCTTCTTGGTTGTCGGACATACGCATGAAGATATTGATGCTTACTTTAGTCATCTATCGAAAGAACTGAAGAAAAGCAGTACATATATTCTAGCGGATTTGATGAAGGCATTCATGAAGTCACAGAAACTAGCCTTCATGCCGGAAGTTATCCAAGAGGTGGCCGACTTTAAATCTTACGTCGATGGCTACTTATGCAGTGGGGCGGCACGTCTAGTGGGACTTAGTCATATGCATCTTTTCAAGTTCTACGTTGACAATGATGGTGTTCCGGTCATGAAGTTTAAGAAGTCTGCCGTTGACGCAGAGTGGTTGTTGATGAACAGAGAGCCGATAAAACTCTGGAAGGTAGATGACAGCGGACGTTCCATGCTTCCAACAGGCTCTCCGAAGCCCGTCCCTTTCAAGCCCATATGGGATAATGAGGAGCAGAACCCGGTCGGAAACCAAGATGTTGCCAGAGACAAGGCCAGAAAAGCGACGGAGAACAAAAACTTCATTAAGACGGGGCTTCGGAAGTACGTGGACTACTGGGCGTCTGGAATGTCAAAGTGCGCAGGTTACGCAGACTCCATCCGCCCATACCTGCAGTACTGGAGGGACGTCATCGACGAGCTTGACAAGCCACTTCCACAGACGCCCTCAGAGCTCGAAGAGGGATTCTGGCCAGCCCATGATTGGAGAGGCCCTCATGAGGGAGGTGAAAATCCGCTAGGATCGCTTCCACAACCATTGGATGTCACCCCCGAAGATGAGGTTCTCGAGCCTTACTATGGACCCGCCAATGAAGCCCCAAAGTCCACATTTAATCCTTGGCGTGATATTCGTCTCGGGTCCTGGATTTTAGTTAGACCTAGTGATCCAGACATCTATCCTTTCTGGCAGGGTAGAGCAGTTTCGGACGTCGTCAGGGATGAGGGTAATGTCAACCACGGAAAATTCCTCGTTAAGTATTGGGAGCCTGATAACAAGCAGAAGAATCTGAAGCGGAAGTACCAGGACTGTTGGGAAGCCACTTGGGTTCCGGACCAAGAGAAGCCTGTATGGTGTCATGTGAGTTCTGTTTTGTTTGCGACTTGGTCTAGCAAAGTTAACCAACTCACGAGATCCATTCCACGTAAAATGAAGGAAGCAGCGCTTGTGAACTTAGAGAAAGCGAATGCCGCTGACCCTTGATACGGTGATCAGTCCCAATACCTAAAATTGTGTTGTGTGAAATTTTGTTTCTGAAAAATCTCGTCGAGTCTCTTCGTCCTCACGGAGGAACACCGGAGATCTCCGGCTGTGAAGACTATTATTTTCTGGTCCAGAGCTCGACATCCCTCCTATCAGCTCTCGCCACTTTTCGTGAAAAGAACCGGATTTGAGCTCTTCCATTCACTGTTATTAAGATACATTTAGTAGTGACACAATTATTATTGACTGGTTTATTCCACCGGAATATTTTCAGACCCGCATATCTCATAGGACGCTTACCGGAGATCTCCGGGTATGGAAGACAAATTTCGTGGTCGGACGAATGTTCATGTATTGCCTTGTTCAAGTGGGTGAGATCTAGCCGGAGATCTCCGGATACGAGATTCACATCTACCATTCTTAACAATGGGGTCCACATTTCCCAATTTTGAGCTTCCCTAGGTGTTCTGAATATTATTGAATCATATCCGGAGATCTTCTGTGACTACGATACTGCAATTTCTCTATCAATGGAACTTGTTTCAAAAAGACAGAGACCTTTTTGGCATTCTCCTGGCTGGTTCCTTCTTTGATTTATGACATGCCACTGCTAATATGAAAGTGGGCGGTCAATTACACAGTTAATATCAGTCATCCGAGTTCCTTCATTTGATTGAAGTGATGCTGATGGTTGGCGGCGGAGATTGTACTTCTCACATCTCATTATCACAGGACGTTTGACGCGTGGCCTACCATGTTGTTCGTTCATGAATTTGGCATCTGCCATTAAGTCCATCAGTCTCGGTGTTATGGCGACTTAAATCAATGTACCTACGCTCGAGAAGTGTAGTTAGTGGATGGGTGGGGAGGATTGTATAAGAGAGGGTTCAGGGCTGCAGTAATCCATATGTTTTGTCTTTCAACCATAAGTCTTGTTAGGCCATAGCCACGGTGGACAGAGAGGAGATGGCTTTCGGAAGTAGAAAGAGGGAGAGGGATGTCTCTGATTCGGTAGATAGGAGAGTTTCACGAAGGATGGTGAGCGAGGCTCAGGGTTCGGAGAAGGGAAGACTGCTTTTCTTACAAGTCGAGTACAGAAGGGCGATCTGTTCCGATCGGCGTGTTCTAGACGAATTGGAGGATGACGCTGAGAGCAAGTTTGTTCAAGAGGAGGACTACGGCATCGACTGTGATGCGGAGGACGAGAAGCAGATCGACTCCGATGTGGAAGAGACCCTTGATAGAGCTGCTTCGGTTGAAGAAGAGGTGGAGGACGACCCCTGGTATGAAGACGAGGAGGAATCTTCTTCGGATGGCGGCTGCAGCCCATTTCAAACTGGGTGTGACACAGGGTCTGATGTCGATTTGGACATGTACGCACCGGCTCACTGGAAGGATCTTTAGAGCTCTTCAGAGAGGTTGTGCAAGGATAGAATTTGTTGTTAGATCCACGAATTTTGCTCAGACCAGTCACTGCTTTTTCCTACATTTGGTCTTGTATCAAACGCTTTTGTAAAGAGACTTCATTCCAGAGTAGCATTGTTGTTTTTGAACAGCCGAGCAATTATATTTTTAGTACTTTGCTTTCGACCGGATATCTCCGGATGTCTGAACGGCATTCCTTGCATGTCAATGCTTCAAGCTCTGAAATGCACTGTACTCATCTTCTACACGATATTACCACAGAAATGTACAATACACCATATTACATGGTTGTTTTATAAACGTGTTAGCTTGAAAGTTGTTATCATTTTGTCGATCACGACAAACGAAATTTCAGGCTTGTTTTATCACTATATTCGATTAGTCATGTATCACTGAAACCATCCAGAGATATCCGGCTGAATGATTAAAATAAATTAACTGGGTATCCCTTTCATACTCTTTGGTGCGACTATTTTACGAGACTAAAATCCTTCTTCCTTATTTCTAGACTTTGCAAAGTCCAGAAATAGTTAAATACAGCATATGAACGTAGAGAATGTCTTTCACCTAATCTTGAGGTGAAATCCCCCTTTAACAAGCCCGGATCAAGCTTAGTTAATGATATTCACAACTCTCAAACCCAAATTACTCAATCAAGATTGCCTTAGAATCAGCAGAGCCAACACACTTTACTTCGAACCGAGCTAAAGTGTAACACAAATGACCTTAATTACAAGTAACACACAACTACTTTCCGACCTTAAAACATTCAAACAAAAAATTACCTATGATATCTGTCGTAGTCTAGTGATTTATTATTCTCAAAATTAACCGAAATTAACCTTAAGCAAGCCCACTTACCAGATCGTTTCCAGGGATTTTTATCGTGCATCAAACTCTTTAAATCTTAACAAAAAATTCACACATAATACCTCGGCACATCCCGGAGGATGGCTTCCCCGGTACCTTAATAACCGGTAACAAGTAACCACATGTGTTTCAGTTAAACTCTGTTGAGCGTCAGAGTAGATTTCCGGTAAGTTTTTACAGTGCCCGGAAAGTCACTGCCCTCCGTTCTCGCAGTCCAGAGGCCACAATATCCACAATCTAACCCTACACCTTGAAAGAGTTAAAAAGGTCGCAGCCGGTTAACCGGTCTTCACAATCTACCGGGAACTTGTCCCGGTAAACCGGTCACGCAAGCCCGGGTTCCAACTACAACCACACCCAATGAATCACAGCAAGAAGATACAAGACTCACAACAAGTTAGTACTAAGCAAATCATATGAGCAAAACAACCTTCCACGGGGATCGTCGGAACTCATCCACTGCAAGGATAATAATCCCGGTATTCTCCGGACTCAGGCTTAGCCGGGATGTCTCCCGGTGTACCGAGAGAAGGGGGATGTCACCCCCTACTCCCCACCAATCCGAACACTTCCCACTTAAGGGAGGCTATCATAAATAGCCGTGGGCTTCCCGGATCCCATCCGGTAAAGCAACTCTTCCCGGTCCCACCAGTGAAAAGTCTAGAGCACAAGTCCCGGACCCCACTCTACCTATCTAACCCGGATAACCTAGCCCCTCGGGATGTCTCTACTCACACTCAATCACTTAACACACAACAAGTCACAACCTTGTACACCTAGCAAAGACACACTAGGAGGGCTCAACCCTCTCCCGGTCTACTCACACAAGCTCAACAAAGACTCTAGACACAAGCAATGAAGGCAAGACACGAGGAGATCAACAAAGAGAAGAGTACATAACACAAGAGCCCAAGGCCCTTAAGTACACAAAGGCCACTAGCTACCCTCCAAAACTAGATCCCCAAAAGGTAGAAATGGCATCTAAAGAGTGCACTAAAGTCAATAGCTATGCTCCAAAACTAGACCGCAAAAGGACGAAACGACATCTAGGAGGTGCACTAAAGTCAATAGCTACCCTCCAAAAGTAGCTCCACTAAAAGACAAAACGGCATCTAGATCCTAAAATCAAGGGTAGCCTAGTCACCGGCGGATTACCGGTAGACCGGTAAACTGGAAGACCGGTAGACCGGAAGACTCCCGGTCCGGCAGTCCTGGAACCGGTGAACCTTTTCCTAACAAAAATAAGTAGCCGGAGAAACCACTCAAGTGGTAGTGATCGGGTGCGCAATGGGGCCCCATCGACATCACTACTCTCACCCTAGTGTGTAATTCTAGCAACTTAAAACGACATCTCACCAACCGGTGAGGTAAATCAACACATAACATATAACAAAGACTCAACCGGAAGACTCTTCCGGTTGAGACGTATAGAGATTGTCACCATGTCTGGAAGTACCAACATGGTCAAGAGAATCCCCCGGGAGGTCGGATGTCTCAACCGGGAGGTCTACCGGTAGATTGGGAATATCCACCGGGAGGTCTACCGGTGGAGTGGCGGTGTCCACCGGAAGGTTGGATGTATCTATAGATACATGCGGAGTCTCTTTAAGCTCGATTAGTATAGCCGCATAGGACTCCACCAAAGACTCCGAGGTTGAGGAAGGGAGGTCTACCGGTTCCTTCCCGGTAGAAGTTACCGGGAGGTTTCTTTTTCTCTCATAGACCTTCAAGCCCCACCTTTAGAGGATGGAGAATCCACCTAACTCACCGGAGAGCCATGTTGTCCCGGGTAGACAAAATCCTCAAAATGCCTGTACTTCCACCAATCTCCCTATTAACTTGTCACAAACTCCGGTCCGGCCCGGAAACACAAGTCTACCGGTCAGCCGGTAGACAACTCCGGAACACTTTGCTAGAGTATGTGGATATGGGTGTCTCACACATCTAGCAACATACTAATAACACAAGGTCACATATAATTGTAACGAGGAGAGGACTTTGGAGACAAGGACTTAGAAAGAGGTTCATTCCGGTTGACCGGGAAAAAGATAGGAATTGTGGGCAAGACCTAAAATAATAAGAGGAGGGAGACAACTCAAGATAACAACTTCCCACAAGGCTAGGACAATCGACAACAACTACACAAGTAAACAACACAATGAGGTCTAGATGAAGTCCCCGGGGGGGACTTTTTCTCTAGACCGGGGAGGATATTACCGGGGAGTCGCCCCGGTAGACAAGAGAGGAAAAGACTCACAAACAAGAAATTCTCACAAACAAAAGAAACCCAACATGGGCAAGAGTCACCTTTGTTGTTGCACCCGCAACCTCCTTCCTTTGTCTCTTTTATCTTCTCGTTTCGGCCACGAATCTCCTCCACCTCCGCAAACCCTAAAATCTCCACCAAACCCTAGCTCGCGCATGTCTTCCACCAAACCTTAGCTCGCGCACCTCTTCCACCAAAGCCTAGCTCGCGCACTTCTTCCACCAAAGCCTAGCTCGCGCACCTCTTCCACCAAACCCTAGCTCGCGCACCTCTTCCACCAAATCTCTTGCGCTACCTCCTCTTGAAACCTCCTCTTCTTGAAATCCTAGTTGCATCTCTTTCTTTGCACTTCTTCAACTACTTCTTCAAACCCCAACTCCAAACAAAGACTAAATAGAGAGAGAGGAAGAACCTGTGAGAGAGAGAGAACTAGATAGGGAGATAGAGGAGAAAATTTGAGGGGGGGAAGACAAGATTTTAGAGAAGGAGGGAGAGAGAGGAGAGTTCCTGGAAGAGAAAACAGTTTCTGGAGAAAAGGGAAAATTTCGGGGAGAGAGAAGGTCGGCCAAGATGGCTGGAGATACCCGGGCTGTTGCCCGGGTGATACCCGGGTACCCGGGTATCAGCCCATACTCGGGTTGGTACCCGGGCTAGTTCATACCCGGGTTGATACCCAGGTATGTATTTATTTTTATTTTTATTTTTATTTTTTAAAAAAATTGGAATCTTTTTCTTTTCTTTTTCTTTTTCTTTTATCTTTTTCTTTTTTGTCTTTTCTTTTCTTTTCTCTACCACTACTACTAATTCAAACAAGAATTAGCATTTAGAAGAACTCAACTACTTCTAACTACCTTCTAAACTCAACTAGTTAATTTAGATTTAAGTGGTGATTTTAGACTTACGTCCCGGGATATCTCCCGGGACTCTTTTGAAATTGTTTCCCGGGATTTAAACTAGTGATTTTAAGACCTGGTTTTATCACCACTATAAACCTAATGAACTACTTAAGCATTTCCCTATTTTCTCTATTCGCTATCTAATCTAATTTCACACAATACTAACTATTTTTCTAGTTAACTAATACTAAAAACCCTATTTTAACTAATTTTTTTGGTAGGGGCGACCAAGCGGGAGTTTTAGACTCCGACAATATCGATGACCCAACTCATGTCCATTTCTCGTTCATCTTTCACAAGTGTGCAAGAGCTTGAGTCCCGCTCCAACCACTTGAGAACCTCGAAGAGTGAGGTTCGTGAGTGATTGAAGCGGAACTGAAGCTCTTCCACAGCTCTGAATGTTAAACGAGAAGTAGCCATGAATTGAATTTACAGATTTAGGAAAGACTTCGAAAGGAATATTGAATGATTTAGAGCTATACTAATAAACATTCTATGTTATAACACTTTAGCTCGAATCTTGCTAAAGACAAAGCTAATGCTTGATGACAACAATGTTACAGACATGTAATAGTCTAGTTTCTCAACTCATGTCTACTACTCATTTACCTCTCATAAATCGTGCATGAACTTCAGTGCCGCTCCAACCACTTGTGAACCTCTAAGAGTGAGGTTCGTGAGTGATTGGATCGGTTCGTAAGCTTTTCCACGGTTTTGGTAGTTGAACGAGAAGTATTCTGATAACACCATATTCATTATATTGGGAGATTTCCATGATTTTGATCTAGTGCACATTCAGCTCGACTCGAGCTGAATGTGCATAGTGGATACATTTTAGAGCTCAAGAGCAACATACGTATTAAATTGGGAGGCTCACAATCTCCCAATATAATGAATATGGTGTTTGAATTGATTGAAAGGATCTAAGAAAATGTTTCAATCGACTAGATTCTGTTGCAGAGTATTATTCACATACTTGTATTTGGTTACACTTTAGCTCGAGTCGAGCTAAAGTGTAATCTCGCCGTCATAATTGGATGATCGATGAAGCAATCTAATTATTGTGCTTTGTTTCGTGTGTGTGCAGATCTGAGAGGGACATGATGGTGACTCAGCTGCAGCACTTCTTCCAGCCAAAGCCCGTCGACATTGATGATGACAATGGAGACGACAACAACCACTTGGATTGCTGGGAGCTCTAGGACCCATCAATGACATTAAAGTGGACGCTTCTGTGGGCCACCTATACGGATAATCTAGTGTTTGGTCAGACCTTCACTGGTGATATTGCTGAACCCCAGCACACCGACTTCACAACTAAAATTATTGATGTAGTCCACGAAGATAACGAACAGGTTAAATTGTCGTGTGTGACAACCACTGAGTCTGTTGAGCCTTATATGTTCACTATTGTAGTGAACAATGTTTCCTCACCCTTCTGTATCCAGGATTTGGTCGATTCACTTAGGTCGTCCAAATTTGAGGAAATAGTGACTCAGGTCGAGCATGAGATCTCTCTAAAGAAATGGGAGACTAGTAGCGGACAACCACTGAAAGCAAAGGCTGTAGCTAATAAACTGCGCGTCATTCTATCTAGAATGAGTACCTTTGCTGCTCTAGAGAAGGCCAGATGTATCGTGGCAAGACGCCCAATAGAAATTTCAATGGTTTCGGGGGCCGTGACCGGTAGCCAGGATATGAGTCAAGCGCCGGTTCTGGTTAGAACACCAGGTGCAAGAACAAGTTGAAGCACGTTGCGCAACACGTTGTCTGCTTCTCTCCTCAAGCAGCGTTCAGCTGCCAAGAAGCCGGGGACCTCTTCGAGAAAGAAGACAAAGCTCGTATTACAGGAGGAGTTAGCCAATTCGATAGCCTCTGCACTCTCGGAGCTCCCTCAAGCGCTTGGGTTCAGAGAGACAATCGACTACAACAACGTCCAACAGATTTACCAAAAATTCTGGAAGGGGGTGTCAGAGCTGCTTCTTCAAAGGAGACAGAGAGATGAAGATCGAGCTTGACGTGATGAGGTTGCATAGTGCACCGCCGGAGTGGACGATCCGTGCATTCGAACCTCGGGGTATGGAGAAGTTGAAGCATTACTACCTCCAAATGCCAGACAAGACGCAAAAGCAGACTCTGTGCGTCATGCCGAAGCTCGACGCTATGCCGACGACTATTGAGGAGCTTAGCGACTGCGACTACTACATCATCAACGGCCAACACAACCTTGCTACGTCAAAAGAGATGATAAACGGCAACATCCCAGAGGTGATGAGAAGGCACTTCCAAACATGGCAGTGTTACATTGTCTGGACGCAGGATCCGGAGAAGCTGAGGAAGATATCAGCGTATTATAATCGCGTGAATCACTTGGTCCAGTTCAAGCCGACGTGGGCAACAAATATCCTTGGCTCCCGTGCTTTGTGGATCCAAGTTGGGAGACCAATGCCGAAGCACTCCGCCAGAGGTGTTCGCGGGTCTCACAAGTCAGGTCGGAGAACAGTAGTGGAGATTGCAAATGACAAGAAGTTTGAGGTAATATATCATAACCAAGGTCATGCACTTTAGCTCGACTCGAGCTAAAGTGCATGGTTGCTCAATATCTGTATTATGTTTTATGGAGACTGAAATCGCTTGCATTGTATACTCTAAGGTTGCAAGTTAGCTCGACTCGAGCTAACTTGCAGTTGTTGGACCCCACTGGATATGCATATATTTCTGCTTTAATTGTAAACTTAATCGACCTTGTTTATATTTTCCGCAGCCGTTTCTTAACGCGTTTCGTGAGCGCTTCGCAATGATAGACGTTGCAAAGAGCCAAGCAGCGCTCAAGAAAGCCGGAAAGGCGAAGGAGCTCTCGATTACGAACGAGGTGAAGATCATCACCTCGACCGATGAGACCTTCAAGCTCTGGTCGGATGTCATCTCTTCGGCGGCGCATGGCAACCTCATCAACGTCGATTCTACTTCGACGCCCATGGCAAAGTTCAAGGACGCCAAGTCTTGGGTGCCTGAGAAGGATGGGGTCCTGACGCGCGAGTTCTTCAAGTTTCTCGGCAACATGACCAAAGCCAATCACGCGAAAATGTGCAAGCACATTCTCAATCGGTCAAGGCCATCTCGAAAACTGCCCTATCCTAAGGTGGTTATAAAGCAGCGGACCTCTGTGCTGGAGGATTGCTACACTGCCCGGGACTGGGCGGATCGGAGGAAGAGGAAGGAAGTCGTTTGGATGGAGCTTCAGTTGATCAGGCCGGAGCTGGCCTTCTTTAACAGCTCTTGAGCGTACAAGCGTTCCAACTGGCACACGTTCAAGAAGAACTACAACGTCAGCAAGGCCTCAAAGCGTGCCCTCTTGGATTGGGGTCCACCGGATTCGTACTACAAGGATTCGAGGCAGACGCAGTTTTGCAACTGCAAATGTGAAGATCTCTCTTCGTATGCTAAGAAGTTCTTCAGAGTCTTCATCGATGTGCGGTTGCGGTTCGTTCCACCGCAGGGGGCCTTGCACTTTCGTGCGTACAAGGCGGCAACGAATTCGCTTGGGAGGTGGCCTTTGGATTCGTGGCGCAACCTGGGATGCAACGTGAAGCTCGACTTCCGGAACATCCCTGGTTTCTCTGGGAAGGCAACGTCGTCGTTGGAGAGGCCCTTCTTCGACGAGTTCATGACCATGTTTGCATCGAAAGGGCAACCTCCCCTCACCGATCTTCCAGCCTGGCTCTTCATTTGCGGCGACGAGCAGTCACACCTTCAAGTGACAACGTTTGCTGAGGGCCCGTCGTTGTGCCATGCGTACGATGTGCTGCACTTGAAGTATCTTCCCTCTGAGAACGAGCGCTTGGGAGGATTCGCGCCAAAGAGCAATAACGCTCTCGACCTTGTTCGCCTCTTCTTACTCTTCAAGAAAGAGCTCACGCAGATCCCTGCCTAAAGATGACCTACGCAGCTCTAGAGCATGTATTGCACACCAAGCTTTGCAAGTACAACGAGCTGGCGCACTCAATGAACATGAACGAGCTCAGGATGGAGGTCTTCATCAAGGTCCTGGAACTATTCTACAAGAAGGGGGAGTCAGTTGTCCAACTGTTTGGCGGGACGGAACTGCTCATTGCGAGTGTGGTAAGTTTCCCTGCAGTTTAGCTCGAGTCGAGCTAAACTATTGATACCTCTCTCTGTCTGTGCATGGATTGTTTCTGAGAGGTCGTCTCTCACGCTTTTGTAGCTCGACACTTTAGCTCGAGTCGAGCTAAAGTGTCGGCTTATACTGATATAATTTTCTAGCCGTATTTAATCGCGTCGTATCCTTTCATGTTTAAATAGCTGAGTTTGAATAGCAGTGTTACTTTGTGTTCACTTTAGCTTGATTCGACCTAAAGTGTAACTCGTTCAACCCATTGGTGTGTAGATGTTGGATCTGGAGGCATTGTGCATATCCTAAGACACCGATGAGCAGGAGCACGACAACGCCATGGAGGTCGCGTTGACGTTGGATCAGGCCGATTTCGTTATTGGTTCGTATCACGTCAACGCGGAGATCTTCCCCGAGCTTGGCACGACACTTGCCAAGGGGAAGGGAAAGGCAATTATTGACCTCGGCGACGAGGAGGAAGATGAGGACTCGAGCGCTCTGGTTGCTTGCCCGAGCTCGAGTACAGCCACTCCGGATGATGAGTCTCATGATGACTTCGTTGACGCCACTCCACCGGAGTTTCAGAGTGTCTCTCAATCTGAAGCGGGAGACACAATCGGTTCCTCGTGGCAGCAACTCAACTTCCCGGAGTTGGATTCGCTGGATATTTCCGACAGGCCTCATTCAGCTCCTACCTTGGGCGGGTCATCCGCTCGTCCTGCGGCCAAGAAGAAGAAGGTCGTCAACGCGAGCGGGTACTCTCCGTTGGCTGTGGCGAGCAGCGCACAGGATGACAAGAGGTTGATCTCCCTCGAGAAGAAGCTCGAGGAAGAGGCCACCCGGATGAGGTTGATGGAGCAGTGGCTGGCGGAGCGTGACCAGGAGCTGAGGGATTTGCAGCAGAGGCGTGACGAAGAGACGAAGAGGGACCAAGACCAAAGGCATGCCGACATGATGCTCATGATGCAGAGATTCATGTCGGCTAATTTGCCTGCTGCCGCCACGACACCACCCGCAGTTCATGCTGCATTCCCCCAGCCTCCCCCCTCAGCAGAAGGCAGGTCTGAGAGTCTGCCCGACAATTCGTTGTTGCCGTCTCCGGCGGGTTCCTCCCCTCTCTCCATTGGGGGTCAATCGCTTTTTGTTCCCCCATCCCCGTCGACCTGCCATTTCTTCCCCTCTGAAGTCGCCCGCTCGGGACGTATCTATCATTGATGTCCCCAGCTCATCGTCAGGTTAGTGTAACGTAGTTGCGAGTGTATAGAGGCAGAACATTTTGTAAATGTCTAATTTTGTACTCCAGTAATTTTTGTTGATATTACAGTGCTCAGTGAGTACTTCAGCTCGACTCGAGCCAAACTGCTCGACATTTGACGACTTTGACTTATATCACTGTCCTATGTGCGCATCAGCTCATTAGTTGAAGTTGTTGAATTGTTTCAGATCTAAGTTTCGGTGATGACGCGATCGCTCGCCCAATCATTAATGAGGTCGTCCAAACTACAGTCCCATTCGTAGAAGAGGTTGTCCAAGCTTCAATCGTGCTCGTAGACGAGATCAAACATGATTCTGCTGTCCCGGAGCCACCTCTTCTTGTCTCTAAACCGTGCCTCCAAATGGTTGTGGGGCTCTCGGAACCCCTTGACACCATGCAGGGTTTGTTGGGATCGATGGGGGTCCGAGACGAAGTGCAACAAGACGATGAAGTTCTTGAGGTACTCTTCTAATATTTTTCACACTCCACTCTCCCCCCCAATGACGTCTCCCTAAACCGTTTGCCTCTTTTGTTCGACATTTTGTTGACCCGTCGTTGTTAATGAATCTTTAGTAATATTGTTCGTTCTCCTGGCGTTTCCGAACCAGGTCTGCGAGGCATCAATAAGTGGTGCTAATAATCTAGAAGATATACCTAGAGTCCTATCAGAGTTCGAGGGCACGTGGTTGAATGTTGTGCTGGACCTCAATGGGATTCTATGCACGTGTGAGCCTACATGGCAGGCAAGGGGGTCCAGGAACTCTGACTCGTCCATTCACTCCGCTTTGCAGCCGGTCAAAGTAGGCCCTAAACTAGTCTGAGTGCGTCGTGGTTGTGTTGAGTTCCTCATGAAGTTGTCTAAGATTGCCACCATCACGATCTGGAGTTCGATGATGGAATCCACAACTCGTCAGATATGTAAATATCTTTTTCAGCATAGTTCTTCGTACCCTCTCAGGATCTTTGGTCAAGAGAGTTGCGATAGGGTTCCCGAGCGTAGAGTCGGTAGTAGAACAATCTACATGAAGGAATTTGGCACTCAGAAGGACATCTTCTTGAAGACCTTATCGAACCATCTCTTCAATAGGTTGGGTCGTGAGTATACTCCGGCGAATACGCTTGTCATTGACGACAGCCCGATTAAGCATATGCTCAATTTGCCGGAGAACGTTCTTCTTCTTCCATCATGGTCGCACAAACATGATGGCGCGAGAGATGATTCTGTACTCCTGGAGGAATTGCTGCCATATCTCTCTGACCTTCATCAGTTTCCGGGTGGCCTAGCGTAGTACCGGGCCGAACATCCCTCGGGCCGGGAGATGTTCTATAATGATCAGAACATGTGTGGTCAGTCTGCAAGTATCTGGAACGCAATCCAAGCCTATCAGAATCTCCGCTCTTAGTGCCATTGAAAACGCTTAGATCCTTAATACACTTTACGTCGGATAGAGCTAAAGTGTATCGGTTGGATGCAACGCCATTTTGTAAATTTTGCCAGGCCATTTTTTGTGTATATATTTTTTTGATTAATGAAACCGAGATGTTTTGCCGCTTTGTTTTGTTTTTCGTAATGGACACCTACTGCTATTGGGTTATCGTGCTGTTTTGAATGATTGGAATTTTCGTCAATTGTTCTGAGGTATGTGAGCGTTACTTTGGTTGAACTTTCTACAAGATTGTGATTGTCCGGCGTCAGTGGATTCCTTGTTGGGCCCAAAGGAGTTTGCCCTTTCCCTTCGGAGTAAAGGGCTATTGTTGCACTCTGTTGCAACCGCGCAGTCAACCATGGATAATTCGACCATGGTAGTGGACGACGGAGTTGTTGAAAGCCCTACTGCTCAGGAGCCAATTCATGAAAGGAACAACTCACCTTCGCCGCAGTGGCCTCGCTCAGTTCGAGGGTCTCCGCGTCTAAATCCGGATAGTTGTACTCCGGTAAAGCGTTTACTCTATGATGGTTTATGGGATGCTACTTCCCAACGCTCGCTCGCGGTGCGTGTTATGCTAGCCTCCAAGTTATTGCACTATTGAGTCGTTCTTGCCTAGACAATCTTGGTTTTTTGTTACGCTACATTGCACTCATGTAGTTTTTTTTTTGGTTGATCTCGTTGGATGTTAAATAAACTCTGTGAATTTTCCCTTTAGCATTTTAGCTCCATTCGAGCTAAAGTGCACTAGGATGGATCTTAATGATACAGTTTTCATGTGTGCCGTGTAGGAGTATTCGACCTAAACTGTATTTGTTTGGATTGTATGTGGCGCCTATTGTGCAAGACCCATCTGGTAAATGTCTCCGTCCCCGTATTCTCTCAGGAAATGCTGCTAGAAACAAATGCTCTCCTTCCGCTTCCACCCGCCGACACTCGCTGCCCAAATCAAACACTGACGTGGTGCGTAGGCGGGGTTGCAGCGTCTTCTAGAGAGTACGTTAATGCAAGAGAATGGTGCATCATGGACTAGGCAACGTTAGAGGGCTTTTTTGAAGACGCGTATAGAGGCTTATGGAGGAACTCCCTATACCATTTGATTAGTGATAGGAGGATTGTGTTTTGCCTCTGGGTAAATGGGTGTTTTGTGTAACTTTTTTTCATAAAGTTTTGAATAAGGCCTGAATTAATGGTATATGCTTTCTTTACTATTACCTTTTTTGGACATTCGGCTAATTTAGTCCATCCATGGAATGAAATATAGTATTTTTGGTGCATTGTCTTTATGCTCTGCACCTACAAATGTCTATATATATAGATACTTCAAAGATCATATATCTTCAAAGTCATGGAAATTTCCCAATATAACGAATATGGTGTTCAATGATAGAATTGACCTCTCTCATCCTGATCAACTCCCCAAAATGCAGTCTTCACCCGGTCATCCCAATCAATGATAACTGGAAGAAACCTGACCGCTAATCTAGAGTACTCAATACTCTAGCATGGCCTACCGCATCAAACAACTCCTCCGGCGTAGGCATGGGATACCGGCCTGACTTGGTCTTGCGAATGACCAGCCTATGATTCCCACACATCTGCTTCTCCGTCCAATTGCCAAAGATGTCCTTCTTCGATGGCATAACGGTGGCACAAGCATACTCGCCGTTAGAGTGCTCAATCAAGCTGGCGGCCAACAACTCCTCACAATAAGTCTGAACCCCAACTTTCTTACGGAGACTCACCTTGTAGAGTCGTTGGAAGATCGGGTGGTCGTCTTCCAATTGGATGTGTATTGGTTTGTCTCTATATCCGTCCAAAATCATAGAGACTAAAGGCAATACAACTACGATACCAACTTATAAACGCTTGTACTTTCCGTGCCTCGGCACCAGTAAGATGTGATCCCAAATCCAAAGGCCAATTATCGAACTCCGTGGTCTCTTTCTCTATCGTAGAAGATTCACCGTATATTGGCATTGCCGGTGATTGCTGCTTGGTAGCATAGTGGCCATTCATGCCCCCAGACTCCTCACTCACGGGGTCTACATAAATTCCCGTGTCGTGATGATAAAAGTGGGAAAAGATATCACGGGCATCCTCTTGACCAAAGTCCTCAGCCAAGGCTGCAAAGACACGTTGAGCATGAAGCTCCTTAGCTGCATCACTCTTCAAACGAAAAAACAACTCTGCTTCCTCGATCTCCGTGAGATGTGGCACCGCTGCCTCTTGACCATCAGAGTCTGCCCCCAGCACGCGGCGATGGTTACTCAAACCACGCTGAACGGCAAAACCAAGGTTGTTCGGTCGTCTGTCCGGTAGTGTCCGTCCGTCCGGATGTCCGTCCGATAAAGGCTGTTGTCCGTCCAATAAGGATCAACCCTAGTTTGACCATGACTCGAGGTAAATCAATTTACCCACTGCCACGTAGGCGACTACGTGGCTGACACGTCGTCAACAAGGTCGAGCGCGTGCGGACAGGGGGCGGGCGCGTGAAGGGGCCGGGCGCATACGGAGATGGGCCGGGCGCATACTGAAGGGGCCGGGCGCGTGCGGATATGGGTTGGGCGCGCACTGAAGGGGCCGGGTGCATACAGGGGAGGACCGGGCGCGTATCGTGTTGGGCCGGGCGCGTACAGGGGTAGATCGGGCGCGTACTGTGAGGGGCTAGGCGCGCACTGAAGGGGCCGGGCGCATACAGGGGAGGACCGGGCGCGTACCGAGTTGGGCCGAGCGCGTACAGGGGTGGACCGGGTGCGTACTGTGAGGGGTTGGGCGCGTGCAGG